>CAWUFW010014750.1:0-398327 GCA_963921515.1 Calotriton arnoldi
AGCTGACGGTCATGGTCGACGAGATCATCAAGGTGTACCCACAAATCTATGGGAACATGGTCCAGCACACACCACTAGCCACCAGAAACAGAATGTGGACCCGGATCGTAGACCAGGTCAATGCAGTCGGGACCCTGCCCAGGAACAGAACCGAGATAAACAAACGTTGGAATGACGTAAAGAGCCTGGTCAAGAAGAAGGAGGGCAAAAACAGAGAGCTGGCTGCCGTCACTGGCGGAGGGAATCCCGCGCTCTTTAAGACCTTCAAAGCGTGGGAGGAGAAGGTGCGAGTCGTAATCCATCCGGAGATCCTCGCCGGATTAGCAGGGGGAGTGGAGGCTGGTAAGTACAAACTAATGTATACCAGCACACCGCTATGTACACACATGCGCAACCACCATGCCACAGCTCCCAGGGACAAACACCCCCATGTCCAGCACACAATACACAACACATCACACGCACATGCAACAGACACTACCACACACAGGCCAAACCGAACAACTGTAAGATGCGTGGGGACATGTGTACACTAAGCCAGCCACGTAACCACCAACAGGTCCACAAATATGCCAGAAGCGCCACAACGAGCACCCACCACACCCATGTGTCCGCCACAGCTGCACCAACTGACAAGTAACAGGTAAGTGGCAGGAACACAAAGTGCAGTGGGTCGGAGGGGGACAGCTGAAGTACAACACCCACCAGGCCCCCACTCCCACAGACCAGCAAGGTGGAGCACTCCCCACACCCATGTGTCAGGCACAGCTGCACCAACCGACAAGTAACAGGTAAGTGGCAGGAACACAAAGTGCAGTGGGTGGGACGGTGGACAGCCCAAGTACAACACACACCAGGCCCCAGTCCCACAGCACAGCAAGGAGGAGCATCCCCCACACCCCACACCCACGTGTCAGCCACCGCAGTGCACAACGACAGCCGAAAGGCAGACATCACGGTCCACAGCAATCGGTGTCAGTGGGTGTACAGCCACCCCCACGACCCACTACACCCCCCCACCCCCACAGACCTGCAACATGGAGCACCCCCCGCTAAGAGCCATGTGGCATCCAGTACAGTGCACGCACGAACAACTTGCAGGTGGGAAACTGGACAGGGCTGGATTACTGGAGGCATGAGGACCATAACACCACCAACACATGGGACATGTCACGTAGCACACGAACACGCAGCACCGCCCACCGTCACGAACAAGTGAACAATGTGCACACGGACATGAACAGCAGACTCACACCCCACATGACCCATCACAGACATAGCAACACCCAAGGAGCCACGTCTGCATGCACAAGCCACACTGAATATAGTCCCACACGGCAGCCACTGTGCAACTCATCACACACAACCGAAACACCATTGAAGTCCTGTCCATGTAGCCCCTACTGCCTGTCAACCACACACCCCACAACTACGCCTATGTAAGACAAACAACACTAGACGCAACAGAGCGGAACAACAGAAATGCACACGAACACCACTGAACCCATCAAACACACAGACACACCATGCACATACAACATACCATCCATCCCATCCGTCAGCCCCAGTCTCATGAAAGGCATGTCATCCGCACAGCTGCCACACATACAGCAGTCACGCTAAGACACATGCCCATGACCAACCATGTGCCAGAAGTCAATTAAGCGCACGACACACTGTGAGCAACAACACACAACATGGGCCACACCCCCCCGAGCACTGCAGTGATGCACATGGCACAGGGCAGCACGCACACCAAGGAGATGGGACAACTGCAATACGTTGGCTGGCACACAACTATCACTCACTCATAACGATGCGTCCAATGCCATGTCCAGTAACCACAACAGACAGCAAATATGCAGGGCATGTCAGGCATGCACACACCTCAGACCATGCACTGTCATGCTGCCACAACACATGTCACGTTCGGCACCCATGGCTCACAGCATGTACCCCAAAAGCATATACCCTCCCAAATGCGAATCTGGGGCATGGCCCCCATGTTGCCATATGCGTTCCTAAGCGTTCCATTTGAACCCCAAAAGCATATTCCATCCCAAATGCGAATCTGGGGCATGGCCCCCATGTTGCCATATGCGTTCCTAAGCGTTCCATTTGAACTCCAAAAGCAAAGTACAAACCAGACCCAGGATGGGCCAGGAGCCCGCATACACCAGAGTCACAATGAGTAGGGGCAAAGCAACACACCCATCGGCATGGCCAATCCGTCCCATGCCACATGTGCACAGCACACAGTCCCATTGCCTAGCACACACACCTACAGATGCCACAGCCACACACTCGCCTCCGGGAAACCCATGTACGAGATTGCACGAACTGCCAATGTCAGACGACTAATACATACTTCGCCAGGTGCAACACAATAACAAATCTCATTCTCTCCACAGGTGACGAACTGCTGGACGCTGGGGATGGAGACAGCAGCCAGCACAGCCAGCCTACAAGCCCCCAACGAGGACACACGGATCTGGAGGATCTGTCCACCTCTTCGGACACGGACCACCAAGCTGGCCCATCTGGCGTGGCAGGGCCCAGCCGCTCCCCAGGACCCCTCCTACCCACCAACCCATCATCCAGGGATGCTGAACAGTCCCAGTCCCCTGCTGCCACTGTCGTTGCGGCCACACCCACGGTCATTGCGGCCACTACCACTGCCGCAACCGCCACCATCGCCGCACCGACCACCACCGCCTCCACCACCACCACGTCTTCGCTGGCACCAGCCCCAGCGCAGGTGGTGGCCCGGCCGACTGGATCCACCCTGGGAGCCACAGCGAGGACCGTGGTGAGCAATGTGGCTAGTGGGCAGGCCGGTGGCAGCAGGACTGGTAGGAGGAGCAGGGTCAGGGAAACGCCAGCCTCCCCTGGGAGCCATGCCCTGCCTCAAATGGCCAGAGTCCTTGGGGCCTATGAAGAGGCCCAAGGACAATGGGCCAGGTCTGCTACTGACACGCGGGAGGTGCTGGGGGTGCTGAGGTCCATGGACGCCCATATGGGCCAATTCGTGTCCCGTATGGACCAACTCGTGGACCTCATGGGCCAGCTGGTGGTGGCGGTGGGGTCACAGGCAAGGCCAGCAACACCACCTCCGCCACCACCTGCTAGGGCGCAGGCTCGGGCAGCAGTGTCCACTTCCCCTGCGTCCACAGCCAGTGAGCACACCTCACCCACCACCAGCAGGTCGCCACCACACACCCCCTCCCAAACGTGGAAGGGGCCGTCCGAAGAGGAAACAGATCTCCCGGGAGGACTTCGCACGCTCCAGTCGCAAGTGAGGCAGCCAGCCAGCCTTCCGCCAGCCTTCCTTGACCAGCCACTGCATTGACTTGCTCTACGATCCCACTCCACACAGCCATCTGGATGGCATGTGTGTGTTGGACTATGGACATAGAACCAGTGGGTACACCCTGATCATCACGCAGCCATGACCGACAGCTCATTGTCACTGCACGCACCACTTTTGTCATCACCTTACACACAATCACATGTCACAGTTTGTAATAAATGCACCTTTTTCACTAACTGCTGTTTGTGCCCTGTGTCTTTATTGTACGGAATACAACGGCCACCTTGGGCGGAAAGGCACCTGATGCGTGGCATGGAAATGGAATCCGGAGGGCCTGTAGGGACCTAGGGGTGGGAGACAGAACAGGAGCACATTCAATGAGTGTGTCACACACCCATCACACAGTACATGTCAACAACTACAAGCAATGTACACACATCGCACAGAGCAATAGGGCACAATGCCACAGCCACCAACAGTGGCATACTACCCTGGCCATGGAGCGTTGACACACTGCACGCAGTGAACATACGGCCACCCTGACACAGCACACACACACCTGCATAGATACAGACACATCATCCGTCGTACATGGACACTCACCGTCAAGTGAAGTAGCGGGCGATGAGCTGCTGGCGCACATTCCCAGCTTCCTCCTCTCCGCTGTCCACCTCACTCGAGCTGTCCTGGTCTGCGGGCTGGGGCCCTGGTTGATCTCCGTCATCCACAATGAGGGGGATCTGCTTCCGAATGGCCAGATTGTGCAGCATGCAGCACGCCACCACTATCTGGCACACCTTCTGTGGGGAGTACGCCAGTGCACTCCCGGTGCGGTCCAGGCACCTGAACCTGGACTTGAGGAGGCCAAAGGTACGCTCGACCACACGTCTGGTCCTCCCATGTGCCTCATTGTATCGATCGTCTGCTGGGGTGCGAGGATTCCTCAATGGACTGAGCAGCCATGCCCCATTCGGATACGCAGAGTCACCTGGGTGTGAGGGACACAGAGAACCGTTGCTATTCCAACTGGACAGGGGACAGCATCGCACAACCAGCACGCTACACCACTCCACATACTCACCGACAATACAGCCACGATCCTGTTGCAGATTGGCCATCAGTCGTGGCAAGATGCTGTTGCGCATTATGTGTGCGTCATGGGCCGAGCCTGGAAACTTTGCACACACGTGGGTGATCACCATGTCCGCAAGGCACACCACTTGCACATTCAGGGAGTGCGTGTGCTTCCTGTTGCGGTACAGGTGCTCAGTGGCCTGTGGTGGAACAAGGCCAACATGAGTGCAGTCAATGGCTCCCACGACGTGTGGGATTCTGCCAAGGGCATAGAATGCACCCTTCACTGCCGCCAATTCACGAGCCCTGGGGAAGCTGGATGTACCTGTTCCGGTACAGCATCATGGCTGCCAGTACATCCCTCAGCACCTTGCTGAACATGGGCTGGGACATCCCTCCTCCACTGCCCACTGTGTGCTGGAATGACCCAGTGGCGAAGAAATGCATGGCGGCCATCACCTTAGCCGTGGGGGTGACAGCAGTCGGATACACCCTGCGGGGACGGAGATGGGGCTCTAACATGGCACACAGTCGATGCAGAGTTGGCCTGTCCAGCCGAAACTTCCTGATTACCTCTGTATCGTCCATGTCCGCCAGCAATTGGTATGGGCGGTCAATGTTCGGTCTCCGCCTGGGTTAAATGGCAGAGGACACATGTCAAAGCAACACGGCACATAGCAATTTCGCATACACATCACTGACATGACTGAGCAAGCACATGAGCCACAGCCCAGCTGTCAAGCTGGGACGGCACGGCCACAATACACTTACACAGGTCTCCCAACAATGGCAATGGCAAGTGAGACATACCACTGCCATGTGCATGCACATGGGGATCTAGGCCCCAATGACTTGCGGGGCGTGCTGATGGGGACTGACTGCATATTCGTCAAGCGGCAACGCCACGGCAACATGAGTGTCTGCTGAGCATGGTACTGCTTCCGAGGCTGGATGAGTATGGCACACGACGACGACGATGTGGGCACGGGCTGAGCGGCCAATACAAGTGGGACCTGTGGCACGAGGGGATATGAGACAGTAGTAGGTGTCAGCACTGCACCCTATGTACAGCACTGTACGGATCACAGCTCCCGAAACATTGACTGGTGTCCACATTGACAGCCCCATGCCAAGACGGCTGTGTGCTTGCAGTCACACGTCACAGGTGAGAGGTTACATTGCACGTGCCAGGTGGCAGTCGTACATAGTGGGAGCTGGCATGTGTGTGCATGTGTCTCCTGTTCAGGATCCACCAGATGGGCGCTGACTCTGTACTGACCATTGGACACAGCATGTTCCGTGGAAGGCTTGTGTGTGTGGGATGGTGGCACTGGATGTGCCTCCGTTGGGTGGGGGGCCATGCACAGGGCGGGTACGTCGATGATTGCGCATTGTTGGTCACGGTGGGTGCACCAGCTAAGATGTGTTGCCCTGTGTTCAATTCCTATGTCCGCATGATGATGGACTGTGGATGTGGGCAGACTACACATTGGTCGATGTGCTGTCTATATGCATGTGCCTTCACACCAGGCACAGCTGCCCCTGCACATGTGACCCCTGCTGGACTCGCTGCTGGGTCTGTGGAGCTGATGCACCTTCTGCACGTGGGGCGGACAGCTCTCCTCACTTCCCTCATTGCGCATGTCATGTCTTTGCCGCAGGTGACATGGATCATGGAGGGCCCACATGTACGCGTGGGTAGGCTACACATGATTGTTCACTGGTCGCCACCCCCAGTCAGTGTTTCGAATGGGAAGGTTGTCGTGCTGGTGGTATGTTCGATGTGGCGGATGGGCGGGCCTAGGTGCGGGCTTACATTCCGGACATGGGGGGTAGTTGGATTGGCGACTAGTTGCAGTACACACGGGACACGTCTCTTCCTTTCCACATCTGGGTCATCCCTTGTACTAACTGACAGTGATACAGTCATCTTCGCCCCAGCCCTCATGTCCTCCCCTCGCCCCCCAATATGCATGCTCACCTGCGAGGCTAGCGCTTGCACAGGCAGCCCCAAGCTTGCACCAGAGAGGGCAAGGAGTGTATGTGTGGGTCCAGTTGCACGAGTGGGCTGTCTCAGGGTATGATGTGTGGCGGGACGCCGTCCACCTGCGTGGTGCCCCAAATGGAGACCCGGCCTGCATGGACTATGCATCACAGTCTTCGCCTTCCGGATCCGCCACCTGCGACACCCAGTGGCTGTGGCTGCCCTTGCGGCCATGCCGCGTCCGTCTGTGGCTGATGGCCCACACATTCACTCTTTGGCCTCTCTGGGGAGGGCTCAGGGGTGGTGGCGCACGCGCTTGCACTTAGTCGCAATGGCATGTGGCGTGGTTGGTATGATGGGCAATGGATGGGATGGTGCGAGCCACCTCCCGTGACGTCAGTGCTGCTCGTGCTGTGGTGCGTCCCCCTACACTTCCATTTGACTTTTTGCCATGCTGGACGTTGAGGTTCTATTGCCTGCGTGATATGACCAGGAGGAGCGCGAGGAGACCTCTCACACACCATGCTCCACTGCCATCCCGTGCCCTGTATCGCCTGTGCGGATTGACTATGTTGGGGTTACACCTGGTCGACTGGGGCTGTGTGTGCCTTGTCAAGGGGCATGGCGGGCGCACAACAGGATCCAGCTCGTCCACAGAGGGTGGGCTGAGGTGCGCCTGGTACCGCTTTGTACGTGTGCCCGGCTGCTGTGCACACACGTGTTCACTCCCCCGACAGGTGTCCTCTCACAATGCCCAGGGAAGCGGTGGTGTACTGTTCATGAGCCCTCCCAACACGGCGTGCTCCAACTTGGCATGTGCGCATCTACCCGTCGCACCCACCCACCTGAGCACTGCGTCCATACGACTTCACACGACACATGTGTGTCTTCCACAGTAGTGCTACTCATTTGCGTTGACATCCAATACCAGTGGACTACATGGTCATGTCACGACTGCCGTGTACTTCACATACTCTCATCCTCTCTCATTCGTACTTGTGAAATGAGTCAGCGGAGACAGTTCTGGTTTCAAACATTATATTGAGTCTTCTGTCCTCTGTGATGCAGTATAGTGGACACTACTGGCAGCGGAATACATATTGAGGATATACTGAGCATGATTACAAATGGGATAGGGTGTGGGGTTACATCTGCTTGGCCAAGGCTGTGCTAATGTACATTTACGTATAGCTGCGGAGCTGCGGACTTTGACACAGACGGTATACATGTAGCCTACCAGACCGCTCGGCATCATGGGCACAGTCCATCTCAGTTCCATGTGACAGGTTTGCTGCGGTTGTTCCTCATGCACGCGTGCATGTGAGATGACATCAGGGCATGTGCTTGCGTGCATGCAGCGGCGTGCCACTTGTTGTTGCACTGTGGTGGTTACTGGACATGTCACAGTCACTGGGGTCGTGTTGTTGTTGTATGCACTTGTCGTCCATGCAAAGGTCCTGGTATGGGATTCCCGGGGCGGGGGTGGGAGGGGTGCAGCACCCACAGACTCCAGGCGACCTATTCATGTCCACTGAGCGGTGTGTGTGTCCATGGGCGCTGGATCCATGTCGTGTCCTGGTTGTTCGTGCAGTTCCGTCCATGTGGGTGCGATGCACAGAGCCCATGCCACTGCCTCCCACGATGCATGCGGTGTTCCTGGATGTGATGGGGAACAGTGTGCATGTCCCGGTCATATCCGATGTCATGGCGATGTCGTTGATGGTGTGGTTACAGTTGCCGGTCGTTTGGTATGGCTGTTGTGGTGGTGACTGGCCAGTCCGTGCGGAAGCTGAGCATGGGTGCGGGGTTGGACTTCATAGGTCACTCGGGGAACCTGCGTTGTGGTCCGACGTATTTACAGGTTGTCAGGTATGCGATGCCGTCCAGCAGGGCTTCCATGTCATTGGTGGTGTACATGTTTGCCAGCCAATGAAGCGGATGGTGGCTGTCAAGGTATTGTTCGTAGGTTGTCCCTTGGAGGACCATGATGGGGCATGCTGGGTGACATTCGATGTAGCTGTTCTCGATGATCCGTCGTGTGGAGGCACAGTGGTTCCATTTCAGTGCGCGTGCGATGTTGGCCACATACGCCATGCCCCCATAGGCAGAGCAGGCCCTGTCGTGTGCGTCCAGAGGGAGGAGTAGTGGTAGCAGGTCCGCCTTCAGACATGCCGGGTTGGAGAGGCATATCTCGACGGGATGCTGGTAGGGACACCTCCGACAGTAGAAGACGGGCATGACGCAGCTGAACAATGTGATGCGGTAAGTCAGTCGGTAACTTACGTTCAGCAGGGACAGGAGATCGCATCCCAATGTATGTATCGTGCTGGTTTGGTACAGCTTGAGCTCTTCGGCGTAGTTGGGTAGGTGTGTTGCGGTTGCCATTTCGCAGCGGTGCGTTGTGGTGGCGTGCTCCGGCTGTGTGTGCAGTCTGCAATGTGCACGCTCCGAGGTTGCTGTGAGCTCTGTGTAGTCGTAGGGAGACAGGACTTGTGTTCTGTTGGCTTGTTTGGAGGACACGGGCCCTCTTCCCACATGCTTCTCAGACAGTTGAAGGTCAGTGCTGTGTGACTCCTTCCAATTAACTTGCATGTGGCCGACATGGGGGAGTGTTTTCTTCTTTCTTCCCCGTCCGTTGTGTGCTTCTGTGATATGCGCTATCTGCCCTGTGGTCGGTCTCCTCGGCATGCCTGTGTTGGTCTATTCTTGGACAATGGCTGTATTCACCGGCTTCTGTCGTAGGGCTGTGGTTTCGGTGTTGGAATGGAAGGTCATTCAGTGCTGTCTGCTCTCCCTTGTGTGGGCGGCAGGCTGCCTTTCCGCTCTGCGTTGGGCCTTGTGTGTGGATGTAATTCTTGGGCCACCTGTTGTCGGTCACCGGGCTCTTTGGTGTTCCGTTTCATGTGTCTTGTTCATATGTGCAGGGTGGTATGGGTTTTTCAGTGTGGTACTGGCGTTCCTCTTCCCGAAGGGGCCCTGCTTCTCCTAGTTGGTGTTGCCGCCGCTGTGTGCTTCGCCATGTTTGTTACACTGGGGTGTGTCCTGCTGTTGCGTGACTTCACTGACATGTGTGCGTCGGTTGTGTGGCGTTGGGTGTTGTCCGTGAATTGGGCGTTGGGGACATGTCTGTGGCAGGCCTGTCACGTGTCATGTGCGTTCGGGGTGGGGCTGGTGTGTGTGCTGCTTGGTTGTGTCCCTGTGTCTGTGTGCGACGCATGCATGGCGCTGCGGTTGGCCTCTGCGTTGTGCGCATGTGTGGCGGCGCCATCGGCGCTTTGGGGCCGTGACGGGGTGGTTGGTTCCTAGTCCCAGGTGGTGTGTACACATGTGTTCCGCGATGTTAGGATTTGGCCTGTGTGTCATATGTGGATGCGATGGTGGATGTGTAGTGTGCACGCGCTGGTGGGGGTTGTCCGCTTTTTCCGCCCTTGCACTGTGTGCGCTGTTTGCGTGCACTTGTTGTGTGTGTGTCTACCTGCGTCTCCGCGGTACGTTGCGTCCTTGGTGGTGCATCAGCAGAAGCATGGGAAGGGCCTGCAGTGCTGGATTCATGCCCGGGGTGCCGCTTCTTCGTTGTCCGTGCTCTGCGTCCGTGTTTCCGCCTCTCTTTCACGTGCGGTGTCTCTTTGCCGTGGGAGCCGTTTGTTTGCGGCATCGTAATTTATGCGCCGGGCGGGATGTGTTTCGTCGGACGGTGTGTGTCAGTTGTGCTGCGCCGCTACGTGTGCGGGCGCACTTTGATGGCGGACGGTGTTGCTGGCTTGCCGGCGGTGTTTGGCCTGCTTTTCGCATCGTGATTGGGCGGGCGTGTGGACTGCTGCGTGCCGGCGGTAACTGGTGGTTTTTGCATCCGCCAGCACAGCGGTAGTGCTTCCGCCCGCCATCGTAATGGGCCCCTTAGATATTCATTATTAACAATTAATTTGTAAATATTTTAATTGTGTACTTTTTTATCAGTGTGTTGAGGGTTGATAGGGGAGTAGGGTAGGAAGTACTTTATTTTTATGTATTTTTTATTATTTGTTATATTATAAGTTTTTTTAAGTTAATTTATAGTGTTAATTGTGTGAATTAATTTAAATTTGATTCTTAATTATATTGTTAATTGTAATTAGTTAATTAATTAATTGTTAATTAATTATGTTAATTTATTAATATGTTACAATATTGTAGGTAATGTTTATAGGGGAAAATGGTGGGAGGTAAATTAATTTTAAAAAATTATTAATTGTTAATTAATTTTAATTATATTGCAGGAGTGGGTATAGTAAATTATTCCCCTACCCTATCCAACACTTTCCCTACTGTTGCACTCACTGGAGTGGGAATAGTAATTTTACCCTCCCGCTATCCAACGCTTTCCCTACTGTTGCACTCACTGGAGTGGGAATAGTAATTTTTACCCTCCCGCTATCCAACGCTTTCCCTACTGTTGCACTCACTGGAGTGGGAATAGTAATTTTACCCTCCCGCTATCCAACGCTTTCCCTACTGTTGCACTCACTGGAGTGGGAATAGTCATTTTTACCCTCCCGCTATCCAACGCTTTCCCTACTGTTGCACTCACTGGAGTGGGAATAGTAATTTTACCCTCCCGCTATCCAACGCTTTCCCTACTGTTGCACTCACTGGAGTGGGAATAATAATTTTTACCCTCCCGCTATCCAACGCTTTCCCTACTGTTGCACTCACTGGAGTGGGAATAGTAATTTTTACCCACCCGCTATCCAACGCTTTCCCTACTGTTGCACTCACTGGAGTGGGAATAGTAATTTTATCTTTTACGCTATGCAATCTTTTCAGTATTGTTATATTTAATGTAGTGTCAAATCTAATTTTAAAAAAAATAATTTTAATGTTTTAACTTATTATATATAATTTATTTTTATATTTATATTATAGGTTTATTTATATATATATATATATATATACATATATATATATATATATATATGTAATTATATTTAAAATTATGTTTTTAACATTTAATTATTAAAAATATTGATTTTTTTTCAATATTATTAAGTTAATATATATGTAATAAAAAATTAAAATGCATGTTTATTTTTTGTATTAACTTACATTTATTATTTATTAATTTTAAGGTTATTTAGGTATTTTTAAGTAAGTTTTACTTAATTATATTTATTGTTTCATTAATTTTACATTACTTTTAAGACATTTAAAAAAGTCGATATTTTAGCAAACTATATTATTTACAACGATATTTAGGATTCGATATTTTTGTACTTACCTGTTTGTAGATAGGAATTCGATATTCTGGTAGTCGATATTTTGTCACCAATATTTTTGTAGGTCGATATTTAGCTCCTCGATATTCTGTCAGTGATTCCAATTTTACAATGACCTTTCAAGATTATATATGGCCAACAGACGACCCAACCATTCATAATACGTAGGTGGATCAGCATCCTTCCATTGTGTTGCAATAAGTAGCCGAGCCACAACTACTGTGACAAAGACAAACTTATTGTTCCGTGCATCGTATTGTGCCTTTTCGTCGTATCCTAACAGCATCAATGTAGGGGTTATGCAGATTATGCTCCCTAGTGCTGCTGAAAGAAATTCCTCCATTCCCTCTTTTAAGGGTCCTAATTTCTCACACCCATAAAACATGTGTATTGTGTCCGCTGGCCCTTGATCACATCGAGGACACTTGTCATCCCCTCTTTTTCCCCAACGGCAAAGCTTTGAGGGAGTAAAATAGAGATCAAAGATGGTGTAATAGTGTTGGGCTTTTAAGTTAGCTGAGAGAAATGTCCCCTTACCTAATGCGACTGACTGGCAGAGATCAGCATCAAGGTTTCCCAATTTGGTGGCCCACTTGGTTTCTACTGCTTCCAGATCGTCGGGAAGTGTGTCTATTAATATTTTGTATATATGTTTAATTCTTATCTGGGAGTGAGACATGGCCTCCATTAGAGGGATTCTGTTTGTGGAGATCTTTTCCCTGCTTATTTGATTTAAAAAACTGGTGATCTGCTTATATTTAAAATACGTCCCAGCCGTTATGCCATATCTTTGCTGCAGTTCAATGAATGAAAACCTCTGATCAGTTGAGAATAGATCCCCAATCTTAGAAATACCCTTTTCCTCCCATTGCCTACACAAATTATCATACATTGATGTAGGAAATAGAGAGGATCGCCACAAGGGTGTGTATCTATTATACCTCTGAATTTGCATGAGTCCTACCATTTTGCTCCAGATTTTCCAGATTGCTATTACCACCTTAAACCACGTCTTCTTGTAGTAGCTGGGCTCCACTTGTCGGAGGAGTACTCCCTGCGCTGCCTTCCCTATGGCCAGCTCGTATATGGAGGGAATGCCCATGTTTGCCTCTTGGTTCCTATCTGTCACATATCCGTTTCCTGATGAGGTTACAAAAGTCATCTGTTGCAAGAAGGTGGCAAAGTAATAAAATCTAAGATTAGGGGCTGACCAGCCACCGCAATCTTGTGGTAGTGTTAAAAATTTAAGGGAGCGTCAAATTTTCGTGTATTTCCAGATAAAGTTGCTAAAAATACCGTCCAGTTTCTTTAAAAGTAGGTCTTCAATTTCTAGCGGGATAGATCTAAACATATATAGAATCTTAGGAAAGATGGCCATTTTGAGTACATTACATCTTCCTATAAGTGAAAGATGAAGTCTATCTATAAATCGTAGATCCGTGCTGATCTTATTTATCATGGACAGCATATTTATTTTCCAGATAGAATCTACATTGCTAGACTACCTCATCCTGCCTTCGGGGATCATTACAAGGAGTTTTGAGTTGCATATAATCTGCGTTTTCCCCGTGTTCAATAAGTAGCCTGATTTCCGGCCGTATTCACTGGCCAGTTTCTGAATTTGAATAATTGCTTTTTCTGGATCTGTGGTCACTACCGCCAGGTCGTCGGCATAAGCCATTATCTTAGATTCAAAACCATTACAACAGACTGGTGTAATTGTCTGGTCTTGAAGAATTTGTTGGATAAACATGTCAATATATAGGCAAATAGAATGGGAGAGCAGGGACAGCCCTGTCTTGTCCCCCTAGCGACGTCTATACGGCTTGACTCTTGGCCTATTATATGTAGTCTCGCATACGGTCTGAAATACATTGCCCGTATAGCTGTTATGAAACCTGGCGCAAACCCTCTCTGTGCCATAATAGCCCATAAATATTGCCATGAGACTCGGTCGAATGCCTTCTCTGCGTCTATGAGGATCATAGCCATCTTCTCTCCTGTTACCTCAGTTATATCAAACAAGGCTATAGCATGTCTGATATGGTCTGTTGTGCCTCTTCCCGGTATAAAGCCATGTTGCCATGGTGAGACTAGATGGGCTATGATCCCCCCTAATCGAGTCGCAAGAATTTTGGAGTAAAGTTTGGTATCCACGTTCATGAGGGATATGGGCCGATAAGATGCAGGGTTGTCTGGGGCTTCCCCTTTTTTAGAAAGATCACAATATCTGCTCCTTGCCAGGATTCCGGGGGAACCCCACTGTATTGTACTCCAAGAAACAAGTCCAAAAGTAGCGGAGCTATTTCCTCCTGAATCGCTTTATAGAATTCCAAGGGTATTCTATCAGGGCCAGCCGCTTTTCCTGGGGCCTTGGACTGTAGGGCTAGTAAGAGCTCTTCTATTGTGATCTCTCTTTCCATCTTCTGCCTAATTTCTTCGCTTACCCTACGTTGATTCCCCAAAACTATTTCATTTTCGTTGGGTAAAATAGGATCAAGATTATCTTGCCGGTATAAATCTTGATAAAACCTCTCAAAGACCTTGATGATGTTCTTTCGTCTGTGAGCAGTACGCCATCCTGTCCTTTAACTTCAGTTATATTATTCCTAGCACCCCTCTGCTTAGTGCGTAAAGCCAGCATCTTGCACACCGACTCCCCGTACTCATAGCTCTCGTTTTTATATGCTTGAAAGGCTGCCGCCCCTTTCTTGCTGTAATAGCTATTGATCTCAGCTTTTGCTACTGCTATTTCCTGCCGTAGTGATGCCTCCGTGGACTCCTGCTTTTGCCTAATAGCACGGGTGTGTTCTTTTTCTAATTCTCCCAAACCTTCGAACAAAGCGTTAATTTCAACTTTCTCTTGTTTCCTCCTTACCTACAAAACTAATTGTTTCCCCCCGAAGGCCCGCCTTAAAACTATCCCAGACCATACATCATGATGAGCTATAATGATTCATCTCAAAATATTCTATCACCCACTGTCTAATATATTTCAGATACCGCTCATTGGTCAATAATGTTCTATCAAATGTCCATTTACTTTGTGCATGGTCCCTGCCTTGAAATACTAAATCCATAATTAGTGGGTTATGATCAGATAACAATTTTGGTAATTTCCTTATTGCCACCGCCATAAGCAAGGATGAAGAGACCAAAAAGTAGTCTAATCTGACGTACTTCTTATGAGGGCTTGAGAAGTAGGTGTATCCTGGGTCGGCAGGATGTTTTGCCGCCCATACATCCATCAGATCATGACTGGTCATCAGGGCGGATAAAGCCTTATGGACATGTGGTTTTCTTCCCAGATATTTTTGAGTTCGGGCTCTACTTGCCTCATAGTTGATATTCATATCTCCACATATTATTAGTGGGGCTGGCAATAATGCTAACTCAATTTCTAAATCATTAAAGATTTGCGGATCGTCCTGATTCGATCCGTATATCGTGCACATTGTCAATCCTACGGGAAGTAATGAAATAGCCCATCTCCCCCTTTTATCCTCCAAAACACGTTTAACTGGGCCGATACTATTCCTTACGTGAATCGCTACCCCTCTTATAGTCGAAGTTTGGGTAGAACATGCTACAAGGGAATATCCTTTAATAGCTAGAATGTCCCGCTTGCCCCAGGGTTTATGCATTTCTTGTTGACATATTATATCAGCTTTCTGTGTTCTTAAAGCCTCTGCGACCCTAATACGTTTTATTTTGTCATTCAGGCCCCCAACATTAATTGAGCAAATACTGATTTTACCCATTTACATAATATGGTTTTCTCAGCCTTGATCGTTCTCTCACCTTTCCCCATCTTTCTTGATCGATTCTATTCTCTTTCTCAAATCTCTGATTTATACTCTCTCCAATGTTTTGCTCTCCCTCCACCCTGTGCCCAGCACCCTTAAAAACTCTTACCCCCCAGTTCTCCCCTCCGTCCCTGCCTCCCCCCTCCACCCCACCGTGCCCTTGATACCCTCCACCACCCCATCCCATGTTGAAAGGCATCCAGACTGAGCTCAGTCTGAAGCGATGATTGCTGCTCCCTGATCAATATATCCCATTTCATGGCAACATTAGGTGGAAAAAAGCCTCTCTTCTGAATCATTTTAATCATTTTAAACAAAAGAGGAGAATAAGAGAAAAAGAGCCCAAGATAGATGCCAGTTTAAAAGGAATTTGACAAGATGAAATCCACATATGTGGGGCGAACAGATTAATTGACCTTCCTTCCCCTTGAATTTTCATATTTCACATTCACCCCCACTATTACATTTATCAATCTAAGACTTCAGATCCCAGCCCTCCAGATACTCCTTAGTCTTCACCTCTGAAGTAAAAACCGAGTGTGATCACCCTTAATTACTTTCAAACGAGCAGGATACAGCAAGAAGGCTTGCCCCCCTGATCTTGAAAAGGTTTAATCATCTGGCGTAGACGCCATCGTCGCTCTACCGTGAAGTGGCAGAAGTCCGGCTGAACGAAAAATAAATAGTCACCCCCGTTTCGCTTTGCTGTTGTCCTGGCTTTTTCATAAATAGACTGTCGTAAAATAAAATTACCAAAATAAACCAAAATAGCACGGGGTTTCGCATCCGATCTCAGTGGTTGCTTAAGGTTGAATGGAACCCGGTGTGCCCTCTGCACTTCCAGTGCCCAGTTCCATCCGTCCAAGTCTGGGAATGCCTTGGCCAGCATATCAACCATATATGACCGGGCATCTGACCCTTCCTTTCCCTCCAGTACACCCAGTACCCGCAGATTATTTCGGCGTTGCCGATTTTCTTGGTCTTCTAGCTTCCATTGTATGTCAGTCAGTTGTGCATCATGTGCGATAGTGTTTGTTCGTGTGTCTGCCAGGTAATTCCCCAAGGTTTCTGTTCTAATTTCAAGGCGCTCATTGATTATAGTACACGACTTTGCGATTTTCCTAACAGCCTCCTGAATCTTCCGCATGGCTGTCTGTGCTCGCCTACTATCCTGGCGAGTCTCTTCACGGTGGGAGAGTATACATTGCAGAACAGTGTCTAGGGTTGGGGGTATTGAGGGGGATGTGCTATCACCTTGGGGGGATGGTGTTGTAGTGCTACTAAGTAGCTCGACCCCTGAATGATCCCATTTTTTATTTTTTTTATGCAGGTTAGGGTGGCTTGCTCTTCTTACCGCTCTGCGCATTGTGGCTGTCGGGTCTCTTTTGTCAATGTCTGAAGCCTCCTCACTCGAGTCACCTAGTGAGTCTGACCCTGAACCTGACCCCGACCAGACCCCGTCTGAAAGGGAGAAGAAGCAGTAATTGCCTTCCATATCTTGCTCGCTAGGATTTGAGGAGGCGGTTTGATTTTTAATCAGGGCGTTTCCCTGTTGGGGGTTTAGCGGAGTGTTTTCCGACATTGTTTCCTTAAGAACTGCTTCAGTACCCCCTGTCTGCTTCAACTGAGGTCCCCCAGACCCATCTGTCACGCTCCCATAATCAGTCCCTGACACAGATTGAAAACAGGGGGCAGTTGTTTCCTTGCTTATTGCCAGTACAGTCTCGGGTCCACTACAGACCGTTGTAATATCGTCCACCCTTGCCTCATTGCTGCCCCCTTGACTCTGCTCAACTGCTCCGGCTTCTCCTTGCGGTTGCTGTACTGTGGCATGTTTTGCTCCTGGTGCAGCTCTCAGCAGTTCCAGGATGGCGAGTTCGTTCGCGTGTGGCTGGGGCGGAGGCCCGCCTTTGCTTTTCCTTTCGTCCGCCTTCTCCGTCCGGGTTATGGAGCTCCCTGCAGGCTGTTTCTTTGCTCCTCCGGTTTTCGCCTGACTTCCTGGCTCTGTGGTTCCACGAGGGTCTGACGATGTCACGGACTTCGGAGAGGGAGCGGCAGCCATACCGGAACGCGTCTTCGCCTTCGCGCCTCCTCCAACAGGGACCTTTGGTGCCATCGTTTCCCGGGAATACGACCGGTGGTGCCCTAGACACCCTTGGCAGCCTCCTCGCGACATACCAATACGGTCCAGAAGCAGAGCAGTGCCTTGATGAGCTCTGCGCGGCAGATGGCGACTCCACACTTGCTAGGATCGGGGCAGAGCTGTAGGTAGGAAGACACAGTTTCCATTCAGTCTTTCCTTTCTGCTTTACTGTTTTTACTTATTATCTCCTCTCTCAGGCTTCAAATGATTTTATATGCCGATATCACGCCGTCATGCTGTCATGCTATCATCCGGTACATCAAATGTCCTTCAGTGATCAGGGAGCTGCTGTGCGACCGACTCAAGCAGTCGCCATCTTGCCCTTCCAAAACTGCACTTTTTTCACTGCCTCTGTTTTCATTGAGGAAAGACCTCCATGAAATCTGTGATGGTGATCAAAGTCGTTATATGCTTGGCGGGACCATGGCGGTCCCGTCAAGCATATAGATACCTCTGGACCGCCGTGCCAGCGCCCGGGAATAGCGTTTCCCTGGCGGAGTTGGCGGTCTCAGGGTGGCACGACCACTAGGGTTATAATGTGGTGTTTGCAAGACCACTGCCACCACGAGTCTGGAAACTTGTAATCAGGCCCTTACTGTTTTTTTAATTGGAGATTTGTGACATTTGAGGGACCTACTGGATAGAAGGGTAAGGAATGTTAATGACTTCGTTATACAGCCAGGGCCATAGCAGGCATAGTCCCATCCACAAGAACAAAATAAACACTGCACAGTGTCTACACAGTCTATGCCTGTGTCTCTGTAGTTCGTTGCCCTGGTTGTGATGGCATTCATTATGTTGAAGGGCTTCATCTAGCAAGTATTATCTGTGGTGCTTTATGTAAGTTTGTAGAAAAACAGAACTGCCATCTAAAATGTGATGTTCTGTTCATCTCTTTCGCCTTACACAGCCATCACCAGAAACAGCCCTGCTAAAGCCCCATCTTCACCAGTTGCATCAGGGTAAGAAGTGTGTCTTTATTGCATTTTCACTATTTGCATTCAGCAAGCCATGCTGATAGGACAGTTTAAGGACAGAGTTTAAGGGCCCTATAAATCAAGGGTTTGCATTCTGTTTGCACCACCCAACTTCTCTGGGGAAGCGCAACGAGGAGAAATATCTTTATTTCTCTTTCTATGTGTCCTGCAGAATGAGAAAGATGAATATGCTTCTCAGGATTGTTTTTGTGCAGGTGCCCCTTCCTGCACAATTACAATCCTGCATGAAACGCAGGCACCTCTTGGCAGCCCATTGTGTGCCAGCACTGGGGAAAGGAAAGGAATGTGCTGTATTGTAATAATTATGCTGCATTCCTGCACTTTCGCTGTAACTTAGTGCAACACAGCAAGGTGGCTTTCTGCGCTGCGTTACTTTTACAAAAATGGACCCCTGAGTCTGTAGATGGCAGGCATCTCTACACCACTGTTACCTTTCATGCCCATCACCGGGTGTGCAATGGTGAAAGATAGTTGTTTATCTACATGCACTGGATGTTTATGCATTATTATGTTCTTCAACTGTCCCACCTGCAACAAGTGTCTGTAAGCATAGAATGAAGCCTGGTATCAGCACAAAGACTGACTGCATTCTGGCAGAGGGAGTAGTTGGGCAATGGTTTCTTGTTTCAGCAGTATGTAATGCATAATGTCCATAATATAATTATGTGTAATGGGAATATAGCGTTACTCTGGGTACAGAGGTGCAGAGTGTGGTAGGCGATGCAGTTGACATAGATATCACTAACGCTTATACAGAAGAAGAGTTTCCAGTCTCAATGTGCTCAATAGAAGGTATAGGAGTGAACCACAGAACAGAATATGACAAAATAGGACTGCAGAGCTCCCTAGTGGTCTGCCTTTAGCAATGCCACTACTTGGTGTCATCATATTTGAGAGAAAATGAAAAGCTAGTTTTGAAACATGTGCAATGAGCTAATGAAGTTTACTGTGTCTACAGGACATAATTATCTTTTTAGACCTTTTGTGCAGTGTTCTATAATGGAGACCAAATCTTTATCTTGAAGAGAGATTCTGGACCTGGCTGACGAATTCTGAATTAGTAGAGGTTTTTAAATGACTCGATGTTGTACACTCTGCAGTCTAAGCAGCAACCTTTTAGGTAGTCATGCCATGTATAGATAGTTTGTTATAATCCAGTTTAGAAACAAATGATGCCCTTGAGCCAGTGTTAAAATGGATGTTTTAATGAGATTGCTTCAATTTAGCAACTTCAGATAAATTAAACACTGATAAAGGAAACTGGTTTTGCTTTTATATTGTACAGGCACAAAGAAGTGCATATAAAGGTGTGTCTGCACATAAGCAGACCAAGCAAGACACCTGCACACATCCATGCAAGCCACCCACGCACATACCAACTGAAAAGCACCACACACACACGGGCAACACACATAGTTATGATTGTTGCCTTATACATCTTTTTAGGGCCCCCATTTCATACATTTGCTCACTTGTTTGGACCATATTTCATTAATCACTTACAACAGCCGATGGATTTTTTTCATCATTGTACAATGATGTGTATTACAGGCAATACATTTATCACAGTTCTGATAATATGCTTCTAGTTCATCTATTCATCAGGGGTGTGATTAATTCACGTAATTTGATTTGGAGTAATTAGGTGAAATTTCAAGAAAATGATTCGAAATTACCCATTTTTACTCAAAATACAAATCCATCATATAGCACTGTTTGTTATAGTGAAATGCATCCAATTTGTGATGCAATGATACATTTCATGCTAAAAAAGGCACAAAAACCCCAATTGCCGCTCCCACACTAAGGGGTCTGATTCACAAAGGTAGCTTAGTATAAGTTTACTATTTTATGCCTCACAGATGTTATACTAATTATGGAAAATACTTTCGAAATTAGGATTTTTTTCCCAAACATTCCTCCAAAGACTCAGAGGGTGGACCCTGTAAAAATGACACCACCAAAGGAAGGTCCCAAGGAGAAAAAAACTCGTGGGTTTCAGCCTTCTCAAAAGAAAACCCTTAAAGAGCAGAGAAACCAAATCCTCCACCATGTCAAGACAACCCAAGCAACCCTAAAAGCCCTGATTGCAGACGATTGGAGACTTCACAGTACACCATCTATGAAAAGAATCCCAATGGTGAATATACAAATTCTTAGTTCAGTCTCTCCTCGAAGCTTGGATAGAGAGAAAGACCCACTTTAATAGCTTAAAGTTGATTGACGAAGACATTCTAGGGAAGCTGGGGCAAAACAGAAGAGATCAGAGGAGGTGTAGGAATCCACTCACTGTCATTGCCTTGGATCGAAGAAGGGGGAACCATGTTCTTCTCTGCCAAAATGGGAGTACAAGGATGACATCCAACCCTTACCTCTGTTTCCCTAACAAAACCCTCAGAGGGAAAGGGGAAAAGGCGTACAGAACTGATGCAGAAAGGCATCCACTTCCAGCGCCTGACTGCTGTGTGACCTTGAGAAGAACCTTGGAATTTGCCTGATCTATGAAGAGATATACCACTCAAGTCCCCCATCTGAGACAAAGCCCCCCGAAAAACCAATCGATTCAGTGTGTAATCTTGAGAACTGGGAAACACAGGACTCAGAATATCAACTTCAATGTTCAAGCGACTCTGAATGTGCACTCCTTTTATGGACTGAAGATTCTTCACTGCCGAAACCATAATGTCTGACACAATTTGATTGAGACTGCAACATTTTTTCCCAAACTCATGGCTGATATATGCTTTGGTTACTAGGTTGTCTGTCCTTATGAATATCGTCAAGACCTTGAAATGGGGAAAACAAATGCATGGCTTTCTGAACCGACATTAACTCTCTCCAGTTCGAAGACCTCCTTGACTGCTGAGAAAGCCAAAGACTCTGAGTCGAGAGATCTGCCAGGGCTGCTACGCAACCCCGACTGCTGGCGTCTGTTGTCAGGATTCGAGAGCCTGGTAGATAAAAGGAGGACCCCAGAAAAAAGCTTGAGTCTCCAGTCTGCATGCCATTTTTGTTTGAAAGCAAGGAGTCAATGGAATGCTGGCATCCTCAGAGGATGGAGACCAGTGCTATAGAATGTCCTAAACCACCTGACTCAGGTGAAACCAAGCCCAAGATATAATGAAAACTGTTGCCGCCTTCAAAAAAGGAAAAGAAGAGAAGAAAACACAAAGCTCACTCCTTTCTGGCAATTATATAATAACCAACGCAAGTAATTTCAATAATTAAAATAGTTACTATATCTGCTTGGACCCAAAGCCACTCCCTCACCAGAGTCTTCTGCAAAATCTGCCTCAGATGTCAGCATAATTTCTTTCTTTGACAAGGAAAGAACACTTTCCCAACATACAGCCTGAAGCTGGCACCTTTCTAATCCATTTTCTCCAATTGGACTACAATCACTGGCTTCAGGTATATAAGGAAACCAAATTTGTCATTTCCTGGCAGACCCTCATTGTGTGAACCACAGATAGAGAGTGAGAAGATGCCTGAATGAGGGGGTCATTGATATATGGGAAAATCCTTATACCATTGTTGTGAACAAGGGCAATTACTGGGGCCAGAACCTTTGCGAACACCCTTGGAGCAGTCTTTAGCTAAAAAGGAAGAACTTGGAATTGCCAACACTCCTCTCCCTCACAGAATCTGAGATACTGTTGACTTGGCAGGGAAATTGGTATGTGTAGGTAAGCATCCTGCAAATCTGTCTTGGTTAAGAAATCTCCATGCATCACCACAGGAATCACCTACTGCAGGGAGCTCATCTTGAAATGGCCTGTGGGGATTTAAATGTTCACTTCTTTCAAATCTGTAATCATTTGGTTCTCCCCTGATTACTTCTGGACGAGAAATTTTCTTGAGTACCAGCCACATTTCTTTGATGCAATGGAACCGGAATTATTGCTTTCTTCTGAACCAAAGAAGCAATACTGTCCATCAGGGACTGTCTCTTTATTGGATTAACTGGAATAGGTGTAGGAAAGAATCAACACTTTGGGGAGACAGGAGCAAACAGTATTGTGTAACCCAGAGACACAATCAACAGGACCCATTTGTCTGAGATTCTACAAACCCATTGGTGCCGAAAGAAAATAAGATGACCCTCAACTGGGATCACTGCACTTGCATAGCTAGGATCGCACATTTGGATTGCCTTTTCCCCCAGAGGTTTTATGCGAGGACTCACTCCCCAGAAATGTAGGCTGAAATCTAGACCTATTGAAGTAAAAGCCAGACCTTTCACCTTTGTCAAAACCCTTGTGTCTGAATTTAAAGGGCTGCGTATGCTTTTCATTTTTGAAGGACTTGCATAAAACTTTCTTCAATTCTTCCCTAAGCAATTTGGATCCTGTAAATGGCATACAAAGAAGATAGTTCTTTTGTGAAGAATCAACTTGCCAACCCCTCAAATGCAGATGACACCTACCTTGTGTCACTAGTTATTTCACTCCCAGTTTTTTCCCCTTGAAAAACAAATTAGCAGAATGAAACACTGATGCATGGACCTTAGCAATTTTGCAGCTGTGACTCAAGTTATGTTAAAGATCACAAACACTACGTGACAGGCCATCGCTCTTACCACTCATGTCAAAGTATTTGACAAATAATAAAGTAAATGTACTTGTTGTCTCTCTGCTGCTCAGACACTTCCAGTGAACAAAGGAGTTTGATCAGGCAGTTTGCAGGACCCTCCAGGACAGTGGGGTCATGAGGGGGCCACTATGCACATTTTGCCTCACCGGTTCTACACTCCCACTGCACTGGAGTGCGTGGCAATTTCCTTCCATATTTGGGCACACATTGCATTGCTCAGCCGGCTATCTAAAGCTGAGGGTACTTTGCAAACATCCCCTCACTAGTGAAATACAATTCACTCTCAATGAAGGGCTGTGCCTTCTCATTAAGGCCCAGAAATACGACCATTTTGCATGCGCAAAATCGGTAGCAAATTGATTAGCGCATGCAAAAATGGCCGTAGACAATGTACGAAATGCACTCGCAAAACCAAAAATTGCGCTGCGACTGAATGCTGAGTCACAGAATATGCGACCGCTTTTTGCCTATGCCAAATTGCGGTTTGCAAATAGCGAGTTGCAAAATAGTATGTACGGAACAGTCGCAAATTGCGACTATGCGCAAAATGGGCCATTTGCGCATTCAATTTACCACTAACCTGAAACAGGTGGTAACCAGTCCCAAACTATAAAAACAGCCCCAGAATGCACCGTTAACCTTTCCAAAATGGATGCTCTGTATGTGATAGCGAGGAGGATGCGGATACTTGCTGCTCTGCAGAGGAGGCGGAGACAGGAGAGGATTTTCAGAGTCAGGCTGACATTGTTTGAGGCGACGGAGGAAGAGATATATGAACAGTACAGGCTGAGTAGCACTGTCATCCTAGACTTCATAGACACCCTGAAGCCACATTTGGAAAGCAGAACCCAGTGCAGCAACGCAATCCCAACACATGTGCAGGTGTTGTGCTCCCTCCACCTATTGGCCACTGGTAGCTACCAAGATGTAATTGTAGTGGCTGGAGGTGTGTCACAGAGTGCGCTTTTGTGTTTCTTCTACAATTTCCTAGATGCCATGCTACACCACATCCATCAACACATCTATCTGCCAAGGAAGGATAAGCAACTTGAAAATACCAAAAATGCAAAGTTATAGAATAGCAAGGTTTCCACAAGTCATAGGGTGCATAGATGGGACCCATGTGCCCATATGTCCACCCTCACGCATAGAATATATATTCCGTAATAGGAAAAGCACACATTCACTCAGCATCCAAGTTGTCTGTGACGCAAACCACATCATCACAGACATTGTTGCCAAATTTCCATGAAGCACCCATGACTCATACATCTTCAGACACAGTGGCATATACCAGAAATTAGAAACAGGTGACTTTGATGAAGGATACCTACCAGGTAATGAATCCCCACGCCCACAGTGAGATGTTGTATTTGCACATAAATGCCTGTCTGCATGTTGTCTCAACTCCTTTCATCTCCTCGCATGTGACAGTGCGTATGCCCTGCATACATGGATCCTCACACCGTACCTGTCTCCCTCCAACACACCTGAAAGGCGATACAACAGGGCACATAAATGCACCAGGTCAGTCATTGAGCGCACATTTGGCATCCTAAAATCACGATTCAGGTGTCTTCACAAGAGTGGCGGGGCCTTGCAGTATATGCCTGAGACAGTCTGCAAAATTGTGGCAAGCTGTGCCATACTCCACAACATCGCCCTCAGGCGTGGCTTGCCCATGGAGGTGTCAGATTCAGACTCAGGAGATGAAGAGCCTGGCCCACCAGCCCACCAGCCAAGCGAGGGAAGCTCAGCAGCAGAGGGGAGAAGGCGCAGGCACCACATAGCCAGACATTACTTTTCAAAGTACGTCATTACCATTCACAGTATATACACAATAAACTACACAAGAAACAGTTAATCTGAGTATTTGAATTTTCCTTTATTTGAAGGGCATGGCAATGTAGAGTATTGGACAACCTGTCCATCTCAGACAACATAAACAACTGTAACTGTAAATGTAATGTGGATACTTCACCACACAAAAAAAGGAAATGACCGTTCCAGCAAATCAAATTATTTTTTGCCCCTATGTCCAGCATGTGGGGATCTGGCACATGGGAGAAATACGTGCTGACTGCTGCTTCGGCGCTGCATCTGCAGTAGAAACACTGCTGTGGCTGGACACTTCGCTGTCAGCTGTGTCTGTTACTCCTCCAGTAGCGACCATGTTGGTCTGGATAGCCTCAACTGCAGCAGTGATCTGTTGCAGGCCCCTAGGTACTCGTCACCACTGTAGTGGCCCATTTCGACCTGCAGGGCCAGGGTGCGCTTAGTGTGTTGACTTGTGGCCATTGCCAGCTGACCAATTGCCCTGGTCATGGAGTGCATTTCGTGTGCCCTGCTGCGCTCCATTCTCCGGTGCTGCACTCTCTCCTTTTTTTAGCCCTGTGCACAGCTGCACAATTGCTCCAGTCAGGGCATCAAATTTGCCCTCAATGCATGCCTGATTGTCAGCCATTTGTCATGTGATGTTGGCAAATCCCTTGCCCATATTCGTATTGATCATCCTGATCTGTTTTTGTTGCAGGTGCTGAACCTTCAACATTGAATCCTCAAGGCCACCAAACGCCGATTGACTGACTGCTCTGGTGTGGGTGGGAGCGTGCATAAGAGCTTGGAGCCGCCTTCCTGATAGCTGGGTTGGACGGTGTACTTGGACCCTTGTGCCCAGAGTGCGATGGGATGTTGCTTGCTGCTGTGAGGCTGTTGTGTCAAGCGCTGGAGCACTCCCCAATAAATTTGAACAACCTGGCCCATCCAGCCCTTCATCCATCTGGATCTGCTCCTGCTCTGCATCAGTCACATCTCCGCTTGGCTCTCCTCCAAGAGGTGTATCTATGTTACAAAAGGGAAAATAAAGGAAATGTTCTGAGTCACTATCTCTGTGGTGGTACTATGTTCACAACTCATGTCAGTCCCTAACTGCAATGTTTGTGTCACATACTACATTTCCCATGATGCACCAACTGTGAGTTTTGTATCGTGTAGACGGAGCATGTAGATGCAGTTGGGTCTGTGTGTTGGTCATGCATGTGGAGCTGGCTTGAGTGTGACATAATATGGCATTCATTTCTCACTTACCTGGGGGTGGTGGAGGTTGAGATGTGTCGAGGCTTCCAAATCCCACTACTGCCTCTCTTTCAAGGGTGGCTTCCACCATTGCCTCTGCTGCTGAGGCTCCAGGGAGAATTGGATGGGCCACCTCCTGTTCTTTGTGCAGCACGCAGCCGTGCAGCCACCCTCTCCTTGGCCCTGGAGCACAGGTCATACCACCTCTTCTTTATGTCCTCAAGTGACCGGTCAGCCACACCAAGGGCATTTACGCGCAGCTGCATGTCACGTCATATTTTCCTTTTGTCGGATTCTGGTACAGTATGCGAAGTCCGACCAAACAGCTGCTCATGGTTGTTGCAGCATTCTTCGATTATAATGTCCAGTTCCCTCTCTGGAAACTTTAGTTTGTGCAGCCTCTTTTTGCCTTCTTTCTCAATTAACTGGCTGGACATCTTGCTTTGCTGTTCTCTGTTTGGCTTTCAGTGTCGTACTGAGCTGCTGCACCTTGCCATGTGCTTTTAATTTTGTTCAGGATTCTCCAGGGACACCACTTCCTGGTTTGGGGTCCTTCTGTTCTACCAGGAAGTGTTTTTAATTCAATTTTTATTCCCACTCCCTATTTGCGCATGCAAAATGCATGCTTTCAGCCGTGTGCGCTAATTGCTCATGCAAAATGCATGTTTTCAACCGCGTACGCTATCTGCGAGCGTTTAGCATGTTGCAATTAGCATCATCACAATTTTGCGTTGCGAGTCATTTGCGAATCACTATTTCGGGAACGGTTGTGTTTGTACATTGAATTTAGCGACTAGCAATTTGAGACTCGCAACTTGCCGCAAATTGCGAGTCGCTAAATCTTGAGGTCGTACATTTGGCCCTAAGTCCCTCAGCCATGTTAGGAGCATAATTGATGCAAGGAGCAGCAGAACACTGCTTCTCTGAGTAGAGGATGGCTCAGATTGAATCAAAAAAGGCTGACTTTCTCTTTCTGTATGTAATTTCCAGTATGTCATTTTGTGTGCATTCTCCAACCTGACTGTGGAGTCTCCACTCCTTCTATTGTGCAGAGTTTTTGTACACGGAGCGGAGACTCTGTACACTGAGCAGAGTCTTCATTTACATAGCGGAACTCAGCATGGGAAAGGGAAATATCATACATGGATATAGTTAGTAAGAAATGTGATTACATTTTCTTAAAAATGAAAAATTTATAATATTAAATGTGTTACACAATTTATGCCCACATTTAGTAATTCTTTGTGTGGCAAAGCAAGGCAAGGCAAAGTCGAACCTGCTATTTACAAAGCCATTGAAGGGGTGATTTGCACTGTCTTCTATGCCTTTGTAAACAAAATATAACCCAACACAGCACATAGCACTGCCTTGCGTTCCCTTGCATCCACCTATGGATTGTGACAAAATCCCAGATTTACAAGTATATGTCAATCTGGAATTTAGCCAAAATAGTAATCCACCCCAACCTAGGTACAAGAAAGAGACATTTATTTCTCCTGATTACCTATTATTTCTATGTGAGATTCATTCAGCATCACACATACAAAGGAGCGAATCCCTTTAAGAATTGTTTTAGTGCAGGAAAGACTCCCTTCATGTTAAAAAGTAATACTGCCCATAAAACGGAGTGCCTGCATTGGTGCTGCACTGCCACAAGAGCAGCAACATAAAGAGATAGCAGAAAAGATGCTTAATTTGTAAAATTTTGAGAATTTCAGGGCCCTTCCTTTCATGCAACTCAAAACAGCAAGTTCACTTGCCCTGTTTCATTCTATCAAAGACTATTATATATGCCCAATACAGTTTGACTGAGAAGGTACTTTGTCACAACTGCATCATAATACCCTGTTCACAGAACTGAAGGTCATGCCCCTCATCTATACTTATCAACAGCCTCACAATGTCAGTGCTGGAGACTACTCTGTCTGTACCACTGATATAAATGGACTAAACCATTAAGTCCCATCTAAGTTGCTGCCAGTTATAAGAAATTGGGTTACTGGTTGAGGGGGTGAAACCCTTCTCATTCAGCAACCACAGTTCTACTCAGGGTTAAATCACAAGCAACCCTAAATTAACCTGTGCTCAACCCTTGAATAGCTTGGCAGAGAGCAGTCAAGCTTAAATCAGAGGCAACGTGTAAGGTATTTGTGCAACACTTCATATAGTAACACAGTGAAAACACACCACAAAAGGAGCCCACAACAGAGTTAGAAAAAGCAAGGAAGTTTTAATAAATAAAACAAGACCAAAACAACAGAAACTCAATCGGTAGAAATGGATTTATTCAATTTGAAAGATTTTAGCAAAAATAGTGACAAAAGGCATAAAGCACCAACTGTGGATATCTGGTCGCGCTGGACTGCACAAAGCCACAAATTCAGGCCGACCGCGAAAGAACACAGGACAGCTACAAGGACCCAGTTAGGCCTGCTGAACACAGTAGCTTAAATCCTGGTTTGCTGAGCATTGTGAGGATCTGCATCGAAGATGCGCTGTGAACCCGAAGCGATGCATTGGGTCCAAGATGCGGCAAGGCTGCGATGCGAGGGCCTTGCATTGTCAGCAAGGGTCCCATCAATGGGGCTTGCAATGAGAAGTCAGGCGTCGGGGATGTGACACGCAGTCAGGGCGATGTGTTGGTTCTAAGGAGCTGCAAGGCTGTGATGTGGAGTCTGGTGTCGTCGTCAAGGCTGTCGTCCACGAGGGATGTGTAGGCCTGCGCCATGGATGCATTGCACTGTGGTGATTCCGATAAGGCTGCAGCAGCAATGTGGGTCTTTGTGATGGGTCTAAACTATGTAGTAGAATTGATGCGCTGGCTTGCACCATGCAGCTGAGGTGATGCGTCTGTTCCGCTGGATCCACAGAGGCTGGCAAAGCACCTTAGGCCCACTATCAAGTGTCCATCACTGGGGTAGCACCCTTTGGCAGGCTAGACTTACAGATGGCAGAGTCCAGGTACAAGTGCAAGGCTGTTTACGCCTCCTCGTCTGTAGGCAGAAGTCAGGAGGCCAGCCAACTAGCCCTTGGAGGCACTCTGGAATTCTAGGTTCAAGAGATGCAGGTCCAGTCCTTCTCACCCAGGCAGGGGGCTAGCAGGCCGCAGGTCAGTTCAGCAAAGTAGCAGCACAGCAAGGCAGTAGTCCCGCAGAGTGCAGTCCAGCAGAGTGGCAGTCCTTCAGCAGCACAACAGTCCTTCTTCCTGGCAGAGTATTCGCAGGTCCAGAAGTTTACTGAAGAGTTGGTGTCTGAGGTCCAGTATTTATACCCACTTGTGCCTTTGATGTGGGGGAGAAGCTTCTAGAGGTTTCCCTTTGAATTCCCTAGCCATCCTGCCTGCCCTGTCCTGGCTCCAGACTAACTACTGGGGATTATGTAGCCCTCTGTGTGGAGGCAGGATACAGCCTATTTAAGTGTAAGTGGGGCTGTGCCCAGCTCCTGCCTACCATCCTGCCAGTGATGGTCCATCCAGGCACACCTAATCTCCCTATTGTGTGTGGCTGTGTAGGAGGAATACACACAGCTCATCTGTCAGTTACGCCCAGTCAAGTGACCCAGGTACAGGCTACAGGCATTAAATGGCTAAGGCAAGAAAATGGCAAGTTTCTTAGGGCCAGATGTATGTAGATAGCATTTTGCGATTCCCTAAGTGCGAATCACAAGGATTCGCAATTAGAAAATCACAAAATGCAATGTATGAAGGTGTATAGTACACCTTTTGCGATTCCTACGGGGTCGCAAATGACCTACCTCATGAATATTAATGAGGTAGGTCGCAATTTGCGACCCCCTAGGAATCATAAAAATTACAGGGATGGTGGCCTGCTGAGATCAGCAGACCACCATGTGCTTGATTGCTTTTCAATAAAGCAATCTTTTTTTTTTGTAAAGCAGCCCCTTTTCCTTAAAGGAAAACAAGATGCTTTACAAAATGAAAAATGAAAAGTTTTCTTTTCATTTTTTAAGAGCAGGCAGTGGTCCGTGCTTTCCATGGTTTTACAATCATTCACAAAGGGGAAGCGGTCCCTTGGGGACCTCTTTACCACCTACTTGAAGTAGGTGGTAAAATGCGAATGTTTTGCGACCGCAATTGCGGTCACAAAACATTCATACATACCGATGCGATTCGGTATTAGGAAGGGACGCCCTAAACATGCCCCTTCCTAATACTGAATCGCAAACCCATTTTGCGATTCGGTAACAGGTTACCACATCACAGAATTAGGTTTACTGCATCGGAAAAGCAATTTTTGCGTTCGCAAACGGGCAGATTCTGCGAATCGGCCCGTTTACGAACGCAAAAATGCTTGATACATCTGCCCCTTAAAGTGGCATTTTCAGAATTGCAAATTAAAATCTGACTGCACCCTCAGTTAGGATTTTAAATTGTGATTCCAGAGACACCAAACATGAATGGATTACCTGCTTCCATTTGGAAATTACACCGCAATAAGGAAATTCCAGTGTTATCCTATGGGGTTGGCCTTGCAGTAGTGAAAAACGAATTTAAGAGTTTTTCATTGCCAGGACATGGACAACTTAAACATACATGCCCTACTTTTTAAATATATTCCACCCTTCTCTCTGGGCTGTCCAAGGCCTACCCTAGGGGTGACATATTATTAAGATATATTGTTTGGGCATTGCAAAAGGTTTATTTCTCCAGGTCAAAAAAGCAGAATAAAAACTGCACACACAGGCTGCAATGGCAAGACTAAGACATTTTTAAAGGAGTACTTTAATGGTGGCCCAATCAGTGCTCCATGTCCACTAGTAGCATTTAATTTACAGACCCTGGACACATGTAATACAACTTTACTAGGGACTTACAAGTAAATTCAATGTGTCAATTGGGGATACACCAATATTACCATGTTTTAAGGAGTGAGTAAATGCATTTTAGCACTGGATATCACTGGTTAGCAGTGGCAAAGTGTGCTGAGTCCTAAGGAAACCACAAACAAGATCAGAAAAATTAAGAAGAAAGGCAAAACGGTTGGGGAAGACACCCCTAAGGCTGACAGGTTGAAAACCAGTTGTTTGTTCCACAATGTAGAGTGAGTAGACAAACGTGAAGCTTTCGCTGTCTGTCAGCCCAATGAAAATGTTGCCGGTAAGGGCCAGTGAAAAGGGAACAATTAATCACACAACATGGCACCTAAATTTCATAGGGCCTGTAAAATTGATTGATCTTTTGTGAAGTTCAAAATCCAAATGTGCACACATATAATAGAAAATAAATATCTGTTATAAACCTGTAAGGCTCCATCATGTTCAAGAAGCCATCCCCCAATCTCTCAATGCATCAACATGAAACGTTGTAATGACTGTTGCTGACAATGCTAGAGATGTCCACTGGGCAGGGGGACATCTTAACATTAGAGAAACTGGTACTCCGTTAGGGTAATGGAGTCCTTCACTCTGTTGCCATGATGGTTTACGAACATATCCCACAAAGTATAAACTATGGGCTATCTTCAAACTGTTGAAAACAGCATTTAAGTTACATACGCTTTGAAAGGTTTCAAGTGTTGTCTCAGGATAGAATCTATGGACAGAGTTTTAAATGTCCACCAATCATCATTGACAACCGACTGTCAAACCACATAAAGGCTATAACCCAACTAGCAGCACAAGAGCAAAAAGAGTTGATCAGCTGATCATACACCTGCATACCTTGAACTCTGTTTGGAACAACACCCCTGTTCCCTGGATTTTGACATTGGTAAGGGTTCAGAGGTATGTGTAGGCCCTGTCGTATTGCAACGTTGTGCAATACACAACAGGCTAATATTATCTTTGCCACAGCTTCAGGGGAGTACACCAGAATCCCCTGTATGGTCAAGACATCGGAATCACGACTTAAGGAGACCAAAAGTGTGATATATAATGGCTTGTGTGTTCTACCTCCACTGTGATTCTGTGGTTGGGCGGCTGTAGGGTGTGAGCAGATGGGGAGAGAGTGCATATGCAGCATCACCTGAAAGGGAAAGAAATAAAACATTGTTAATGGCTCTCTCTCGCATTTAAAGTACATTAAGTATGCCAAGGTACATGCAGTATTTGTTAGGGTCATGTATGTTGCTTGTGTAGTAGTCATTTGGTATGTCTGTGGAAAAGTCACCAACAAGTAAGAATATTAGGCCTTTACGGTGAGGGGGAACTTACCAAGAAGACACGTCACCAAATTCTTCAGCAACCGAACAGCATGCAAGAGGTGATCTGCAGAAAATGAAGCTGTCATGTGTGCTACCTGGAAACACAGCATACATATCAATGAAGCAGCCACTGACATCACAGACAGTCTACATGTTAATTCAGTGCCAGTGGTATCTGTGGTGGAAAAGGCATGCTGTATGGTGAGGTGGCTGAAGTACCATGGAGGTTCAATCAACAGAACATAGCATGCATGGGAAGTTGGAAATTCCTAGAAACCCTTTACATTACCTCCAGTGAATGTGGCATGCCTATCTAGAGATGTACTTTCTATTGATGCATCTCAGGACCTCATGCAAGCATCCGGACTGGTTTGGCTATGAGATGCCTATGATGTCACTGGACACCCTTTGAAAAGATCTAGAAAATGTAGAGCACCTAATATCATCACGTAGGCTGGGATAAAATGGGAGTGGCATGTATCTGAATCAAGATCCTACTCCCACTCAGAAACCATGTCCAAGATAACAACTTGTGGGAAGTGGAATCTGAAATGTCCTACTTGGTTGACATCCCAAAGATATTCATCCTTAGCCTAAAATTCTCTCTACTTTTCTTCTCCTCAGATTATTCCTTCACCAAATAATGGGCAAACCCACAAACACATGCAGTGACATAGTGTTTGTTCCCTTTTTATGTATTCAGCTTGACTGTGATTGGCTAATGGGCTAACGCGATTCTGTTGAAGATGGGTGAGGAGATGTCTAATTTACTCATCAGGTGTGTGGAAAGTGTTTGAAACAATGTTGGATATATGATTTTTTAATTTGAGGTTTTAACTTATGAATAACATTCACATATGAACACAGAAAAATAAAACACAGAACAATGAACTTATTATTGATTTAAACAGAAAATAGAAATGTTGGTACAGCATAACTAATAATATTGCTGTTGAATACCATGGTTATATAACATGCCATTTATTTTTATATATCTATCAACACATCTACAAACACAAAATATTGAAAAAAATAATAAATAATGGCATCAAACAGTTTAAATTATTTTTATATTATGTAAAATAAAGATGATATAAACCCTAATTAACATATGTAAGGGTTTTGGATTGGCAATGCCCCACTATGAAAGGGGATTTACTTCATACATTTTTGGGTTTTGCCTACTTCTAAATATACAAATTGAGTCTGTAAATAACAATGCTATCACTGTTTTGTGGATGGGTCTAAACCCCTCCCCAAACAACTCTTTGCTCTGCCCTGTACCCCTCACATTTAAACAAAAGTTTTGTCCTTTTTTCCCCTGAGTTCCATGTGTCCCTCACTCATTGAGCACTCCTATGTATACATACATGAGGCCACACTGCTGTTTCCTAACTGGACTGCACACAGAAAAATATAGGACAGGCAGAGGATTAAGACTCTGCAAATAATTTGTTATTAGCATTTTGTTCTGCTACAAGGGCCTATGTGCAGAGTTTTACACCTCCGCTTGTTCAATCTTTTTGTGCTTCACCCCGAGTGCAGACTCTCCGCCTTGAGTGCGGAGACTCTGCAGTCATAAAGAAATTACTCGTAAAATTATGAATGTAGTTTGTGAATACAAAAAAATCTGTAAACTTACACAAAAGTGTTAGTTTACTTTTGTGAATCAAGCCCAGTGTGTTTCTAGCATAAGCGCCCGTGTGGTGCAAAATTGCCAGAACTCATAACAGCAATGAAGAAATATGCCTGATACTCTCTGGCATTCTTACATTCCAGATACGCATTTTCTCCAGGTAAACTGATGGAGATGCATTGGTCCTAACTTGGCTCTTCCTTCAGCCCAGAATTGGCGAGTTGCACCACACTTGTTCTTGCCAAAGGGCCATGAAGGATCTTCCAGCTCATATTTACGTTTTGCTTGTAAAAACATTTACATTCGCATTCCGGTTGATGTCACAATTGCAGGTGGATGGATCAATAGGTTCATCGGTAGATACTCCATGAAACCGCTGGCAGTCCTGAAACTTGTAATGTGCATGACGGTGCTGCAGCGGCACCACCTGCATGTTACATAGCCCCTGACAACCGCACCACTGCAAGGGAACGGCGGTTCCCTGGCAGAGCCGGCAGTCCAATTACAGTCCAACCGCCAAAGTCGTAATAGGGCGGTTGGACCGCCGGTGCGGCAGTTGCTGGACCGCCACTGTCGTGCAATCAGGGCCAAACCCGTAATTTGGCCCATAATGTCCAGGAAGACTATACAACAACAGTTACCACAGAGATAAAACTGCTCTGTTAACTACAATATTACATTTCTGAATCACTGCAGAGAGTCAGCAGAGATACAATCAATATCTCACACCCATAGCTCTTTATAATTGTATGAAATGACACCTCTGCTCTCAAATCTGAAGTGGTATGCCACATATTAAACAGATATAGTAAGCACATAAATATTTCTATGACATCAGCGGTATTCGCTCAGAGTACTGGTCAGCTATTGCACACACATAGCCATTAGGATGTCTCAAAGCTTTCCCATGTCAACCTAAACTGCAAAAGATACACTAGTCTTAAAGTACAGTTAGAATGTGATGTAGAACATTTATAGCTATTCTGCTTTCTCCAAAGCACACTCTGTTCAAATGAAAGCAAGAATATTAGGCCCGAGCAACATTTAAATTACTGTGGCATAATTGGCATCATTTTGTGAATTTTGTGTTAACACCTGAAATGAAGCCATTATGCTATGTCGCGTTTGCAGCAAAATTATAGTGTGGGAATGCGGAGGCAACTCGAAAAACAAGAAAATGTGTGGCTGTTGTTAGCAGCAATTTTGTTTTTTATGCCTCTTTTTTAGCACAAAATGCATCCTTGCGTCAAAAATGGATACAAAGAGGCATTTCACTTTCAAATATAGTGCAAAATGGCAAATTTGTAATTTATGTTTTTGCAAGTAATTTCACAGTTTCCTGAATATTTCACATAATTATGCCGAAGCAAATTAATGGAATTCTGTACACCCCTGATGAATATATAAACTAGGAGCATGCTATCAAAACACATGATAAATGTATTACCTGTAAAGTACATTGTCGTACAATGATAAAAAATAAATGCTATTGCAATTTACTACTGATATGTTTTCTACGTGATTGAAAAAATGCACAAGATAGGAGGAACTCTTAAGGCAACATTTATGACAATTTATATTGTTTGTGTGTGTGATGCTCATCTGTTGGTATGTGCATGCTTGATTTTATGAGTATTAATCATTGTGTTTGAAATGATGTCTGCAGGTGTTTTGCTTGGTCTGCCTATATGCAGGCATACTTGTATTTGCATCTCCACCACTCAGTGTGCCTGCACAATCCAAAAGCAAAGCTAATTTGCTTTATCATTGTTTAATTTATGTGAGGATGCTACATTGAAGCAATCTCCCCATACAGCTAATTTAACACTAGCTCAAGGGCATCATTTGTTTCTAAACTCGATTATAACAACCTATATGTACATGAAATGACTACTTAAAAGATTACCTCGTAGACTGCAAAATGTGCAAAATCAAGTCATTTTAAAAACTCCACTAATTGAGAATTTGTTAGCCAGGTCCTGAATTTCTCTTCAAGATAAAGATTTAAGTCTCTATTTTAAAACAATGCACGAAATATAAAAGAAATAATTATGTCCAGCTCAATGCACATGCTTCAGAACCAGTTTTTCTTTTCCTCTCAAGTAGGATGTTGCAAATTAGTGAACAGATAAACCAGGACTTCGTGAAACTTAGTAGCGTGCTAGACGTAAAGGAACCCATATAAACTGATTTATTTGAAAGAGAAATTTGTACTAAGTTCCCCCATCTACAAATACATATGCCGACTTTGTGCAACAAACCAACATTAGGGATTTTGGATATATGGAAATAATACTCTTAAACAAATTCAATATACATTGGCCTACTGTAGACTTAAATTAATGCATGCGTCAAACAGGCAATGCTTATAATTGAATTAAGGAAACCTCCCAAAATTCAGGCACCCACAAACTGTTTACTATATATGAGCATTTGTATCAGTTGTGGAAAAGCTACAGCCCCCTTTACAAGTGGGATCCTAATACTGATTTGTGCAGAAACTAGAGTTTTAACCATTCAAATAATTCAAACCATTATTGTGAGGCATGCAGCAATAATGAATATCAGTTGCTACCACACATGACTTTTCCACAGAATAGCTTTGGCACCGTTTGATGAATCTCCACAAAACTTTCCCAAAAAGTATATTCACCTCAGCTACTTCCTGTAAAGTTTTAGGTTGATTCGTTAGGCAGGGGCCGAGAAATAAGGGCTGCCCCAAAGCCAAATTTCATAATGCATTTTCCATAGACTTTTTGGGAAAGTGATACCACAAAAACTGCAGAATGGAATTACAGCAAATTTGGCAGAAAGCTGCATCTTGGTACATAAAGCGTTCAGTAGTTTTAGAGAGATTAGAGATCAAATATATTTGTATATCTGAACAGTTGGGTTCAAAGGACTCTCGCAACAGTCCTCAAACCCAATTGAATCAATTAGAGCATTCTGATTGGCCCAGGGTTTTTTTTCACATTGGACCAACTTGCTCCTGATTGGTTGCCTGCAACCTGTGGGAAAATGGCGCAGGCAGTCAGAACTGGATTCAGAGACTTATTTATACAGTTTTTTGGGAGGACTCCAACCCTAACACAATGCTACTTTCTGTTACCCTTTTAAATGTGGTCCTACTACTCCATTACCTTACCCATTGCTAAACTCTAAAAACACCTTTAATACCCTTTCTACACTGTTCCCTTACACATCCCTGGATCCTAAAACTCTTACTATCAAGTACCCTTAGCCAACCGTGAACCCCTAAATAACCTTACTACACTGTCCCCTTATCTACCTCTGAACCCTAAAAAGCCCAACAAAGCTTTTATTACCTTGAACCTTTACCCATCCCATAAACCTTTAATTCCCTTTTTTAATGACATAATAATTATGGCATTGAAAGAAAATACTTACATGTGTGGTAAAGTACCAAAAAAGCCTGCATCATGACATCCTCCAGGATAAAAACCACGGGGTAAATACTGAAAAATGGTAATAACTCAAATGGTATTAATACATGTGATATTACAACAGGTAATACCAGGGACAATTCCATCAAGACATACCTGCTGGAATTTGTCCCAGCAAAAACACCCAGAATTTGTGAATCACATATGAATAATCGTGTAATAATTCCAATTTCTGCATTATATTTTTTTGGGGGGGAGGGAATGTTCTGAAGGTGTCCAGTGCTGACTTAGATATCATTGGTTGCTTGCTTCAAAGTCTATGGTTAACCCTAAGGTTGGATTCGTTTTCTTTCTTTGTCACCGCTCAACACTCAGTCACCGGCCTTTCAGTGTCATGCATACTGGATCATTTAAGGCTCTTTACATTAGCCACACACCAAATATGAAAATAACACCTCTTTTTATGTTTTTTACATTTTTTTACTAAAGCAAACATTTCTGTTGTGTTTACTATTTAATTTTCTTAATCAGGAAAATAGATTTTATCTTCAATTTCATAGAAGTCATTTAGGGAATGACCACTAACCACAATTGTGATGTCCAAAAAATTGCTCTCATTCATGATTGTGTCTTCTGGAGACCTATAAATTATGAGTATTAAATGTAAATGGAGAAAAATGCTAATGAAAAGGGAGTTATAGTTGGTAGCTGTGGCTCCCATATCAACTTACAGATATGCTCTTCAGAGGGCATGATCTATTTTTGCAGTTTTTGATTTGTGTTCACTAGAAGGATTAAGCTGTTGTCCAAAGCAGCTACTTCTTCTCTGACATTTGTCTATGTTTGTTCTACCTTTTGCAAATGGTCCTACAGCATGTGCAGCAATGGAATGACTTGGCTCATTGTTTAATCTTCCTTTCTGAGTTCCGGTGTCAAAATGTCAAAAGGCAGTTGCATTGGGGTCGGCACTTTACTGACCCCCATTTGTTAGTCTCCATTGTCATTGCTTTGGTAGTTGCAAACCCTCTTGGTTGTAGTATGTAATGAATGATAGATCTGTACTGCTCAAACAGGTGATGCAGCATGTACAATGTGGTGTTCAACTGGGTTGTGAATCCCTGTATAAGGGCCTTTACAGGGACACTATTGGCATGCTGAATGACTCTGAATTGCTTTTGGGGTTTGAAGAAATGACTGAAGTTAATTCAAATTCTGCGACAGGAGACTAGTATGTTGTTGACCGCACCTTTATTTTTAGGAAGTCATGCACACTACGATTGATGCAGTAAGCTAAACATAGGTCTCTAAAGTATCCTTCTTCAACCATGGCTATGACAATGTTATTGCTATTGTCACTGCCAATGGATCCAATGCTGACAACTTTGAGTTGAAGCCATTTGTAGATTTTGGTATTAAATTGTTCTTGCATGTTGAAAGTTGTTTGCTAGTTCTCAGTGGAGCACACTGTAACCCTTGTATGTCACTGAATGCCTTGAAGAGCATCAGCAACTGTGAGACCATCAACTAGCCTATGCTTAACCCCTTGGAGGAGACACAGTGTGAAATGATGCATACGTAGACTGTTAATTGGCTACTGGTCCACATGTCTGTCATGAGGTGGATAGTCTGACCAGCACTCTCACTTAATAATGAGACAGATGCTGCTTTTGTTCCTCGTGTTGTCTCAGTACACTAACTAGTTCCACTTTCGTCTCCAAATTCAAGACAGCCATGTTTGAGACTGACTCCCTTATCCCATGTGAGCTCTTCGTACTCACACAAACTATCAAGGGGGTCTTTGAAATTTCCAACTCATTCCACTGGTTTGATTATTCTATTCTGGAATGATGGTTTCTCTTACTGGGGATTCCTCCGGTAGACTTTACAGAAGATAGCTCCCTTCTGTTGCCCTTATTACAGTCCTTTGCTACCCTGTATGCATCCAGAATTCTTCTATGCATTGAGGATTACATGTGTTTAAAAAAAAAAAAATGACAGTCCCTAGTCTCCAATTGTAGATTTGGTTTGATAATCCTTCCCTCTCCTAAGGTAAAATGTATTGCCTTGACTACTCTTCATGAGTATTTTCATGGCAATTTCTTTAAGAAGTGTGATCACCATCACAGGTGTCAATGTGTTTGAACCTTTTTCTTTCTTATCCTCATACTCTTGCTGACTTGCTCCACATTTTTGTACTTCTCTGCAGGAATTTGTGACTTAAATTATTGTGTCGGATCCTAACATATCTATCATTCATAGTGATATAGTTTACCTGTTTGTTCTCAGTCAAACTTTCCTGGTTGTAATGATGACCCACTGAATTGCTAAGGTTGAAATGCTGCTGACCCCGTATAGCCACATATTTTTTATGAATATATTACTGTGCATCATATCAGAAGCCATAGGAATGTTACCGTCAATGAGGGATCTTGATACCTGAATATGTATAGTTAGTTTCCACAACTTAATTGTTATCACTGTCTTGGGCCCTGTGTTTCACTCTATAGTACTTTGTGTTCACCTTTAACACTGAGCACAAACAATATTGCTTAATTTAATTGCTCAAAATGACATCTTTGTCCTGGTATTCCCCTTAACTTTTTGCCTTCATTACTTTACTTTGCTGAACCTGTTTTTGTTGGCATTAGGACTCTGTGCATTTTGCCCCATTTTACCCCTCTTCTGTTATAATTCTTAGGGATTTCCATTAGCTTCTAGGTGGACCTAGATTACGCAAGCGCCAAGACACCCCCGAGCAATTGTGCGCTCTAGAAATTTCAAATCAAAATCAAATCAACCAGTGTTAAAGTGCTTGTGCTCTCTCCTTAAAACATGGTAAGATTGGCCTAATCCTGATTGACACATTTATTTACTTATACATCCCTAGTATATTGTATTACCCATACTCACAGCATCTAAATTAAATGTTACTCACTAATTGTACCACCCACTAAAGTAGCCTCTTAAAACATGGCTCAGGCCTGCCACTGCAGTCTGTGGGGCAGTTTTAAACTGCCATTTTGACCTAGCAAAATAAACCTTTTGCCAGGCCTAAAACTTTCTATTTAATACTTGTAAGTCATCCATACAGGCCCCTAGGGCATGGTGAATGGTATTTAAAAAGATGGACATGTGTGTTTAAGTTTTACATGTCCTGACGGTGAAAAATTCCTAAAGTCATTTTCCACTGTTGTAAGGCTTATCCCTCCCATAGACTAACCCTGGGGTCTCTTATTACATTTAATAAGGGCTACCTTCAGATTAAAGAACAGAGCTGGTGCAGACCCAGGGGTTGTAACCAGGGACAAAACACGCAGAGAGGAAACACGAGGGTCAGATTCTACTCACAGGGAGATCCAAACCCGGAGGCAGACTTACAGGTGGTAACTACAGTACCTCAACATTGTCAGGCACAAGTGATCAAGATCAAACAGATCCTATCCTAAATCTGTCTAATACACACTCACGAAATCAGAAAAAAAGCGTTTTATCAAAGGGCCTTTCATTCGTCCCCACAGCCCCTCCTAATACCTTCAATGTGAAAATTGAACTACAGCAATTTAGAAAAATACAGCTAAAATACTTTCTTGCTAAAAATCCTTCACCAGCACCACAAATGGCAGCCACCAACTTCAGGACCTCCATCGACTTTTATGCCAGCAGCATACCTAGTCACACAAACAATTCTGGCCTTTGAGCAAATAGTACTCAAGGATGTCCTGGATCTACTTAACGACAGAAAATACATTTGGTACAACTTTACCAAATCGCAGAAAGAAAGTCTGGTATCCCTTCAAAACAACAACGGGATTGTTATAAAGGCTGCTGATAAGGGGGGAGCAGTAGTTATACTGAACACCTCTGATTACGTAACTGAAGTAAACAGACAACTTGAAGTTCAGGACAGTTACCTAAGGACTAACAAAGACCCCACTCAGGACATTGCAAGATTGACCCGCAGATTAACTCAGAAAGGGTTGGAAGCTGGTTTCCTAAGCGATCCAGAATTCCACTTCCTTGACAAAAAGAACACTTGCATAGCCACAATTTACACTCTCCCTAAACTCCATAAAGATCTCGAAAATCCTCCAGGGAGACCTATTGTATCTGGATACGGATCTATTTTGGAACCGCTCAATAAATACATTGACACATTCCTGAAACCATGGGTTTTGAAAACTTGATCCTTTCTCAGAGACACCATGGCAGTCATACAGTTGGTTGAAAACCAACCTTTTGATCATACTAAACAATTTCTGGTAACACTAGATGTTGCTTCTTTATATACCAGCATACCTCAGGACCAGGCACTGGAGGTAGTCCGTGAGGTTCTCGGCAAAAGGGAAAATCCTTGCTGGGTTCCAACAGATTTCATAGTGCAATTACTGGAAATAGCCATGACTAAGAACTACTTCATTTTCCAGAAAGAATTCTTTTTCCAATGTAAGGGAGTAGCGATGGGAGCCGGCTTCGCACCCAACTTAACAAATTTGTTCATGGACAAATATGAGTATGAATACATTTACAACATGGCTAACCCATTCTTGGATAACATCTCAATGTGGAAACGCTATGTCGATGATGTACTTATGATTTGGAAGGGTAATGCTATTAGTCTTATGGATTTCACCTCTTGGCTCAATGGTAGGTCCCCAGACATTAAGCTCACCATGTCGTACGACAGAAAGACCATAAACTTTTTGGATCTATCTCTTAAGATAGTAGATGCAAAGATATACACCACTCTTTTTAGGAAACTGACAGAACATAACACGCTCTTGCGCTACAATTCTCATCATCCCAGGAATCTCCGGGATAATCTTCCATATGGACAATTTTTAGGGCTGAGACTGAATTGCACACATAGAGTTGATTTTTTCAAAGAAACAGACATACTATTGGCCAGATTGAAGGATAGGGGTTACCCTAAGGGTCTTCTGAAAAGAGCTAGAAAAAGAGCATGCTATTGTCCTCGTGACACCTTGCTAGAGGTGAAACAAAGAGATGAGGTCACCAATAGATTAGTGTGTGTCACCACATTCAACACCAGGAGTAACGATATCAAAAAGGTGATCAATAAATATGGGAATCTTGTTGCGACAGAGATCAATATGCCAGACAAACCATTGTTTGCTTTCAAGAGAGGAAGAAATATAAGAGACTCCGTAGTGAGTTCATTTTTGGCAAGTAACCCTACTCATGTCATCAGATCCCAATTAAATCTTCAACCTTTATTGGGTCACTTCAAATGTTGTCATTGTAAAGCCTGTGACCTCACCATAGAAAGAAAATAATTTTAGCATAAAGGTCGCACCTACACGTTAAGAAAACACACCAACTGCAACACAACTAGAGTAACCCTGGGCGGAGTTCGCGGAGTTGCACTACGCGGAACACCGCGAAGTGCAAAAAAAACTCTGTCGCACTACGCAGAGCTCCGCGAGCGGCGGAGTATGATAGAAAAATGCAGTTCGCGGTGATTGCCCAGTGCTGGATGCTTGTCCGCACTGTGCAATCATTGCGAACGGCACCATGCACAGCGCAAGCTTTCCTTTTCTGCCGCTCGAGTGGATTTTTACTCGAGCGGCAGCTTTCTCAACGCGAACGGGCAGTTTCTCAACGCGAGCGGTCGCGAACATACGTGACCACTCGCAATGAGAAACCTGACACCCCCCACATTGAGAAATCTCGCTGGGATGTTGATTTTCCACGCTCGCGCTCGCCAGCTTGATGTTGACGATCGCGAACGAGGAAAAATCTCGCCGGGATGTTGATTTTCCACGCTCGCGCTCGCCAACTTGATGTTGACGCGAGCGGAACGGAGTTCACTGCCCAGGGTTAAACTAGAGTGATATATGCCATTGTAGGCCCATGTGAAAAGATGTACATGGGCCAAACTACACAAAAAGCCAAAGTAAGAATCCTACAACATTGTAGCAGGATCAGGTGCAAGACAGTAGGGGCCCCTTTGGTAGAAAATTTTCAGATGGAGGGCCACATGGCGGAAAGCGTTAAATGGTGGATATTGGAGAAATGAATGCAAAAAGAACAAATGATGGACAGAATGCAGAACAATGTCATACATTCACCCCAGTACAGAGATCTGAGCCTAAATCCATCGTTTTTTGCTCCCCATGCCATTCCAGTTTGGACCCAGCCATATGCAAATCAGTCTTGACCCTGTACCCAATGGGAACAGTCCAGCCCGAACTGCCAGGCCAGGTCCTCCCTGGACTGGAAACAAGCATCCTAGGACCGGTTTCGGGGCTTCACCCCTCATCAGCCAGGATAGCTCGACTCCAGTGGCATGGAGGGCACGGGACCCACGTCTGGGCATACCCGTCCCACTCGGGGTGAAAATGCAAAAAGAACAATTGATAGACAGAATGCAGAACAATGTCATACATTCACCCCAGTACAGAGATCTGGGCCTAAATCCATCGTTTTTTTGCTCCCCATGCCATTCCACTTTGAACTCAGCCATATGCACATCAGTCTTGACTCTGCGCCCGAAACCGGTCCTAGGATGCTTGTTTCTGATCCAGGAAGGACCTGGCTTGGCAGTTCGGGCTAGACTGTTCCCATGAGGCACAGGGTCAAGACTGATTTGCATACGGCCAGGTCTATACTGGCCGTATCTCCCTGATCTCTTGACGGGAGGTGAATGTTTTGATTTGTTCTGCATTCCGTCCATCAATTGTGTGTCTTTTGCTTCCTCGCCCTAAGTGCGCCGTGTATGCCCAGAGATGGGTCCTGGGCTCACTGTGCCACTGGATTCAAGCTATTCTGGCTGATGAGGGATGAAACCCCAAAACCAGTCCTAAGATCCTTGTTTCCGGTCCAGGAAAGACCTGGCTTGGCAGTTCGGGCTGGACTGTTCCATGAGGCACAGGGTCAAGACTGATTTGCATATGGCCAGGTCTAAACTGGGGTGGCATGGTGAGCAAAAGAATGATGAATTTAACCCAGATCTCTTGACTGGGGTTGAATGTTTTGATTTCTTCTGCATTCCGTCCATCAATTATGTGTCTTTTGCTTTCTTGCCCTAAGTGCACCAGGTATGCCCAGACGTGGGTCCCAGCCTCACTGTGCCACTGGATTCAAGGTATCCTGGCTGATGAGGGGTGAAACCCCGAAACCGGTCCTAGGATACTTGTTTCCGGTCCAGGAAGGACCTGGCTTGACAGTTCGGGCTGGACTGTTCCCATGAGGCACAGGGTCAAGACTGATTTGCATACAGCCAGGTCTAAACTGGGGTGGCATGGTGAGCAAAAGAATTATGGGTTTAACCCAGATCTCTTGACTGGGGGTGAATGTTTTGATTTGTTCTGCATTCCGTCCATCAATTGTGTGTCTTTTGCTTCCTCGCCCTAAGTGCGCCGGGTATGCCCAGACATGGGTCCTGGGCTCACTGTGCCACTGGATTCAAGCTATTCTGGCTGATGAGGGATGAAACCCCAAAACCAGTCCTAAGATCCTTGTTTCCGGTCCAGGAAAGACCTGGCTTGGGAGTTCGGGCTGGACTGTTCCATGAGGCACAGGGTCAAGACTGATTTGCATATGGCCAGGTCTAAACTGGGGTGGCATGGTGAGCAAAAGAATGATGCATTTAACCCAGATCTCTTGACTGGGGTTGAATGTTTTGATTTCTTCTGCATTCCGTCCATCAATTATGTGTCTTTTGCTTTCTTGCCCTAAGTGCACCAGGTATGCCCAGACGTGGGTCCCAGCCTCACTGTGCCACTGGATTCAAGGTATCCTGGCTGATGAGGGGTGAAACCCCGAAACCGGTCCTAGGATACTTGTTTCCGGTCCAGGAAGGACCTGGCTTGGCAGTTCGGGCTGGACTGTTCCCATGAGGCACAGGGTCAAGACTGATTTGCATACAGCCAGGTCTAAACTGGGGTGGCATGGTGAGCAAAAGAATTATGGGTTTAACCCAGATCTCTTGACTGGGGGTGAATGTTTTGATTTGTTCTGCATTCCGTCCATCAATTGTGTGTCTTTTGCTTCCTCCCCCTAAGTGCGCCGGGTATACCCAGACGTGGGTCCCGGGCTCACTCTGCCACTGGATTCAAGCTATCCTGGATGATGAGGGGTGAAACCCCAAAACTGGTCCTAGGATGCTTGTTTCCAGTCCAGGAAGGACCTGGCTTGGCAGTTCGGGCTGGACTGTTCCCATGAGGCACAGGGTCAAGACTGATTTCCATACAACCAGGTCTAAACTAGGGTGGCAGGGTGAGCAAAAGAATGATGGATTTAACCCAGATCTCTTGACTGGGGGTGAATGTTTTGATTTGTTCTGCATTCATCCATCAATTGTGTGTCATTTGCTTCCTCGCCCTATTGGAGAAATTAAGCCAGAGCGTGAGAGGAGGGGATATCCAATCTAGACTAAACATGAGTGAGTGCAGATGGATACATACCCTAGACACAGTTAAACAAGGCTTAAATGAATTTGAAGAGATCAATAGGCAAACTGCCCTTCTGGGGTGTTCATAAAGCCACTGTAGACTGCAATCTGCTCGGAAGTCTTTAGCGCAATGGTTATTACTATGTATAAGGTGCAATCTACGCCATCTTAACACAAGTTGTATATGTCCATGCACACGTTCTGGGGCCTTTATAAAGAATCTATAAGCCAGAGTCTATTTTCATCACATTTGTGAATTACTTTAACGTTACCTATCTAAACATATGCAAGTAACACTATTGGTATCACCGTAAAATGGGTGCTACTTTTAACCCAGCTGTATATATGCACACATATTGTAAGCATCTCTAGCTTAGACATTCCTAGCACATATAGGCAAGTATCTGTCGTCATTGTGAATATAGTGCTACAATGTCACTTTTTGACCAAATTGAATATATGTATATATATGAAGAGTCAGATGACTAATCGCTACCAGAATCAGGAAGTCAGATTCTACTAAGCAATGCGTAATTAATTCGATTATTTCCTTGCCATCTACGCTCAATGATTTCATGTGTAGGTATATACCCTGCACCATGCATGTTATAAAACGTTGTATATTGATGTGGTAAATACACAATTGTGCCATATGGCTTAGGTCCCACTGATGACACATTGCTTCCGTAAGTCACTTTTTGTATATATGTGTATATGCATACGCAATAAATCAGATGGCTAATCGTAAACAGTTAGTTTTAATTAATTAATTTTTCTTTGTCATTAAATACTTTTATGTTTTGCTCACTGTATATATGTCACTCGCAATATTCCATTGGTTAAGGTGCCATTGTCACTAGTTTTAATTTATTTGAGTATTTCCTTACTATCAAATATTGTCATGTTTAACATATGATATATATCACTCAAAACACTTTCTTTTATAAGTAATAGATTTTTTCATTTAAAATCGATTTGAGTAATTCCTTGCTATTAAATATTGTCATGTTTTAGCATTTGATACATATCACTCAAGCATTTCCTTATATATGTATGAGATTTTGCATTTCATGTGTAGAAACCGCACAAATATTTCTTTGTATACGTAAGAGAAATGTCTTGTTACTTACCGGTAATCTTCATTACCCCGATTAGGGTCCTCCCCGTCCCAGTCCTTACAACGTGAGGCAGTCCTGCCTCCACCCAGCCAATCACAACGCCAGTATTCAAAAGCTTACATAAGCCCCTCCCACCTACCGCCATGCCTGTTATCAACAAGACTCCGACACAAACACAGCGGGAGGGCGGGAGGGTAGAGGACTGGGACGGGGAGGACCCTAATCGGGGTAATGAAGATTACCGGTAAGTAACAAGACATTACCCCCTCATGGGTCCTCCCCGTCCCAGTCCTTACAACGTGAGGAACTCACAAGCAGAGAACCAATAAAAACGGACTACACCAGGGATCCATGCAAAGGCAAATCCTTAAAGATCAAGGAACAGCAGCACTCAAGACGCCAACAGAAAAACAGCCAGCAGAGGCATGTAAAATATCAAGCCGATAAAGCAGCACAAATACGTGAAGGGACAGCCAGGTGGCCGCCCAACAAACTCCTGGATAGAAACCCCGCCGTCCCAGCCCAGGAAACAGACACAGAACGCACCGAACGACCCAGCACCAGAGACGGGGAAGCCAGATCCAAAGGACCGAAAAGGCAGGCAGACCGCCAAACGCACCCACCGACCAACCGTAGAAACGAAAACCCACATCTCCCGAGTCACACCCCCACAGGAGACAAAAAGGGCAGGAGAAAACTGAAAACTCCAGGGAACGAGAGAGGGAAAACTGGAGAGTCCAGCGAACAACCAAGGAAGGGGGAACAAGGGAACCCCAGCAGGCAAACCAAGAAGAAACACCTCCAGCTGCCAAAGGAAACAGGAAGAAACCACAAGCAGAAAGGCCGGAACAAGCCTCAAAACAAACCGATCCGGCAGGAACATCCAATAGGGAAAAGAAACGAGCAATGCACCCAACACACCCAACCGACGAGCGGAGGTGAGGGCCAGCAAAAAGCCACCGTAGCGGACAACCATAACAAGTCCGCTACCAGCAATGGCTTAAAAGGGGGCAACAGCAGACCCCCCCAAAACAGCAGGCAAAACCGAAGAAGGCACGAGCAAAGGAGAGACCGGCCGACGAAGCCGAAAGCTCTGAAGAAACAGACTCACCAAAGGGGCAAAATCACCAAGGAGGCCCCAGGACCCCGACAAGCACGAACCACCGCCCACTGAGCAGACCAAGCGGAAGGGGCACGGCTCTGTAAAAAAAAACATCCCTCCAACAGAGAAGCAAGATCCCCCAGCACAGGATCCACCCAATGGGAAGAACACCAAGAGACAAAAGAACCCCAATGACGACCATAGCACCCAAGGGTCGAAGGCCGACGCGACAACCGGATGTCACGAGCCACCACAGAGGAACAGCCCAAAGACGCCAACGACAGCCGCACAAGAGCCAGGCCGTCAGAAGCAAGCGACAAAGACAGGGCAAAAACCAGCTGCAGACCCAAAAGCGGAGCCGGAGTCAAGGGAGGCCGGCCAAACCCGTCCCCCGCCAGCAGCAGCAGGAGCGGAAAACAAAGACAGCGAGGCCAACGATACAGACACCTACACACCTCCCCACATCCCCTGAGTATACGGGAGGAGAAAACAGGAGAGAAGGCACACAGAAAACCCGAAGGCCAAGGAAATGCGCAGGGGCCATGCAAATCCACACCAAATCGAAACAAACAAAGAAAATGCGCCGCCTAAGCGAGCACCAGGTGGCACAAAACAGAGGACGTGAGGAAACGGCCCAAGCCGCGTCCACGAACGAAAACGCAGATGTTCCCGAACAGAAACGCAAAGCCAACAGAGGAGACACCGTCCAGAGAGAGCCGTGGGAGCCAGTGCCACCAGAGGCACAAGACAAACCAATGAGCCATAGCTTCGTGGGAACAAAACACGGAAGCCAGCAAGAACAGAGACATGCAACTGGTCCCCCCAAGAAGGCCCAAGCAACAATGAGCCACCGGAATGCCAGCACGAATCAACAGACTCGTCGGCCACCAAGGAACCCAACGTGGCCCCCAAGGACAGGCGTCCGAGGACAACAAGAGGAGAGAAGGGAGCTGAAAACGCACCCCATACACCAGGTTGGGAGAGCAAAGCCACCAGGCCAAAACAGGAACCAGAACAGGGGAGAGAGGAACCAGAGCCACGGAACCTGCATGGAAAAGGACCCAAGGAGTAAAACAGAAGAAACACCAAGGACAAAAGGAGCAGGCAAGCCCAAGGAACCACAGCCGTGGAGGCAGCCACCACCCCCGGATCCGCAACCAACCCCGAACCGGGCCAGAAGGGTGACCCAGCAGGACCCATAAAGAGTCAACAGGGAAGAGAACCGAGCCAGAGGGAGAACACAACCCCCTGCAAAGTGACAAACAGGCCCGGAGAAACTGAAGGCCCAGAACAGGAACCAGATGAGAAATGGCCAGAACCAATACAAACCCCAGAAACCGGAACAAGGCCAACAACGCCAATATCGCCAGAATAGCCACAAGGAGGGTGGAAGCAGAAACCGGACAAAATCCACATAGGGAAAAAACCTACAACACCTGGCCATCCCAAGCGGCCTCCCATCCAGGGATGGACCAGGCCGGACCCTGTACAACTTCTAAGAACAGAAGAACAGGTGCCTGCAGGGTGGAATTGCCATACAGCAAAACCTGCACAGCAGGAGCCAGCACCGCGGAAAACCCGGGGAGCAGGAGAGAGGCCGAAAGTCAACACACGAAAACAGGTAAAGGAACCCATCCAAAGACCGCAGGAACCGCGGACCAGCCGGAAGGATGGAACGTGAAAAACAGCCAACTCCCAAATCCAGGGAAGCCAAAAAAACACCCACCAGGAAGAGGGGAACGACAGACCGCAAGGGGAACAACCGCCCAGCGGCACCAACCCGTACAAAACCCCGGGACACAGAACCGTGCTGAAAGGAACCAATGGGCGCCACGGCCAGGATCAGAGAGGAAGAGGAACCCTGGCCCCGCTCCGCCACCGGAACCAGCACAACAGTGCCCAGAGACAAAAACAGGCCAACGCCCAAAGAAGGAGGAAAAACGCAACACGGGCCAAAGGACAATGGAGCAACCGTGAAAACAGCCCAAAAGGGGGACGGCCCTGGAAAAGAATCCGGCAACCAAGAGCGAAGACCGACAGGACCCACCAGGCGGAAAGCAGACCGGACCAACAAGCCAGGAACAATGGATCCGAGGCCCCAAAACCACAACAGCAACGGAGACAGGGAACCCACTACCAGACGAACACCAGGAGTGGAACAAAGACCCAAAGAAGAAGAGACGCAACCGCAACCACCAGGTCACGGAGACCCCTCCAGGGCACAACAATACCCAAAACCCCGGGCGATCAACACCCAGGGGCAGCCGCAGGCACATCAGAGGCCGGGAACCAAATGGAACACAGCCCCCCACCCGACCATGAAAGGGCCGAGAGGAAGACAGGGCACCACCACACAGACTGTCAGTAGAGGGAGCCAAAAGCCAAGGAGCCACAGAAAAACAGACAATGGACCAAGGCGCCAGTGCCACGACAGCCGAGGAGAAGACGCAACCCACCGAGTCAAGACAGGAAGGAGCGTCCCCCAGAACCCGTAAACAGCCAAACAACTCCACACAACCCATGAGAACGACCAGCGAAGCACAGGCCGAACAAGAGCCAGTATGCACCCCAAAAGGAGAAGCAGTATATGTGCAGGAAAGTCTGAGACAAAGTCCGCCAGGCGAAAACCGCTAACCCAGAAAACGCGGAATACCCTGCGCAACTGCCGTAAGCCATGCATAAGTCAGGATATCCAACAGGACATCGGCCAGGGATGTACCATCCCAAAAGGGGAATCGACCAAGTCCCCAACATCATCCTCAGGACAACGCACCGCAGGCTCCGGCAGCGCAGACTGGACAGCCGAAATGAGCAACTGCGTAAAAGCACAGAATGAAACATCACCACCTCAGGGCAATATGACAGCATGGGCAGGGTTCGAACCCCTTAACAGCATACAGCGCAGCCCCAGAATCCGCAAAAACGTCATCCACCAGCAGAACCAGGAAATTATGCCGCATGGAAAATAGCCCAAGCAGGCACAGGTGAAGAAGCCCCTTCACACATGGTGAGCGAACCCGAGCAAACCAAACAGGAACTCACCACACAACAAAGGAAGAGCCCAGCAACCTCCAAGTAACACTGCCCCCAATCACCAAATCACGCAACGTGAGACCGGTGAAATGAAAGATAAAAAGGGGCAGCCCTGTAGTCTCCACCCACAGCCGCAGGTCAAAAGACCAAGGCCGAGGGGGCCGGACGCTGCACTAGAGCCACAGCGCCGGAACGACCCGGGGCCAGGACACCACGAAAACTCCCCGCCCCAGCCCAGCACATGAACGGGGAGCGTCCCTGACCCCAGAACAGGAGCGCGGCCGACCGGGGGACCGGAGCGGCCGCGCCGAGAGAAAATCACACAGCAAACAATGCAGAAGTATAAAACTGCAAATGAAATACCCACGTGAAAAACATACAGTAAAAATGCAGAAGCATAAAACTGCAATTGAAACACTCACGGCACCGTCCCGAAGAAAATCCGAAACAGAAACAGGAACCGGGAGCACCAGCGTTCCGACCGCCGTCGGAGCAGAAAAAAACAGGCATGGCGGTAGGTGGGAGGGGCTTATGTAAGCTTTTGAATACTGGCGTTGTGATTGGCTGGGTGGAGGCAGGACTGCCTCACGTTGTAAGGACTGGGACGGGGAGGACCCATGAGGGGGTAATGCACAAGCACCTAGGTCCAGTTCCGTTCTCTCACCAACCCACAGGAGTTTTTCCTATCATCGGTCAAGATCAGAATGATGTAACTAGCCTTCAACGTAGCACGCCGTGCATTGTTCTTGGCCGGCTTGCGCTACGTTGTGGTGTCACACATTCCCAGCATTCCAGACAGGTGCGCGCGCTCACACAGCGACCGTATTCCCAACACATAATGAGCGGTGTGTTGCCAGCGCGCGGCTTGCCATGCATTCACTGCTGAGACGCCGGAAGGGTGAGTCATAGTTAGAATCTCTCCACTTTTCTTTAAATTGAAACCAGTGGTCACTTATCTTTACTAACCCATGCTCAATTTTGTGACTAGGTCGTACCATGGCTAATTAAATGAGCCTCGTCCACTCACGAAAGAAATTTCTATACTAAGGCCATTTAATGACTGAATGGATTGCATCTAAGACATGATTGCATTATATGCCCTTATGGTCGCGGCATCGGTTGACAATACTGAAGAAGGGTGAGTTTGTCTCCACCCTGTCTTTTTCGCATTCTGAGAATTAGGTTTTCCCACAATTTTCTTATTTCCTGCTCATTTTTTGATTAGGTCCCGCTGAGGCTGCCTAATTAAGCCTCGACTTTACACTTAGGTTGATCTAGGACAGATCTGATTTTCATGTGTCCTTACACTTGACCAGAAAGAAGAGGAGTTTGTTTACTAAATCATTCGGCTCATTGAATTGCCTTAATTGGCACCCCCTTTCTTACATGACTCCCACATATTACACACCATACTTAATATGGATTATCTCTCCCTTTCCATAGGCTGGTTGCTTGACACATATTTGTCCTAAGGAAGACCCCCGTGATGTTTCTCAATCGACACATACACCATGGGTCGAAGCCCCGCCGCTTAGCTATAGCACGTCCATAGTCATTTCACCCCTAAAAATCACTGCCAAGAAAGTACAGGGTTGAAATGAACAATTTATAGGACAACAGGACGGATTTCTCAAAAATGTTCTATATTGTGTCTTGACTCGTGTATTGGTTAATTGTTGTAAATATGTATTTAACACTGTCACACTATATGTTATATCAGCCTGTTTTGAGTCTCGTGTTTGTCATGTGATTCAATTGTGCAACAGCCATATATACCATGAGACATTTAACGTAACATAGTAATTATGTTTGTTTCTTTGTTTGGTGTGTCTTGGACTCAGCCCTCTAACATTTGATTGACTTGGATTTGTTATCCTCGACACTAAGCAATTGTTCGATCCGACAGAACATATTGTAGCAATTATCTTACCTTCAGATTGGGAGCAGATAGTGAATGATTAAACTCAAAAGAATTGCAATTTAAAATTCTCTTTCATGGTGAAGTTGGATTTTAAGTTACAATTAAAAAAATGCTCTGTTTCAAAAGTTAAATAAAAAAAAAGTTGGCTTTTCTCTGCCAAACCAACTGTGCCTTCCTGTCAGTCTTCTGGGTCACATGATTTTGTCTGGCGTTGTTGTTTTGAGTTGTGTAATGCTTCCAGACAGTGAGACAAAGGAAGTCTAGGTGTGAGGGGAGAGGGTCTTCCTGGCAGGATGGCTCAGAAGGAATTGTCCCCTGCCCTGATTAAACTTCAAAGGGCATTACCTGCAGCACACATGACATCAGGCCTGCTTTGCCTTTGTCACCCTAGAAGCTTTGGAGCCAGTGGAAGTGGGAGAACTGACCAGAACAAGTTTTTGGGGTAGGTCAGAAACCAGCTTACAGAGGCCTCCCTGCAACTGCCCAGCTGACCAGCACCAACTGTACCTGCCTGAACTGTGCTGCTGCTGGAGATAGTCCTGATACCCTTGATATACCCCCCAGGTCCTGGACCATGGGCTGGCATCAGTTTGAACTTCTCCTCAGGAAAAGGTGGAAATCCTGAGGTTTGGGCTCCTCACGCCATCAGGGACAGCCTATGAACATCGCCAATGCGGAGCCCCATGATGACCGGCCATTCGTGCTACAGCAATAATTGTCTGCTGTGCCTAACTTGCTCCTCAGGCCCAAAAACTCCTCCTCCGCCTCGCAGCCCCCTCCAATGCAAACAAAACGCTCTGCGCCGGATTTGAGAAGGTAACTCTTCAGCTGGTCTAACCTGGTCCCTGTGATGGAGCAAGGTCTCGGACATGAGACTTGCTCGGAAGCAATCCTCTCGTTTTAACTTACTAGCGAATTACTAACGACGTGTCTTGTGATTAATAATATGCATTTTCATTACACGCGGTGTAGGAGAGTAGGATCTGCTTCACATGGGTACCCCCACTTTTTGCTGATGCTTCACTGTTTTTCGACATTAGTCTGGCTGGGGCCCTGCTAATCAGAACCCCAGCCTAGCTGCTTCCTCTCTAAAATGGTTTCCATGTGCCTTAGGCACATCACTGATTAGGATCTGGAGTGCCCTTATAAGTCCCTAGTATATGGTATACTATGTACCAAGGGCATAGGTACCTCAGAGGCCTGCCAGGGGCTGCAGCATGTATTATGCCACCCCTGGAAGGCCATCCAAACTGACACCACAGGTCTGCTACTGCAGCCTGGGTAAGGTGGTGCATGCACCCCTTACTGTGATGTAGGTTACCTATATCACGAAATACATACACACATAGAAACCTATAAGTCACTCCTAAGGCAGGCCTTATCAATCCTAAAGGCAGAGTGCATGGTTCCTATGTGAGAGGGTGCCCCTGCATGAGCAGGGCCCCTCTGCAGCGTTCGGAGACCATCTCTGATGCTGTTTGTAGTGCAGCCTGACCATATACTCTTAAGCGCATTATATCCTCGCGGTAAAATGCTAACTTTGGAATGGCTGCACCTAAACATGTCGTGTTTGGTGTCAAACATCTTGGAATACTACCCAACCGCCAATCCTGGCAGCGGGGGTAGCATTCCACCCTTCTAGAGGGAAAGACATGTTAACTCTGACGAGTCCGGTAACTTCTTTCCAGAGCCCTGGCATCACAAAATGGATGCTGCTGCCACAGACACGAGTCTGGCCTCCTGCTGCTGGACGAAACTCCGGCAGGGGAGGCCTGGACAATAGGTTTCCTGTCCCAGGGAGGTGTGACCACCTCCCAGACAGGATAATGTGTATTGGGGCTGGGCGGGAGCACTTTCGGGTGCTTTGAAGTCCTGCACTGGGGGCACATTTGGTGTCCCTGTGCATACCCCAGTTCAAACCGGATCAGGGGCTTGCAGCCCCTGCTTTGGCGCGAACTGGACAAAGGGAAAGGGTGTAGCCACCCCTCTGCCCTGACCCACCCATAGGTGGGGCCACAGAGTAGTCCAACCCCTATTTTTAGAATAAAGGTAGGAACCCAGTCCTTAGGACTTTAGATTATACCTGGATGAAACTCTGAAACTGAATCCTGGACCTTCGACGCTCTACGACAAGATTAGAGGACTGAAGAATCTCCCTTGGGGTCAAGGAGTGACTCCCTGCTTGGCAGGCACCAAAGAAGCATCTGTCCGGTTCGCATTTCTGAAGCTCCCGTCGGACGCCGAAGTCATCGCATCACCAGAGGTGGATTCTCAGACTTCCCCGAGGCTACCCTGAGTCCCCAGCAAAGCCGAGGCCCGTGGCTATCGTGGGTGACTTGAGACCGTGACCCCTGGACACCAAGCACATTTGCAAGTGCATCCTCTTCTGGGTCTCCCAAGAAGTCGTGCTTTGGGCTCCGAGTAGCCCTAGCCTCCAGCACCACCTGCACCGAAGATCACTGGCCCCCACTCCACGAGTGTCCTGTAAGCCAGCTCCACGTGCGGCGTCACGAGGCTCCTTCGCGGTCGCTAGCCCGTTGGCTAGTAGCCCTAAACGAAGGCCAATCCTTTTCCTACTTGGCATCCTGGTTGCTCCAGGCCTGCCCTCACTTACCCTTGCTGGGTGAGTTCCACAGACCTTGCTGGTCTGCACCATCGACGATCTACATCTTACTCAAGACTTGCCGTTGCCAAGGCTTGTTGGGTCCAATCCGGTCGCCGACACCTCAGCACTCGACAGACATTATGTACCAGCCCAAATCCTGCTCTTGGTTGCCGACAACGCCTCCCGGACCTCGTGGCTGAAGAGTCAAGACGACCGTCAATGCACCTGAAGCACTCGACATCGGTGGGCATCTGTCCATCGCCTTCCTGGTCACTGGCTAGTGACCCAGACTCTGTCCCCTCTGCTTTCAGGTTCACCAGAACTCCGATCCACTCTTGGATCCACCCGGACACTTTTCTCTTGGCCGCCAGCAGCACTTTGCAGCAGATCGCCATTCGAATCGACGACGAAACCCGACCCCGAAAGGCACCTATGCACCCGGCTTCCCTGGGTGAGGTAACACGAGTACTCCGGTGCTCCCGTGGGTAGAGACTCTTCAAAGTCCTAGATCTCAAAGGGTTTTGTCCTAGTCCTCTTTTAAGTGTCCCTTTTCTCTATTTTCCCGATCCCGACTTTCTCCATAGAAGTTAACGGCGTATCGCGGTTGTGTATTTACACTGCACGCGTCTCCCGTGGGTCCCCTGTGTCACTACCTTGGGTGGTTCCTTGTGGTCCAAGCACTTCTAGAGGCTCTAGGCCTAGTGTCTAGTTCAGTCGTGGTTCGCATACCACTTTATTGGTATATGGTTTGGTACGCCCCTAGGGCCCAAACGTGTATTTGTGCTATTACTGTGATTTAAGATCTTATAACTTATGTACTTCGAACTCTAGCCTCATAAAGAGACTAGAGGGGTGTGTTTAGTAATAAATACATATATTTTGAATATATACCTGGTGTGGTGCTCTTTCATTTGGTCACTCAAGAGATTATAGACTGGTAAAACAAGCTGCTTTACATTCCTTCAAGACTTAGCCTGAAGGCTGCTCTCCATAGCTACCACTAGGATAGCTTTCAATAAGGTTGTCTTTAACCTATCTCCAATAAGGGGTTGTTTGGACTGGTGCAAGGTGCCCACTATAATTAGTGGACAGCATATGCCAGGCCAACTTCTCACATTGGTGTGCAGCGTGTGGGATTCCAGCTTGCTATTGTTTTACCAGATAATCTCAATTGAATTGATCAACTGAAAACCACTAAAGGTACCTAAGGTACATATAATTTAAGCTTAGAATAACAGTAAGTTCTACTGAACTTAGAGTTGTGTGTTAAGGGATAGCACAACCCTTTCTACAACTCAAGAGAGTTTAGTAGGCCACACTAGAGTAGGTAGTGCATACACCACACCACACTAGTAATGTCTTTAAGGGCAGGATCCAAAGAATCCTTGCAGGAAGCCATTGAGCTTCCACCCTCCAAGTATGATACACTCCCATTCTTGGAATTGAGAGCTTTATGCAACTTGAGAAAAATAAGGACAGGCCAAAGCCCCACCACCCAACACCTCAAGGAGTTGTTGGTGGCTTATGACCTTAGTAAGACCTGTAGGGACTGAAGGGGTAGGAGCTGAGGGTGGGGCAGGAGAAGAGGAGGACGCTAGGGGTACCAATACCCCCAGCCCCCTCTGAAACTGGCCAGGAGGGTGACAATGACCCTGACCTGGAGAACCAAATCCCTCCTGTGGATGATGATGAGGATGATCAAGATGATGCCCTCTTTGTCCCCCAGGAAGGATTAAGAGTGTGCCCAGAAGGTCTAGGTCTCCTTCTCAGGAGTCTAACCACTCTGGCACCTCCATAGGGAGCTCTGTCTCATCTCATAGGAGGGAATCCTCTCATGAGAGAAGAAAGAGGCTGGTCCAGTATGAGGAAACTCAGCTGGAACTCAGAAAAAAGCAATTGGCTTTAGATAGGGAATCCCTAGATCTCCTTAGAGAGAGAAGAAAGTTGGGACTAGAGTCCCATGGTGGCAGCCATGTCCCTAGAGACAGGGAAAGGTCCTATGACCATAGGAACCTGAGCAAGATTGTCCCTCCCTACCAGAGTGGGGATGATATCCACAAATGGATAACTGCTTTAGAGAGGGCCTGTAAAGTACAGAAGGTCCCTCAGGAGCAGTGGGCAGCAATCTTGTGGCTCTCCTTTGCTGACAAAGGTAGAGATAAGCTCCTCACTGTTAGAGAGGAGGATGCTGACAATTACAAGGTCTTGAAGAGTGCTCTTATTGATGGGTTTGGCCTAACCACTGAACAGTACAGGTTGAAGTTCAGAGACACCCAAAAAGCACAGACTCAAGACTGGGTAGACTATGTGGATTGTTCTGCCAAGGCTCTGGAAGGCTGGTTGATGGGCAGTAAGGTGTGTGACTTCTCAGGATTGTATAATCTGATAATGAGGGAGCAGATTCTTAATAACTGTCAAAATCAGCTGTTGCATCAATACCTGGTAGACTCTGATCTGACCTCTCCCCAAGAATTGGGAAAGAAGGCAGACAAATGGGTCAGAACCAGGGTGAAGCAGAAGGTACAGAACCAAGGTGGGGAAACCAAGAAGCAAGATGCTAAGAACTCTGACAAGGGTGGGGAGAAGGGTAAAGATCAAAAGTCTTCATCAGGCCCCCAAAAATCTTCTTCTGGTGGGGATTCCCAGTCTACCAAGGGTAAAGGCCAAAGAAAACCATGGTGCAAGGTCTGTAAGCAAAAGACCCACTGGACCAGTGATTGCACCAAGTCCAAAGACTCCAGTCCAGCACCCACCAATGCCCCTAAGGCACCTGTTCCCCCTAGTACAGTTGGTGGAAGTGCTCCAGCAAAGGGTTTAGTAGGGTTCACCCTGGGAACTGAGTTGGGCTCTGACTTAGTCAGAGAACTGACTCAGGCTGTGTTAGTCTGTGATGGAGGCATGGATGTGACCTCCACTGTGAGTCCCAGTAATCTGGGCAAGTACAGACAACAGCCTTTAATAAATGGACGTGAGGCTTTGGCATTTAGGGACACAGGGGCAAGTGTCACAATGGTGACACAAGACCTTGTGCTACCTGGGCAAGTTATGCTTGGTGAGATGTACCAAGTGACCAATGCTAGCAATGTCAGAACAGACCATACTCTGGCAGTTGTTAACTTCTCCTGGGGAGGGGTAACTGGCCTTAAGAAGGTTGTGGTGAGTGCAAACCTACCAGTCGAATGCTTGCTTGGCAATGACTTAGAGACTTCTGCTTGGGCAGAAGTGGAGCTCAGGACCCATGCAGAAATGCTGGGGATCCCTGCAGATGTGTTTGCTGTGACCAGGTCACAAGCCAAAATGTCTAGCACTGAACAGGCCTTGGATTCTGGAAGAATGGACCAAGTGCCTTCCAAGAGGAGGAGTAGTAGGGTTAAGGCAGTGCCTTCCCCTTGGCTCAGGAGGAAGATCAGTCCCTTGAGGGGGATGATCTCAGCCCTGAAGAAGGAACTGTCCCAGAGGAACTTGAACCTGACCAGGTTGAGTTCTTGGGGACAGGGGGACCTTCTAGGGCAGATCTGAGCCAGGAGCAGCAGAGCTGCCCCTCCTTGAACCCCTCAGACAGCAAGCTGCTGCTGAGGCTGCTGGGAAAGCTAGTGGTCCCCATACAGTGTATTGGGATGATGGACTCCTGTACTCAGAGAGTAGAGACCCCAAGCCTGGTGCTACCAGGAGGTTGGTAATACCTTTGAAGTTCAGGGGCTTCCTATTGACCCTAGCCCATGATATTCCCTTAGCAGGTCACCTGGGCCAGAACAAGACTTGGGACAGAATTGTCCCTCACTTTCACTGGCCCCACATGTCTGAAGACAGTAAGGAGTTTTGTCGCTCCTGTGTAACCTGCCAAGCCAGTGGCAAAGCAGGTGGCACTACAAAGGCCCCCTGATACCACTACCTGTGGTGGGGGTGCCCTTTGAGAGGGTAGGGATTGACATTGTTGGTCCCATGGATCCCCAAACAGCCTCTGGGCACAGGTTTATCCTGGTGGTAGTGGATCATGCCACCAGGTACCCAGAAGCTATTCCCCTCAGGACCACTACAGCACCTGTGGTGGCAAGGGCCCTCCTGGGAATCTTCTCAAGAGTGGGCTTTCCTAAGGAGGTAGTATCAGACAGGGGTGCTAACTTCATGTCTGGGTACTTGAAAGCAATGTGGAAGGAGTGTGGAGTGACTTATAAGTTCACCACACCCTATCACCCACAATGCAATGGTTTAGTTGAGAGATTCAACAAAACCTTGAAGGGCATGATTAAAGGGCTCCCAGAAAAGCTTAGGCGTAGATGGGACATACTCTTGCCCTGCCTTTTATTCGCATATAGGGAGGTGCCTCAGAAGGGGTTGGTTACAGCCCTTTTGAACTTCTGTTTGGCCACCCTGTGAGGGGTCCACTGTGCTTGGTGAAGGAAGGATGGGAGTTACCTCTCAAGCCCCCAAAGCAAGATATAGTGGACTATGTACTTGGTCTCCGCTCCAGGATGGCTGAGTACATGAAAAAGGCAACCAAAAACCTTGAGGCTAGCCAGGAACTTCAAGAGGCCTGGCATGACCAAAAGGCTGTTCTGACTGTTTACCAGCCAGGACAGAAGGTGTGGGTGTTGGAGCCAGTGGCCCCAGCAGCTCTCCAAGATAAATGGAGTGGACCCCACACTATTGTTGAGCAGAAGGGTGAGGTCACTTATTTAGTGGACCTAGGAACACCCAGGAGTCCCCACAGGGTTCTCCATGTCAACAGGTTAAAACCATATGTGGACAGGGCAGACATGGGCTTGCTCATGGCTACTGATGAAGGGCAGGAGGAAGAGAGTGACCCACTCCCTGACCTGCTCTCACAGAACCCTGACGATGGGTCAGTTGATGGTGCAGCCTTGGCAGGCAGCCTCACTACCCAGCAACAAACTGATTGCAGGCAAGTCCTCAATCAGTTTCGACATATGTTTTCACTGACACCCAGTCAGACCACCTGGTGCACTCATGAAGTGGACACTGGGGACAGTCTGCCTATTAAAAACAAGATTTATAGGCAACCTGACCATGTCAGGGACTGTATCAGGACTGAAGTCCAGAAAATGTTGGAATTGGGAGTAATTGAGCCCTCAGATAGCCCTTGGGCTAGTCCAGTAGTCCTAGTACCGAAACCTCACACCAGTGGTGGAAAAAGAGAGATGAGGTTTTGTGTAGACTACAGGGGTCTCAATGCAGTCACTAGGACTGATGCCCATCCAATACCCAGGGCAGATGAGCTCATAGATACTTTGGCCTCTGCCAAATATCTCAGCACATTTGACCTAACAGCTGGCTACTGGCAGATCAGACTAGCTGATACTGCAAAGCCCAAAACAGCATTTTCAACCCCTAGTGGGCATTATCAATTTGTGGTAATGCCCTTTGGTCTGAAAAATGCACCTGCCACTTTCCAGAGGTTGGTGAATACAGTTCCCACAGGACTGGAAGCCTATAGTGCAGCTTATCTAGATGATATTGCTGTCTTTAGCTCCACCTGGGAGGATCACCTGGTCCACCTCAGGAATGTTTTACAGGCCCTGCAAAAGGCAGGCCTGACTATCAAGGCCACTAAGTGCCAGATAGGGCAGAGTCAGGTTGTGTACCTGGGCCACCTTGTGGGTGGAGGCCAGGTTCAACCTTTGCAGAGCAAGATCCAGACCATCATGGACTGGACTGCTCCCACTACCCAGACTCAGGTGAGAGCCTTCTTAGGCCTGACTGGGTACTATAGGAGATTTGTCAAGGGGTATGGATCAATAGTGACACCCTTGAATGACTTAACTTCTAAGAAAATGCCCAAAAAGGTTCAGTGGACAGTTAGCTGTCAAAAGGCATTTGATGACCTCAAGCAGGCCATGTGCACTGCTCCAATTCTGCAGAGTCCTGATTACTCCAAGAAGTTCATTGTTCAAACTGATGCATCTGAATTGGGGGTAGGGGCTGTACTGTCACAATTGAATGAAGAAGGTCAGGATCAGCCAGTAGCTTTTATTAGCAGAAGGCTGACCCCTAGAGAGAAACGTTGGTCAGCCATAGAGAGGGAGGCCTTTGCTGTGGTCTGGGCTCTGAAGAAGCTGAGGCCATACTTGTTTGGTACACACTTCCTGGTTCAGACAGACCATAAGCCCCTCTTATGGCTAAAACAAATGAAGGGTGAAAACCCCAAACTGCTTAGGTGGTCCATTTCCCTACAGGGGATGGACTTTACAGTGGAACATAGGCCTGGGAGTAACCATGCGAATGCAGATGGACTCTCTAGGTATTTCCACTTAGAACATGAAGACTTAACTGGGCAAGGTTAGTTTAATGTCCCTACGTTTGGGGGGGTTGTGTAGGAGAGTAGGATCTGCTTCACATGGGTACCCCCACTTTTTGCTGATGCTTCACTGTTTTTCGACATTAGTCTGGCTGGGGCCCTGCTAATCAGAACCCCAGCCTAGCTGCTTCCTCTCTAAAATGGTTTCCATGTGCCTTAGGCACATCACTGATTGGGATCTGGAGTGCCCTTATAAGTCCCTAGTATATGGTATACTATGTACCAAGGGCATAGGTACCTCAGAGGCCTGCCAGGGGCTGCAGCATGTATTATGCCACCCCTGGAAGGCCATCCAAACTGACACCACAGGTCTGCTACTGCAGCCTGGGTAAGGTGGTGCATGCACCCCTTACTGTGATGTAGGTTACCTATATCACGAAATACATACACACATAGAAACCTATAAGTCACTCCTAAGGCAGGCCTTATCAATCCTAAAGGCAGAGTGCATGGTTCCTATGTGAGAGGGTGCCCCTGCATGAGCAGGGCCCCTCTGCAGCGTTCGGAGACCATCTCTGATGCTGTTTGTAGTGCAGCCTGACCATATACTCTTAAGCGCATTATATCCTCGCGGTAAAATGCTAACTTTGGAATGGCTGCACCTAAACATGTCGTGTTTGGTGTCAAACATCTTGGAATACTACCCCCCGCCAATCCTGGCGGCGGGGGTAGCATTCCACCCTTCTAGAGGGAAAGACATGTTAACTCTGACGAGACCGGTAACTTCTTTCCAGAGCCCTGGCATCACAAAATGGATGCTGCTGCCACAGACACGAGTCTGGCCTCCTGCTGCTGGACGAAACTCCGGCAGGGGAGGCCTGGACAATAGGTTTCCTGTCCCAGGGAGGTGTGACCACCTCCCCAGACAGGATAATGTGTATTGGGGCTGGGCGGGAGCACTTTCGGGTGCTTTGAAGTCCTGCACTGGGGGCACATTTGGTGTCCCTGTGCATACCCCAGTTCAAACCGGATCAGGGGCTTGCAGCCCCTTGCTTTGGCGCGAACTGGACAAAGGGAAAGGGGTGTAGCCACCCCTCTGCCCTGACCCACCCATAGGTGGGGCCACAGAGTAGTCCAACCCCTATTTTTAGAATAAAGGTAGGAACCCAGTCCTTAGGACTTTAGATTATACCTGGACGAAACTCTGAAACTGAATCCTGGACCTTCGACGCTCTACGACAAGATTAGAGGACTGAAGAATCTCCCTTGGGGTCAAGGAGTGACTCCCCTGCTTGGCAGGCACCAAAGAAGCATCTGTCCGGTTCGCATTTCTGAAGCTCCCGTCAGACGCCGAAGTCATCGCATCACCAGAGGTGGATTCTCAGACTTCCCCGAGGCTACCCTGAGTCCCCAGCAAAGCTGAGGCCCGTGGCTATCGTGGGTGACTTGAAACCGTGACCCCTGGACACCGAGCACATTTGCAAGTGCATCCTCTTCTGGGTCTCCCAAGAAGTCGTGCTTTGGGCTCCGAGTAGCCCTAGCCTCCAGCACCACCTGCACCGAAGATCACTGGCCCCCACTCCACGAGTGTCCTGTAAGCCAGCTCCACGTGCGGCGTCATGAGGCTCCTTCGCGGTCGCTAGCCTGTTGGCTAGTAGCCCTAAACGAAGGCCAATCCTTTTCCTACTTGGCATCCTGGTTGCTCCAGGCCTGCCCTCATTTATCCTTGCTGGGTGAGTTCCACAGACCTTGCTGGTCTGTACCATTGACGATCTACATCTTACTCGAGACTTGCCGTTGCCAAGGCTTGTTGGGTCCAATCCAGTCGCCAACACCTCAGCACTCGACAGATATCGTGTACTAGCCCGAATCCTGCTCCTGGTCACCGACAATGCCTCCCGGACCTCGTGGCTGAAGAGTCAAGATGACCGTCAACGCACCTGAAGCACTCGACATCGGTGGGCATCTGTCCATCGCCTTTCTGGTCACTGGCTAGTGACCCAGACTCTGTCCCCTCTGCTTTCAGGTTCACCAGAACTCCGATCCACTCTTGGATCCACCCGGACACTTTTCTCTTGGCCGCCAGCAACACTTTGCAGCAGATCGCCATTCGAATCGACGACGAAACCCGACCCCGAAAGGCACCTATGCACCCGGCTTCCCTGGGTGAGGTAACACGAGTACTCCGGTGCTCCCGTGGGTAGAGACTCTTCAAAGTCCTAGATCTCAAAGGGTTTTGTCCTAGTCCTCTTTAAGTGTCCCTTTCCTCTATTTTCCCGATCCCGACTTTCTCCATAGAAGTTAACGGCGTATCGCGGTTGTGTATTTACACTGCACGCGTCTCCCATGGGTCCCCTGTGTCACTACCTTGGGTGGTTCCTTGTGGTCCAAGCACTTCTAGAGGCTCTAGGCCTAGTGTCTAGTTCAGTCGTGGTTCGCATACCACTTTATTGGTATATGGTTTGGTACGCCCCTAGGGCCCAAACGTGTATTTGTGCTATTACTGTGATTTAAGATCTTATAACTTATGTACTTCGAACTCTAGCCTCATAAAGAGACTCGAGGGGTGTGTTTAGTAATAAATACATATATTTTGAATATATACCTGGTGTGGTGCTCTTTAATTTGGTCACTCAAGAGATTATGGACTGGTAAAACAAGCTGCTTTACATTCCTTCAAGACTTAGCCTGAAGGCTGCTCTCCATAGCTACCACTAGGATAGCTTTCAATAAGGTTGTCTTTAACCTATCTCCAATAAGGGGTTGTTTGGACTGGTGCAAGGTGCCCACTATAATTAGTGGACAGCATATGCCAGGCCAACTTCTCACACGCGGGAAAAGAATGAAGCTTGCCTATGTGTTTACTAACTGCAATAACACGGACGTAGGACTAGAACGCATTTTAACACGGGATCTTTACTGCGCATGCGTCTACAGCATCTACGTAGTATGACATGCTGACGCTTGGAGGGAAATTCTGACGCATGCGCAAAGAGCTATAAAATGGCCGCTTGAAAGCTCACATGCATGGCACCTGCTTTGCTGAAATTAGAAAATGAGTTTATAACTAACGCAAATGCAGAAAGAGAAATAATAAAGGGTATGGGTCAGAGTAGAGGTTGGTGGTATACAGTGAAATCATTTATTTTTGAGAATAACATTTCTCCTTTTGACTTTATTATTAGTGCGTATTTGGGCCTGTTAAAGTTGTCTGAGTCGAGCAGACTGACGTAGTCCAACGCATGCGCCCTGGTACGGAAGCTTGGAGGATGACTAAGGATTTGTCACGCGTCCAAGGTCGGCGGGGATGTGCCCTGGGAACATGAGGGTGAAGAGTTCATATGAAGGAACTTATTCGAGAAAACTGTTACATTTGTATTAACAAAGTTTTAAAGATGTATGGGAAAGGAAGGGCGGAATAAAAGTTTGAGGGGAGGAGTTTGGGAACAATGGTTTAAAGAAATGAATGAAGTATAAGCATGGTGTGATGATCATCCCCCCTTGCCTGTCCAATCAGAAGTCAGTATTCAGTAAAAATGAAACATTAATGGGTGGTACATGGCTTATAGAAAGGTATAATTGAGGTAGTTTAGTTAGAGGATTAGCAAGCAAGCTTTGGGGAAGTTTCGAAGAAGCTTTTGGAGCGCGTTGAAGAAGCCTGAGAACAGGGTGTGCTGGGGTGGTGCTGATGCTCTGAATTGCTGATGAAGAAACCGAATGCAGAACCATCTACTTAAATTGGGTGGGTTAGAAAGAAGATTGCGGAAGAACCACGAGGAGGAAGAGAGTGTCAGAGAGGGGTGCAACGTAGTCGTCGGTATCTAGAGAGGTGAAGTATCCTGTCCTGATTCCTGTCCTGAAGTCTTTGTCTCCTGATCTGTCCGGGGAGGCCCTTACCAGCCCTTTGGCCAGGGGGTTGGTCTTCACACCATACTTTGGTAATTATGAAATTCATTGTTTGATAAATGCTCTTCTGTCTCTATCCTCTTCTTTCTGAGCATAGTTATTGTGTGGATCTGATATGATAAATGTTATCTGAAATATTTTTGAATTGGCACTCCCGTGAATGAGGGTGTTTGTACTGAAACGCTTTGAGATGGTTCAAAACCCCTAATTTAGATAAAGATTTAAAAACTTCCTGAGTCTGTTATTATTTTATTCTTATTAAGAATTGTATATTGAGTTATGTCAATTATCGCCGTCAACTAGTTCCACCTAACTGGTCCATTGCCCATTGGAAACAAGCTGTTTGATCACCGGAAGGTTTAGTTAAAGAAGCAATAACTAGATCTTGAGGTATGAGAAACATTATAAACTACAAGGTTCCGGTGGTCTACTTAGCGCAGAACAGAAGCAAGTTGTATGGGCCCAAGTGAGTATATGGTAGTGGAGTATCTGTTGGTAGTACGCCGCTGGATCACCTGTATCCGACCTAGCTCCTTCGTGGTCAGCCAGAACTTGTGACTTTCCCTAGATCAAGCACAACTAGATAACTGCATATGGCACTTTCTAACACTTAGCACCATTTTTACCAAAAACACTGAAAATTATTATCTCTGGCTCTACCGATTGGATTTTGATAATTATTCTGCCTCTTTTTTCTAAATTGATTTGGGATTTTTCTTGTGTTGTGTCTTCACTTTATTACTGATGGTCTGAAGCATATGCATGTACACATTGCCTCTAAGTTAAGTCTGACTGCTTTGTGCTGAGTGAGCAGAGGGTTAAGCACAGGCTGTTTAGTGGCTTTTTGTGGTTGATCTTGGTAAGGACTGTATTTATTATTTGAATGGGGTTTCCACCCCTCTCAACTAATAACCCAATTCCTTAAATTAATATATTATATGGTTCATCTACGGGCTCAATTCTGATGCGGTTTGAAAAGCTTCTCGACCGAATGGGTTTGGGAATGGTTTCCGACCGAATCAGATCAGGAGAGTCCAACGGACTGAGTACGATGCATCCGGATGCTTCCAGATGTGATTTGGTTGGACTCCCATTGACTTAAATGGGAGCCTTTGTTCCGACCGAATGCATAGGCTCCCATTGAAGAAAGGGGAGGCTGGGGAAAGTCGGGCACCCTGTGGTGGGTACCCCCTGGTGCCTGCCACACTGTGCATGGCTGGTAAGGGGGGACCCATGGGTACCCCTACAGGCCCGATTAGGAAGGCTCCGGGTGCAGGTGGGCCCACTACAGGCCCCCAAGTCTGATTCCGACTGCTGATTTGATTCGGACGGCATGATTCGGAAAAGCTGTCCAAATCCAGCATTGTACTCGTTCGTTCGGCAACGCGGCCCGTACAGACGTACGATTCTGCTCCGTACAACTCGGTCATTCCAAATGCCGTCGGGTTCGGATTGGGATATTCCTAATGCCTAACTTGCATCGTACTCGATCAGTCAGAAACCTTTCCGAGACAGTCGGAAAGACACGTTCCCGATCTGATTTGGATGGAGCAAATGCCGTTAGGAGGCCTTCCTAACCGCATCAGAATCAGGCCTTGAATGTAAAGTCTCACACTGGGTAGACGACGTTACTTATAGAGCCAAAGCCAGAAGAACATGTTGTCTTGGAGCGTGGCAGTTGTGTTTGCCCTTTCGTTGGGTGGGCTGTAGCTGCTCTAGGGAAGGTGGCTGTGCAGGTCTTGAGGTTCTTAAAAATATGATAGTAGGTAGGGTAGTTGGTACTACATGAATCGGAGCACGTTGAGTAGATGTGACCTACAGTTACTTTGTGTCACTTTCCATTGAAACAGTCTTGGGTTCATCGTCATCACTTTCAAGGGCGTTAGCAGCCTTTCTTATCCCTTGTCTTCCATGGCTGATCTTGTGGTTCCAATCCATATCATGATTATCTAATGGGGGCTTGGAAAAGATGGGAGAGTGCTTCTTTAGTGAAGATGATGTATCCAGTGGTTGAGCAGTCACAACATCCTGCTGTTCTGCAGCAAGCTCAACATCCTGCTTTGCTTTTACCTCTGGAAGATCAGGTGTCGCAGACTTCCCCTGAAGAACATTCAGGCCCAGATTTACTAACACTTTGTTCTGCGTTTAGGTTACGTTTGTAGCACAAGCCCAGCATAAAGTGTTGTGGTGGTATTTACTTTCCATTGCAAATCATGGTTTACGTTAGAAAGTTGTCCAAAGTACTGAAAACTACTGCAGTACACTACTTTATCTCAAGGGTGTGCACGATGGGTGGTAATTGGGCATTCCCATGCAACCACCCATGGATTTTGATGGCAAACCCTATCTTCTAACGTTTGTAGAAGGAGATTTGCACCAACAATGTTAGAGCAAGTTTGAAAACTCTGCCAATTTTTCCCATCTTTGCGTGTGTGCTACACTGTATAGCATATCTACAAAGTGGGAAAAATAGGAAACCATTTAAAACATAGGGGCTCATTACGATGGCGGAGGGCCCGCCACTGCCAGTCATGCAGTGGCGGGCCCTCCACCATCGTACTGCTGTTTTCCCCCTGCCATATTACGAAGGCGGGGGAATCGTTGGTGAAGCTTGGTGGTCGTAAAGACCGTCCACCATGGTTTTACAACGTGGTCCTTTTCCGACCGCCTTGCGGAACGAAAATATAGGCTAACATTACGATATCCCTTTCTGCCGGTCTTTTCGCGGCGGTCAACCCGCCACGAAAAGACAGGCAGAAATGGATTTGGGGGCACGTAGCGGGCCCCCCTTCATCCCTGGGCCTGGGTCAAGTCCTATGGTGCCCCCTACATATCCCTGCACCATGTGGCAGGCACCGCATGGTGCCTGCCACGTAGTGCAGGGATATGCAAGTGTCTTCATTTTTGTATTGTGGCGGGGCTGCTGAAAGCATCTCTGCCGCAATGCAAAGTATGGGTGATGCGACCGCCACAGTGGCGGTTGCATCGTAATCAGGGGTGCGGGACCGCCGCCTTACAGGAGGGCAGTCCCAGTCCCCGCATCGATGGCGGGCGGACTCAAGTCCGCCCACCATCGTAATGACCCCCATAGTTTTTCTACTCAAAGGGTCCCCTTCCAGTACAAAACCCATGCTTGATTGAATGATCACACCCTTGAACTATGGTGCAAGGGTCCATGTGTTGGCCCAAGCAGCCGAAAGTGCACCAGCACAGCAAGAGAGAAAAGTAATGCCTAATCTTAGTACATATAGTCTTGTTCTGCTCTCTCCTTTTCAAACAGAGCAACACAGCAACTTTGGTTGCTCTACTGTGTTGCGTGAAAAACTCGCAAATCCTCCCCCCAGTTTGTTCCTGGGACAATTCAATATGGAATTACTTCTCTCAGTTCTGTCTACAGTCACTTCAGCTCTGAGAGAAATCTCTTTTGGTTTTGGTGGTGGTGATGCCATTCGTGATCGAGGGGTTCTCCTTCTCAAAACACATAAGAGAGTGCAGCAGTTATGCTGCATTGCTGGAAAAAAGATGAGGGCTTGATGCCAGTGGGGCAACAGACCACTTCTCCTCACTGGCCATTTTTATACCAGGAGCCTGCTTCTTTGGAGCCATCTTCTTTACTTCTTCTACTGTTTGTCAGTAGCACAAGCAAAAATACCTTTCAGTGAAGTGTGATATCCTGTCTACTGTTCTAGCTTGCTATGTCTTTTGTTCTAGCATGGTGTGTAATGTCTTGAGTCATTATAAATGTGTTAAGTCATTAGTGTGACTGTTCTATCCGTGCTAGTTGGAGTTTCTGTCTAAAGTTTGTGTCTAAGCTGGTTACATCCTAGCTCCTGGTGGGATTCCCTTACTTGTAACTTGTTCCTTAATAAAGTACCTGTTCCTGTACTCACCTGTCTTCTGTGCTTCTTCTAAATGCAAAGAGAGGTCCCTGGACTTAGTCTCACTCAGTATACTCCTCTGTCAGTAAATTCTCATGCACCTGTAGACAATAAAAATGAAGGAAGAGAGTGAGACTGGGCAGTTCTTGACAATGCAATACAGCATCACTGTCATCATCAGAACAACAAAATACCAATTGTTTCTCCAGGGCAGGAAAAGGTGGAAATCCTGAAGTTTGGACAGTCAAAAATTGAATATGTTAATTAAAAACACACCTGGCATCCTTCCAGGGCCCATGGAGCACTTAAGGCAGGTGAAGGAATTCAGTGGAAAATTAAAAAAATATATAAAAGAAAAATACCTATAGGGCCTTCAGGGCATATGACATGCATGTGTGAGGTGGATGGGGAGGAGGCAAGAAGCAAATATTTAGTGAAAAAAACAGGTGTCCCTCCAGGTCCCATGTGACCCCTACGGGTAGCTCAAGACAGGCAAATGTTTATAAATTAATGAAAATCAATAACTACGTACTATACTCTACTACAATCAGTCACAAGCACAAATAAATAAACCTGGAAAAATATATTAGGTAAAAACAAAAATGAACAAAAATGACATAGGTTTCTTTCCCTGTTATTAGAAAATGACTTTTAAAAGTGGGATAACATGATAATCTAAAACACACACAGGCTCCACAAAATGGTGGCTGTCATCACATGGCCAACAAAGAACACGCACACACACTGACAAACAATAAAGTGTAGTTAATGTGTGGCTTCTCAGTGTCTTGCAGCACAAGGGGAAGGCAACAGGGCCCAGGGTGTTGGCTGTATGTATGTGCTTCCACTTGTGAGGATTGCCAGGTGCATATTATTATCTTCAGATGATGCTTTTTTACCTATTCATTTTCATCCATAGCTCTACTTTAGGTAAGTCAAGATCTCCACGTATACCACATAAAACTTCTTTTTTTGGATTTACACCTTAAATACGAGGTAAGTTAGCAGTAGTAACTTTACAGTTACATTTTGAGTTCCGTATGCTGCCATCCATTCATTTAAGGGAGTGGGGAAACATTAATTTACTACTAGGCATAAATTACTCCCCAGAGTTGCTGAATTGTGTGTGGGAAGAGATGTATGCCTAGGTGTGTGCTTAAGCCTACACTTTGAGAAATTTCAACCTTTAGATTTACCTCTGTGAAATAGTCTTTTGTGTTCTTTAGGCGAGGAGGAAAATTAATCTCCACTCTTCATTAAGAAGATAGGAAGTTTGTTTAGAGTAATATGCTTTGAAAATAAAACATCCAATTTCTGCTCTACTGTATCACGATTTCTTGGGACAATCTATCTTGCTGGCTGCTCATGTCCCAGGCAAGGGCTCATCCAGGGCCAGATTTACTATGATTTTATGTCGGGATGTGTCACTTTTTCGGCACTCACCAGACACAAAATCTTATTTGCAAGTCACAAATCCATGCAAAGCCCGATTTGTGTGACTTTGCCTGACTATGTGAAAAAAAGTAAAGCTGTGCATATTGCTTTCTTGCATTACCCTGCGTCGGGGAGGCATTACATGTGTGGAGTATAGGGTTCCAATGGATCCACCCAGGTATTTTGATGCCAACCTAGATTAATTAAAGTCAGTAAACCTGGATTTGTGCCAAAATTGGTTCTCCTACCCAACCTTGGCATAAGAAGGAGAAATATATTTATTTCTCTTCATAACGTCCTCTTTGCATGTGCTGCAGCACACATGCTACATGTGTGCTGCAGAATGCAGCACACATGCTAAGAGGGATAAGCCTCTAAGAATAGCTTTTGTTTAGGAAAGTATCCCTTCCTGCACCAAAACTATCATGTCCACAATGCTGGCACCCTTGCACCATGGCCCAAAGGTGCTTGTAATGGTGCTAGGCTCACCAGTGCGCCAGTGCAGCGAGAGCCGAACAGTGAAATATCTTTGTAAATATGGCGTAGTTCCTCTCTCTTCTGTTCACACAAAGCAGCGCAGCCACTTGCCTTGCTGCGTTGCATGAACTGTTAGTAAATCTTGTACCCAGAGTGCAAGCAGTTTGGAAAGCATTGCATAACTGTGTCAGTCTCTAATATTTCATATGAGGCTTCTGTCATTTAGCCACCATATATGTATGAGGGCATTAACCAAGGTAATAGGCTCATCACCACCTCTACAAGCTGAGGATCAGGCCTCCTACAACACTCGACAGATCTAGAGACAGAACACCAAGAGCAAGACAGCCAGTAAGAAGAGTGTAAAGTCAGAGTAATTCACATAAATATGTCTTTTAAACCAGATACGCTGGTGACTATATATTTCTGTTCAGATCATCAGCGCATGCACCCCCAGTATGCCAGACAAGGTCAGCAGGAAGCTCTTCTAATGGCCCAAAGAGAAGACATATGCATGAAGGTACAAAGAAGTCAATCTTTAGACAGAAAGACTATTGCATAGCTGACACAGAATCCGTCTTCAGAGAGCAGAGCTGTTCCCAGGTTACATAGATCTTAAAGTGTTGTTCCTCTGACAGCAGAGTTATCTTTCACATAACATGCAAAATGTACCTTCGTGTTACATTGGCCTTGAAATTGTTTATTGTGCATCAGTTTTAGTATATATCTTCGTGAATCCGAGAAAGGAAATTGGGTTTATTTTTGGCTTTCTTCTTCAATGTCAGCAAAGTAATGCACGGAAAAAAACGAAAGTTGTTTGCATACAAAATTGGGAAAACCTGTTTTAGATACCACAAGATATTCTTCTTCGTACGTATTTTGTCAGTGAACAGTGAAAATGGAAACGTACACGATTTTGGATATTATGTGATAGTTTGGATGTAAGACGATTTTTTCAGTTTAGCAAGTGTTTATAAATGCATTATTCTCTGAGTTTACCGCATTGATATGCTGGGGTTATTGGGTAAAAAGTGGAAGGCATGGGGCTTATCTACAAATCCCTTGCGCGGCTGGTACTTCACTTATTCCCATATTAAAAGTGACATACTGGCGGCGCAAGGGGCTTGTAAATAAGCTCCTATGTGTGTAATAAATTACCAAATGGAAGAAGTGTGTGGCTAGTACAGCGAGGGGCACATTTATCAAATTTTGAAGCAACGCAACGCAGCAAGCCACCTTGCTGCGCTTTGTGAAAGGAGAAGGGCAGGAATGCACCGTATTTAACATCATACTGCACATCCCTGTATTTTCCAAGCACTGGCGCACTCTTGGCTGCCTTACGCCAACACAGGCTCCCTTGCGCTCAAATTGTTAGCAGGATTGTTTTTGTGCAGAAAGGGTGAATGAAGAATGCAACACACATAGAAAAATGGAAATATTTGGAGAAATAAAGACATTTCTCCCTGTTCCACCTCATCAGGGGAGGCATAGCATTTTGGCGCATTTCCATGTCTAAACATCATTAATGGGAATGGGATGCACACCTTAGTTTATCTGCTTTACAAACTTGTAGTGTTAATTATTTGATTGGCGTGCTAACTGGTACGGTGCCAGCCCATATGACACCCAATCAAAGACAACATCCTGAGAAGTGGCGTCATTTCGCCACAAACCAATTGCACAACCCAACTGCGCCATCCTGGCAATCATTGTTCCCAAACATTCATCAGTCTATTCCATTGTATTCTATTAACTGCTTTTCCTCTTCTCCTTCGCTTCCTTCTTGTTTTAATCCTTCCACACGTGGACTTGTGTTGCATTTTTCCAAATTTCTAATGTTCAGGATGTGTCCATCCGGACCTCTTTACATGAACACGACATAGGCAAAAGTTCGTAAAAGGCAGTGTTTATTCACAAATACCCAATGCATTACGGGCTGCAATCGCCCTTCATCAGGGGTCACTGAAATCACAATAAAAAAGTAATCAATTTTAATTGCTTAATTTTAACATTCTAACATTTTACGTTGTTCTTCATCACAGATTACTGAATACATTCTCATGTAACCACTTTGCATCACGTGTAACCATTTACCATCAAGTTGTGCTCAAGTGTTCCCTCAATGAAACACTGTATCAAAAATATATATATAGTCGCCCCCTATTCACTTGACAAACCAGTATTTTCCAATTCTTTAAACCCAATATTCCCTCTACTTATGCAGACACAATCGTCTTTACCCTTCTCAAAACCACCTACCCATTCACATTACCCTCAATTACTTTCCCCCTTCCCCACCATCCTTTAGCCTTATTTGCAACAACATTCCTACCCACCAACTTTTTCACGAACCAACTCTCTCCCACGACCTTACCCTCTGACTACCTGCTTAAATGCGTTTGTATCCTCAAGTTCATACATTCACACGCTATACTTAAAACATCCGCTCTTCCTCTGACCATCAGCAAACTGTCAACCGCGCATGCCTTTCCATACCTGCCACGAGCGTTTAAAATCAACCATCTGCATCTCTATTCCGGCAAGAAGTCATTCACGTTCTACCCCCTCCCTACTTTAACCAAATTTTCCCGCCATCTTCCTTCCCAATTAACCCTTAAAGTGAACCACTTTCCTCTGTTCCTACGAGAAGTCATTAACATACTTCCCCCTCCCTACTATAACCAAATTGTGCCACCCTCTTCCTTCCCAATTCCCCTTGGGTTTAACCACTTTCCTACTGTTGGTGATACTGTCAAGGTTACTACGCTAAAATACTAAACACTTCATTTCCCATAATGCAGTAAAATAAAGAGGTAAATACTCAAGCTCATCATTCATGATATTGTTGCACGAAAATCTTCCTGAGAAAAATGGTAATCATCGTGATGAGAACACCATTGCTATCTTAACACCATAAATATTTTAAGAAACAATTCCAACTAAAAATCCAGCACCGACTTCATATACGAACTCAGGTCTTCCACCGACCGTGTGGAACGAAGCACAATCTGTGTTTCTTCTATTGTATTTCCTTATACTTAGGCGGGTGCTATCCCAAAAACGGGCTCTTTGCTTAAACATCATTAATGGGAATGGGATGCACACCTTAGTTTATCTGCTTTACAAACTTGTAGTGTTAATTATTTGATTGGCGTGCTAACTGGTACGGTGCCAGCCCATATGACACCCAATCAAAGACAACATCCTGAGAAGTGGCGTCATTTCGCCACAAACCAATTGCACAACCCAACTGCGCCATCCTGGCAATCATTGTTCCCAAACATTCATCAGTCTATTCCATTGTATTCTATTAACTGCTTTTCCTCTTCTCCTTCGCTTCCTTCTTGTTTTAATCCTTCCACACGTGGACTTGTCTTGCATTTTTCCAAATTTCTAATGTTCAGGATGTGTCCATCCGGACCTCTTTACATGAACACGACATAGGCAAAAGTTCGTAAAGGCAGTGTTTATTCACAAATACCCAATGCATTTCGGGCTGCAATCGCCCTTCATCAGGGGTCACTGAAATCACAATAAAAAGTAATCAATTTTAATTGCTTAATTTTAACATTCTAACATTTTACGTTGTTCTTCATCACAGATTACTGAATACATTCTCATGTAACCACTTTGCATCACGTGTAACCATTTACCATCAAGTTGTGCTCGAGTGTTCCCTCAATGAAACACTGTATCAAAAATATATAAATATATATATAGTCGCCCCTATTCACTTGACAAACCAGTATTTTCCAATTCTTTAAACCCAATATTCCCTCTACTTATGCAGACACAATCGTCTTTACCCTTCTCAAAACCACCTACCCATTCACATTACCCTCAATTACTTTCCCCCTTCCCCACCATCCTTCAGCCTTATTTGCAACAACATTCCTACCCACCAACTTTTTCACGAACCAACTCTCTCCCACGACCTTACCCTCTGACTACCTGCTTAAATGCGTTTATATCCTCAAGTTCATACATTCACACGCTATACTTAAAACATCCGCTCTTCCTCTGACCATCAGCAAACTGTCAACCGCGCATGCCTTTCCATACCTGCCACGAGCGTTTAAAATCAACCATCCGCATCTCTATTCCGGCAAGAAGTCATTCACGTTCTACCCCCTCCCTACTTTAACCAAATTTTCCCGCCATCTTCCTTCCCAATTAACCCTTAAAGTGAACCACTTTCCTCTGTTCCTACGAGAAGTCATTAACATACTTCCCCTCCCTACTATAACCAAATTCTTGCCACCCTCTTCCTTCCCAATTCCCCTTGGGTTTAACCACTTTCCTACTGTTGGTGATACTGTCAAGGTTACTACGCTAAAATACTAAACACTTCATTTCCCATAATGCAGTAAAATAAAGAGGTAAATACTCAAGCTCATCATTCATGATATTGTTGCACGAAAATCTTCCTGAGAAAAATGGTAATCATCGTGATGAGAACACCATTGCCATCTTAACACCATAAGGGTTAATTGGGAAGGAAGATGGCGGGAAAATTTGGTTAAAGTAGGGAGGGGGTAGAACGTGAATGACTTCATGCCGGAATAGAGATGCGGATGGTTGATTTTAAACGCTCGTGGCAGGTATGGTAAGGCATGCGCGGTTGACAGTTTGCTGATGGTCAGAGGAAGAGCGGATGTTTTAAGTATAGCGTGTGAATGTATGAACTTGAGGATACAAACGCATTTAAGCAGGTAGTCAGAGGGTAAGGTCGTGGAAGAGAGTTGGTTCGTGAAAAAGTTGGTGGGTAGGAATGTTGTTGCAAATAAGGCTGAAGGATGGTGGGGAAGGGGGAAAGTAATTGAGGGTAATGTGAATGGGTAGGTAGTTTTGAGAAGGGTAAAGACGATTGTGTCTGCATAAGTAGAGGGAATATTGGGTTTAAAGAATTGGAAAATACTGGTTTGTCAAGTGAATAGGGGGCGACTATATATATATTTATATATTTTTGATACAGTGTTTCATTGAGGGAACACTCGAGCACAACTTGATGGTAAATGGTTACACGTGATGCAAAGTGGTTACATTAGAATGTATTCAGTAATCTGTGATGAAGAACAACGTAAAATGTTAGAATGTTAAAATTAAGCAATTAAAATTGATTACTTTTTTATTGTGATTTCAGTGACCCCTGATGAAGGGCGATTGCAGCCCGAAATGCATTGGGTATTTGTGAATAAACACTGCCTTTTACGAACTTTTGCCTATGTCATGTTTATGTAAAGAGGTCCGGATGGACACATCCTGAACATTAGAAATTTGGAAAAATGCAACACAAGTCCACGTGTGGAAGGATTAAAACAAGAAGGAAGCGAAGGAGAAGAGGAAAAGCAGTTAATAGAATACAATGGAATAGACTGATGAATGTTTGGGAACAATGATTGCCAGGATGGCGCAGTTGGGTTGTGCAATTGGTTTGTGGCGAAATGACGCCACTTCTCAGGATGTTGTCTTTGATTGGGTGTCATATGGGCTGGCACCGTACCAGTTAGCACGCCAATCAAATAATTAACACTACAAGTTTGTAAAGCAGATAAACTAAGGTGTGCATCCCATTCCCATTAATGATGTTTAAGCAAAGAGCCCCTTTTTGGGATAGCACCCGCCTAAGTATAAGGAAATACAATAGAAGAAACACAGATTGTGCTTCGTTCCACACGGTCGGTGGAAGACCTGAGTTCGTATATAAAGTCGGTGCTGGATTTTTAGTTGGAATTGTTTCTTAAAATATTTATGGTGTTAAGATGGCAATGGTGTTCTCATCACGATGATTACCATTTTTCTCAGGAAGATTTTCGTGCAACAATATCATGAATGATGAGCTTGAGTATTTACCTCTTTATTTTACTGCATTATGGGAAATGAAGTGTTTAGTATTTTAGCGTAGTAACCTTGACAGTATCACCAACAGTAGGAAAGTGGTTAAACCCAAGGGGGAATTGGGAAGGAAGAGGGTGGCAAAATTTGGTTATAGTAGGGAGGTGGAAGTATGTTAATGACTTCTCGTAGGAACAGAGGAAAGTGGTTCACTTTAAGGGTTAATTGCGAAGGTAGATGGCGGGAAAATTTGGTTAAAGTAGGGAGGGGGTAGAACGTGAATGACTTCTTGCCGGAATAGAGATGCGGATGGTTGATTTTAAACGCTCGTGGCAGGTATGGAAAGGCATGCGCGGTTGACAGTTTGCTGATGGTCAGAGGAAGAGCGGATGTTTTAAGTATAGCGTGTGAATGTATGAACTTGAGGATATAAACGCATTTAAGCAGGTAGTCAGAGGGTAAGGTCGTGGGAGAGAGTTGGTTCGTGAAAAAGTTGGTGGGTAGGAATGTTGTTGCAAATAAGGCTGAAGGATGGTGGGGAAGGGGGAAAGTAATTGAGGGTAATGTGAATGGGTAGGTGGTTTTGAGAAGGGTAAAGACGATTGTGTCTGCATAAGTAGAGGGAATATTGGGTTTAAAGAATTGGAAAATACTGGTTTGTCAAGTGAATAGGGGCGACTATATATATATTTATATATTTTTGATACAGTGTTTCATTGAGGGAACACTCGAGCACAACTTGATGGTAAATGGTTACACGTGATGCAAAGTGGTTACATGAGAATGTATTCAGTAATCTGTGATGAAGAACAACGTAAAATGTTAGAATGTTAAAATTAAGCAATTAAAATTGATTACTTTTTTATTATGATTTCAGTGACCCCTGATGAAGGGTGATTGCAGCCCGAAATGCATTGGGTATTTGTGAATAAACACTGCCTTTTACGAACTTTTGCCTATGTCGTGTTCATGTAAAGAGGTCCGGATGGACACATCCTGAACATTAGAAATTTGGAAAAATGCAACACAAGTCCACGTGTGGAAGGATTAAAACAAGAAGGAAGCGAAGGAGAAGAGGAAAAGCAGTTAATAGAATACAATGGAATAGACTGATGAATGTTTGGGAACAATGATTGCCAGGATGGCGCAGTTGGGTTGTGCAATTGGTTTGTGGCGAAATGACGCCACTTCTCAGGATGTTGCATTTCCATGTCTACCAGTAATGGTAAATCTGAGAATGCACCAAAATCCATTAGTGGATGCTTGGGAACATCCATGCTCCAACCATAGATCGCCTCCCTGGGGTAGATTAATGCAACACAGCGATTTGTGCTGCGTTGCGTTGCGTTACTCTAGATTTATCAAGCCACTCAGGGCCATGCAAGGTGGCTTTGCTTGTTAAATCTGACTTTGCTGTTGCGTTGCCCTTGCACCCCCATGCGTGGTGCAAGGGTGAAGCAACAAGGAGGCGCAAGTGTGATGCAAAAACAATGATAAATATGCCCCCTAGTATTTAACTACTTGTATATTTCACAGCATCCTTACAGAAATATTCCATTTGCTATAAATGCTGTAAAACGGTTTCCTCCAGTATTGGTCTGAGAGCTATATTATCCCAAAAAGAGAAAGCTAGACCAGTCCCAGCAGTATCCTATCATTCAAGTTGTAACTGTTTTGATATGGTACTTCTAGCTAAAAGAGATTCAATTATGCCAGGAATATAAGGCATCAGACGTGTTTTTTAGCACTTAATAGCTCACAAATTGTAATGCTGAAAAGATAGTCAAAAGTGTAAATCAGAGGCAATTCTGGTGGGGAAAGTTTCTTTTAGTGTTTGAGATTGTGCGGCCCTGCAGATTTGATTCCCGGAGCAGAAACACTATCATATTCATTGATTTGCATGATCCAGTTGCTTATTGTCTGAAAAATGGTAGATGGCATTAAGGGCTGGTTGATCAATGTACACTTGTGAGAGCAGGTGGACTGAAGGCAGGATTCGCTAATGGTATCTATATCCTAGGAAGCTGCAGTAATGTTTTTGTCTTGGTGTCATAACAAGGAACCAGATTCACAAAGATATGATATACTCTTGTCATGCTCATGGCTTAATCCTGAATTCCAGGAGTAAGCCTCAAATAAGTCAGAAGCATTCCTGCCTTATTCATAGAATTCAGGAGTAAGTAATAAGAGTAAGAGGTTTTATTTAGAGTACTAAATCGACCAGAGCAGCTGAGGGATGTACTCTGACTCCTTGGCACACTGCTGCTTGCCATTATTAACGTTCCCCAACAGGCAGTTAGAGATCTCTGTGCCTTCAGAAGATCTGCCACCATAGCCTCGCCTAAAGCCTCCCCTTAAGTCACTGATGATTTGCTGCACAGATGCCAAGTTCATTTTTGTATTTGAGAACAAACTCCTACAGCAGGAGTTTATTGTTAAACAACAAAAACAAAGGGCCCTGATATGGTGAGAATTTCTCCAGGTGTGTGGAAATCATTTGTTTGTTTTCCTGTTCGGGACAATGAGATTGGTGTCTTGCCTCCCGGAACAAGAATGGGAGAGAGCAAGAAAACACACGCAACTCAATGGAGTGCTCAATGCAAAAGAATCCCTTCAGGTCAGCAATGGAAGAAGATTTCAGGACAGTGAGGCAGAGAAGTTGAGGCTTCCTCAAAGAGCCATGAAGGTTAGACCCTATCAGGGTAATATACAAAAGTAAGTGACACTTATGAATAATTTTCAGGTGTAAATTTACTCTTTCATTGCTGACTATCTTTTCTTCTTTGGTGGCTATTCACAAAATGTAATTGTAAAGTTACTCAGAAGTGTAGACTGTACATCTCCATGCCCTGAAAAGGGGGGTGGGTCCTACCTCACAAGTGTAAGTTACTACTATAAAAAAAGCATTAGTAAGTTTAGCACTATACTTGGCCAACCCCTCGAAGAGCAAAACCGTCCCATACAACATAATCGAGTTAGGAACTATAAATTAAACCCATAAGAAATTATATTAATAAATAAAGTTATCTAAAATATAAATCAATATAAATTAATGTTGAAAATTATTTAAGAAAATAGTGCATATTTGTAATTTATTATAGAAAATGTAATAACCTTTTTGTATTGAAAAATCAATGTAACTATAAATGTTAATAAAATATAAATACATTACCTTTAATAAGTTCTGTACACCACATTTAATACTTATTGATGCATACTAAAAAAATATTTTACTTTAAATGGGAATTTATTTTTTGCAAACGTAAACTTCACAAAACCAATTTTAATTTAGTTAATTAAGTTTATGTAAGTTATGCAATTAAAAATTCAATAATGCTGTAGCATTGTTTATTTAGTTCTATAATTAAAATACATTTACAAAATTGATTTATATTTATAATTAATATTTCTTTATCAATTTTCATTTCCAGACTTTTTTATTTTCCTTATACTTTACCATGTAGATTCCTCTGCAGAGTCTCCCTATGGTAAAGTATATGGAGAACTAAAAAGGTTTCTGAAACTCGAAAAAAAATATTAGATATATTTGTATGATAAATATTTATGTAAATTAAATACAGATCTAAACGGAAAATACTACCACACTATTAAATTAATTTTTAATTTAAAATTTATTTGATGTAAATATAATACATTAAATTAAAATTATTTTCCTGAAATTTGTATTGAAAATAAATTCCCACCTAAAGTAAAACATTTTTTTTACTTTGCTTTAATAATTCTTAGCAGTGATGCATAGAATTTATTAAACATTCTTAACTTTTGTTTAATAACATATATTGCTACAACAAACTTTAAATAAAAAAATTTATTAAACTCTTTTATAATTAAGCTAAAAATATGCCCCATTTCATAAATAATTGTTAACATTAAATTATATAATGTAAAGCAATTTCGCATTGTTTCCAGTGTTTTATTTTAGGTTTCTAATTCCATTATTGTCAACAGTGTTTGGCCATGTGTGATGCTAGACTTACTCTAGTTCTGAGCTGGAGTACTTTGCTACTGTTTTATTTGCCTTTTTGGTTGTAATAATTATAGAAGTGCAGTTTGTGACTAGCTATGGGCTCACTCTTTTGTGCGTGGGCTGACGTCCCTCCCTAAACCCTTCCCTGTCCCTCCCTGAACCTCCGTAAAACCCTCCCTATTCCCCTCCCCTGTGTCAGTATTCCCTATTTTCCGTCCACTTCCCTGTGGCTCTCCCATATTTACTGCTAAAATGTATACCTACATTTGCGGAGACTCCGCAGTAGGAGGCTGAGGTCTCCTTTCATATAGGTATAGGAGAGGCAGAGTCGTAAACTCCACACCTAGGTTTGTGAATAGCATTTTGTAGTATGTTTTGCAGTCCTATTAAACGTATGTTCAAATGCAGTTTGTGCATAGACCTCTCAGAATACAGTTAACCCAGCAATACCACTAATAAGGTTTAAGGCAGTCCTTTACTTTGTAGAAAGAAAATACATCTAACACATATAAGACTAGATATACTACATGTAACGATGAGACACAAAGAAAAGCAGACATTGGTAACTCATTCCTAGGCATAAATATGACCACAAACACTATTATAGCTCTTACAAAGTAAATGCTATAAAGATCTTTAATGTTGTAGACTAAAACAACATTACTCAAAGGATGATGGAGACAAAATGAAGTCCATGGTCTCTGAACACAAGCCATACTACTGAGCTAAATAACCCGGGAAACGGTAATAACAAAATCACAGTGCTATAATGATACTTTTAAAAAATGTAAAGCTCAGCCTGCTCCTCGCGGCCTCCTCTAACGGAAAATAATCTATTCATAGTGGACTTAGAAGGTAACTTTTCAGCTGGACTAACCTTGTCCATGTATATGACCCATGCTCAATAGTAGTTGGCCTGAACTTTTGACTTTCCCCTGGTCTAGCGTGACCAGATGACCTCAAGTGGCACTTTGTGCTTTTAGGAGCTTTTTTCAATAAACCATTCAAATTGAATGCCTTTGGTTTTACTGATTGGATTGTCATTTTGGTATCATTTTATTTATTCAAATTTACTTAATTTTCTAAATTGGTTTGGGATTTTTCTTTGTTTGTATTTTGACTTTATTACTGTTTGTGTGCTGCATACATACTTTACACATTGCTTCTGAGTTAAGCCTGATTGCTGCTTTCAGAGGGTTAAGCACAGGTTCATCTAGTGACTTGTGTGGTTCACCCTAACTTGAATTGTGGTTGTTTGCCAGAGTGGGGCTTCCACCCCCCTCAACCAATAACCACATTTTTACACAGCCCTAAAAAGGCATTAATATTAGATGTCAAACCTCTCATTGTGTTTGTGTAACGTTAGGACTAGACGGGGGCGAACAGCACAGTGGTATCCTGAAATGGTAACAAGACCATAAATTAGGGAAAAATACATAATATTGGATGCGCTAAGAGATACTCAAGTTGAATTGATGCTGAGCCATGACATGCATGTGCTGTTTTATAGATCTGTTGTGTAATCACAAATCACAGGGAAGAGGTGTGGCGCTGCGGCCAGGGCGACTGACACCGGACGCTGTGGCTCACGGTTCGATCCCCGGCACCGGTGGCAGGTCAGCCCAGCACCATGTGACTCTGGGCAATAGCTCGCTTAATCTTCCCGACGGCCCCCAGCGCCGGGATGCCTCCGGGTAGCTGTGCGCTTTACAAATACTGGATTTACATTTACTTGTAGAATTGTAATTCTGTGCCTGAAAGGGTCAGGTAGAGCCTTGGGCAGCATCTGTCAGCTCACCAGGGAAGGTGGGCAATGGCTGAAATTGTGACTGGTGTATGGTGGCCATTTACGCTTGTGAGTTTTTATGTCTCTAACATCGATCACCTGAATCCAGTTCATCCTATGGCAGTCACTCTAATAACATTTAGTTATTGCCATGTCACTAACATTTAGTGCCATGTCAATAACATTTACATGTCAATAACATTGCCATGTCAATAACATTTAGTAGTCTCCATGTCTTAGATGGAGAATAGAACATTATCTTTTCAAATCTAGATCGTTTAAGTGGCAACGTTTATGTAAACTCAAAATGAGAGCCACACTCTCCAAGGAAAGCGATTTGTTAATCTAATTGACATCTGGCTCGGCTAATATCCACAGCCACTTGGTTATATCATCTTCTTTTTAAATTCACAAACCTATTCTCAGGTATATTTTATTTTATGTTCTTCTTCATTTTTAGATTTGTATTCAGATAATAAAAAGTCAATAGGCAACTCCATTTGACCTTGGGACTCATACATGTGAATAAAATATGCCAACTACATGACCTCACATTAAAATATGATGTATGCATCATAGCCTCTCTTGGCAGTCAGTCATTTAACACACAGCTCAATACACATATTAATAAGTACTAGCTGTCAATCTGGAGTGGCCTGCAAGAAGTAATAATGTGAATTCAGAGACTAGACCGCTAAAACAGTGTCAGAGATTAGGCCAAACTCCAAAAATATTAAGGTTGATTTCCCAAAAACATTTATGAGTATAGAAAGTAGTACAGCATGAGTCTTCTTTTACCCACTCTTATATGTATTTGTCAATGTGGTTCTATGCCAGACTGTAGCTGATGGTGATGAGCACTCTATAGTACTGCAGCTGGTACATCCTATAATGACCCTTAAAATCTCTAAGGGAGTTGATATAATAACATCCAAAAAGCTCCGGATCGGGACAAAGTCCATGGTGACTTGTTCCTGATGTGTAAGGAAATTTGGTACCCCTATGTTGTTTTATTTTTTAACACTTTATTGGCTGGTGCTCCCCTGCCATCAACTTGGGCTGGGGCAGAGATAATCCCTATTTTTAAAAAAGGCTGTAGATCATCTGCTGTTAACTACAGGCCAATCAGTCTTATTGATAGTGCTCCAAAACTGTTCATCTGTATTATCCTGGACAGGCTGACTGAATGGATGGCAGGCGCAGATGTTCTGTCCCCATTGCAAGCAGGTTTTAGAGAAGGCAAAGGAACCATAGATCAGGTCCTTCACCTCCAATTGTTATATTGGAAGTATGTTTTGCTGAGGGGAGGCCGTCTGTATGTAATTTTTGTTGATCTCCGATCAGCATTTGATTTATTACCTAGAGAATCCTTACGGAGTGTTTTGGCGGAGCTGGGTGCCCCAGCCTATCCATTCAATATTATCATCCGGCTGCTTTAAAATAATTATGCGCAGGTTAAGTGCGGGCCCCCCAGGCTGAGCTAATGGACCCCTACCCTGTAAATCGGGCAGTGAGGCAGAGGTGTGTGCTGGCCCCAACCATCTTCCTTTTTTACATCAATGGTTTAGTATCTCATATAGAAAGTTGTGAGGGTGATGTTCCACTTTAGGCGGGCTATAAAGTACCAGCCCCCCTGTTCACGGATGATACCCTTTTGCTCTCCAGAACACCGATGCGTACCTAAAAACACTTGAAGCGCTTCAGGGTTGGAGAGTGTTTGACTACCTGGGGGTGACCCTCTCTGATCGATTTGATTGGGTAACACACATCCAAAAGTGCAAGATTAAACTTGAACAATGCTGTGGGGCTATTTTGAGGGCTGTTCGTGCATCCACATTTTGACATCTAGACAATCATGTTCAATTTCCTCATCATTGGCTCCTTCAGTTATGGGCAATAGGTTAGACGGATTCAAAATTTGACAACTTTTTAATACCATGTTGTCTGCCGTCAAAAACAATTGCTCATACCAAGTAAGCCTCCTGTGTCTCACTTTTCTCAATACTGACACCAACGCCCATGACCGCTTTAAGGCTGCCTGGCAGTCCTGAGGGTAAAGGGTCTGGGGTTATCGAGAAATAAGCCCCAAGTCTTCTTGCATCTCCATGCATCTGAGTCAGCACTGAGAGAGTGCAGCCCTCCCTCTCAATACAAAGCAATGTGAACATCTTACTGTACTCAGGCATTCCCTGTACCCGGGCACAACAGAGACTTTCTCACAACTCTAGGAAATCTTTCAAGCACTGGTTGTCCCAAGGCAGAGGATCAGGCTCATCTCCTTGTGTTTGCTTTGTTCGCCCTAAGTTGGCAGGGTATGCCCAGACGTGGACCCCTTGCTCACTTTGCCACTGGATTCAAGCTAGCCTGGCTGATGAGGGGTGTTACCCCGAAACAGGTCCCAGGATGCTTGTTTCTGGTCCAGGGAAGACCTGGCTTGGCAGTTTGGACTGGACTGTTCCCATAAGGAACAGGGTCAAGACTGATTTGCATATAGCTGGGTCTGAACTGGGGTGGCAAAGTGAGCTAAAGAATGATGATGGATTCAACCCAGATCTGTGACTGGGGGTGAGTGTCTGAAAAGTTTCAGCGCTCCGTCCATCATCTCCTTGTGTTTGCTTTGTTCGCCCTAAGTTGGCAGGGTATGCCCAGACGTTGGTCCCTCAGTCACTTGGCCACTGGATTCAAGCTAGCCTCACTGATGAGGGGTGTTACCCTGAAACCAGTCCCAGGATGCTTGTTTCTGGTCCAGGGAAGACCTGGCTTGGCAGTTCGGCTTGGGCTGTTCCCATAAGGCAAAACACACAAGATGATGGACGGAATGCTGCACATTGGCAAACATTCACCCCCAGTCACAGATCTGGGTTTAATCCATCGTTATTTTGCTTCACCACGCCACCCCAGTTCATACATAGCCATATGCAAATCAGTCTTGACCCTGTGCCTCATGGGAACAGTCCAGACCGAACTGCCAAGCCATGTCTTCCCTGGACCGGAATCAAGCATCCTAGGACCGGTTTCAGGCTATCAGCCTTCATCAGCCAGGATAGCTTGACTCCAGTGGCGTAGTGAGCACGGGACCCACGTCTGGGCATACCCTTCCCACTTAGGGCAAAATGCAAAACACACAAGATGATGGACGGAATGCTGCACATTGGCAAACATTCACCATCCATGGAGTCAAGCTATCCTGGCTGATGAAGGCTGATAGCCTGAAACCGGTCCTAGGATGCTTGATTCCGGTCCAGGGAAGACATGGCTTGGCAGTTCGGTCTGGACTGTTCCCATGAGGCACAGGGTCAAGACTGATTTGCATATGGCTATGTCTGAACTGGGGTGGCGTGGTGAAGCAAAATAACGATGGATTAAACACAGATCTGTGACTGGGGGTGAATGTTTGCCAATGTGCAGCATTCCGTCCATCATCTTGTGTGTTTTGCATTTCGCCCTATGTGGGAAGGGTATGCCCAGACGTGGGTCCCGTGCTCACTACGCCACTGGAGTCAAGCTATCCTGGCTGATGAAGGCTGATAGCCTGAAACCGGTCCTAGGATGCTTGATTCCGGTCCAGGGAAGACATGGCTTGGCAGTTCGGTCTGGACTGTTCCCATGAGGCACAGGGTCAAGACTAATTTGCATATGGCTATGTCTGAACTGGGGTGGCGTGGTGAAGCAAAATAACGATGGATTAAACCCAGATCTGTGACTGGGGGTGAATGTTTGCCAATGTGCAGCATTCCGTCCATCATCTTGTGTGTTTTGCTGTTCCCATAAGGAACAGGGTCAAGACTGATTTGCATATGGCTGGGTCTGAACTGGGGTGGCAAAGTGAGCTAAAGAATGATGATGGATTCAACCCAGATCTGTGACTTGGGATAAGTGTCTGAAAAGTTTCAGCGCTCCGTCCATCATCTCCTTGTGTTTGCTTTGTTTCCCTTAAGTTGGCAGGGTATGCCCAGACGTGGGTCCCTTGCTCACTTTGCCACTGGATTCAAGCTAGCCTGGCTGATGAGGGTGGTTACCCTGAAACCAGTGCCAGAATGCTTGTTTCCTGTCCAGGGAAGACCGGGCTTGGCAGTTCAGGCTGGAATGTTCCCATAAGGAACAGGGTCAAGCCTGATTTGCATATGGCTGGGTCTGAACTGGGGTGGCAAAGTGAGCTAAAGAATGATGATGGATTCAACCCTGATCTGTGACTGGGGGTGAGTGGCTGAAAAGTTTCAGCGCTCCGTCCATCATCTCCTTGTGTTTGCTTTGTTCTCTCCAAGTTGGCAGGGTATGCCCAGACGTGGCTCCCTTGCTCACTTTGTCACTGGATTGAAGGCAGCCCGGCTGATGAGGGGTGTTACCCCAAAACCGGTCCCAGGATGCTTGTTTCTGGTCCAGGGAAGACCTGGCGTGGCAGTTCGGGCTGGACTGTTCCCATAAGGAACAGGGTCAAGACTGATTTGCATATGGCTGGGTCTGAACTGGGGTGGAAAAGTGAGCTAAAGAATGATGATGGTTTCAACCCAGATGTGTGACTGGAGGTGAGTGTCTGAAAAGTTTCAGCGCTCCGTTCATCTTCCCCTTGTGTTTGCTTCGTTCACCCTAAGTTGGCAGGGTATGCCCAGACGTGGCTCCCTTGCTCACTGGATTCAAGCTAGCCTCGCTTATGAGGGCTGTTACCGAGAAACCGGTTGCAGTAAACTTGTTTCCGGTCCAGGGAAGACCTGGCTTGGCAGTTCGGGCTGGACTGTTCCCATAAGGAACAGGGTCAAGACTGATTTGCTTATGGCTGGGTCTGAACTGGGGTGGCAAAGTGAGCTAAAGAATGATGATGGATTCAACCCAGATCTGTGACTGGGGGTGAGTGCCTGAAAAGTTTCAGCGCTCCGTCCATCATCTCCTTTGGTATCGCTTTGTTTGCCCTAAGTTGGCAGGGTATGCCCAGACGTGGGTCCCTTGCTCACTTTGCCACTGGATTCAAGCTAGCCTGGCTGATGAGGGGTGTTACCCTAAAACCGGTCCCAAGATGCTTGTTTCTGGTCAAGGGAAGACCTGGCTTGGCAGTTTGGACTGGACTGTTCCCATAAGGAACAGGGTCAAGACTGATTTGCATATAGCTGGGACTGAACTGGGGTGGCAAAGTGAGCTAAAGAATGATGATGGATTCAACCCAGATCTGTGACTGGGGGTGAGTGTCTGAAACATTTCAGCGCTCCGTCCATCATCTCCTTGTGTTTGCTTTGTACGCCCTAAGTTGGCAGGGTATGCCCAGACGTGGGTCCCTCAGTCACTTGGCCACTGGATTCAAGCTAGCCTCACTGATGAGGGGTGTTACCCTGAAACGAGTCCCAGGATGCTTGTTTCTGGTCCAGGGAAGACCTGGCTTGGCAGTTCGGCTTGGGCTGTTCCCATAAGGAACAGGGTCAAGACTGATTTGCATATGGCTGTGTCTGAACTGGGGTGGCAAAGTGAGCTAAAGAATGATGATGGATTCAACCCAGATCTGTGACTTGGGATAAGTGTCTGAAAAGTTTCAGCGCTCCGTCCATCATCTCCTTGTGTTTGCTTTGTTTCCCTTAAGTTGGCAGGGTATGCCCAGACGTGGGTCCCTCAGTCACTTGGCCACTGGATTCAAGCTAGCCTGGCTGATGAGGGTGGTTACCCTGAAACCAGTGCCAGGATGCTTGTTTCCTGTCCAGGGAAGACCTGGCTTGGCAGTTCAGGCTGGACTGTTCCCATAAGGAACAGGGTCAAGCCTGATTTGCATATGGCTGGGTCTGAACTGGGGTGGCAAAGTGAGCTAAAGAATGATGATGGATTCAACCCTGATCTGTGACTGGGGGTGAGTGGCTGAAAAGTTTCAGCGCTCCGTCCATCATCTCCTTGTGTTTGCTTTGTTCTCTCCAAGTTGGCAGGGTATGCCCAGACCTGGCTCCCTTGCTCATGTGTCACTGGATTCAAGGCAGCCCGGCTGATGAGGGATGTTACCCCAAAACCGGTCCCAGGATGCTTGTTTCTGGTCCATGGAAGACCTGGCGTGGCCGTTCGGGCTGGACTGTTCCCATAAGGAACAGGGTCAAGACTGATTTGCATATGGCTGGGTCAAAGTGAGCTAAAGAATGATGATGGATTCAACCCAGATATGTGACTGGGGGCGAGTGTCTGAAAAGTTTCAGCGCTCCATCCATCATCTCCTTGTGTTTGCTTTGTTTGCCCTAAGTTGACAGGGTATGCCCAGACATGGGTCCCTTGCTCACTTTGCCACTGGATTCAAGCTAGCCTGGCTGATGAGGGGTGTTACCCCAAAACCGGTCCCAGGATGCTTGTTTCCCATCCAGGGAAGACCTGGTTTGGCAGTTCGGGCTGGACTGTTCCCATAAGGAACAGGGTCAAGACTGATTTGCATATGGCTGGGTCTGAACTGGGGTGGCAAAGTGAGCTAAAGAATGATGATGGATTCAACCCAGATCTGTGACTGGGGGTGAGTGTCTGAGAAGTTTCAGTGCTCCGTCCATCATCTCCTTGTGTATCCATCTTGTGTGTCAATCTCAGTAAAGGCTTAGCCATTAGGGAAACATTTGGAATGCATTATCTACAGTAGACAACCATTCTCAAAAACACCCTGACTTCTCTCTGTGTTCGAGGTGGATTCATTTGAAGAACCAACCCACTCCTTCGGGTGACACCTTTCTCGTTCCGTTCTCAATGAGATGTCTCTATTATTGGACTTTTTTTTGACAGTATTGCAGTTTACCTGGAGACACTTTGTACCAATTCTCAGCCAGGTATTTCAGCAATGCAGTTGTATCCTGTCTGCAAGCTTTTCGTGTTTCTGATGACACAAGTCCTCTAAGTACTGCATAAGAACTGAATTGTAGGGCATCTGGAAAGACTCAAGATTGTTTTTCGGGGGGGCGTGGCTAAGCCGAGCAACAAAATGGTCGCCTAAGCTGTCGGCTCCGCCGACCTGGCACGAAATCCGCCGAAAATCCAATCAATTTTGCCCAGACTGGGGCTCTAATATCAAAAATCTGTAACCGGAGGAGCTGCGGAACGGATTGATACCTCCTGTGGCCGGGAAGTTGATACTGAACGTCAGCGCCATCGAGACGGGGCTGCGGCCGTGCGGCCTGGTGGTGGGGAGTAATCCTGGCAGCGTGCGATCCCCAGGTAAAGTGCCTCTGAAGGCCGGACTGTTGCGATAGCGGCACTACGCCGAATCGGGCAGGGGAACCCTGGACCGCGCTGCCACCATATACGGGCCGTGATCTGTTGTGGACGCGCCGCCGACGCTCCGGCGCCTGGACGGACCGGAAGCCGTGTGCGGATCGGAGCGGTCGGACAGGCATAGAACCTGCGACTACGTCGACCACTGCTGCGGCGCATAATACCTGCGGAGGGCTAAGGTGAGGTGACAGCCCCGCTCCGGCCGGGAGTAAAGTGCGCAGCCTGGCTTCTCACTGAGCTGCTGGAAAGATATCCCGCGACTCTGTGCCCTGTGCATCAGAACAGCACGGGACCATTATCGCGGTGCCGCCACGCTGTAAGAACCAACACACAGCTGCGCGCCCGCAACGAATGCTATGATAAGACGACGACGGTGATTTGGAACTACTCCTTGCCTTGGACTGCGACACATAAGGGCTCGCTAGCTGTGACGCTGCTGTGACCCCCCGCGGCTGCCCACCAACATTGCATCGCTGCCCTGCTCTATTGGCCTCAAAAGTTGTTGGGCAGATAGACACTTATCTCCGCCGCGTAGCCCCCGCGGCGCAGTCCCTCACTCTCTCAACGCTAACTCTGAAGTACGGCCGAGACGTGTTTCCGGAGCGGCCCTGGCACGCACGTAACAATACCCTAGTACTGGAGGATATCAGAAGTGGGTAACCTGAGGCACGTGCTCCAGTTGTTGACGGACTATATCGCACAGCGGAGTAGACGTTGGTGGCATCGCTGCTTCTGCCGCGTACAGTACCCCGAACCAACCGCAAGTAAGCCCCATCGGAGGGATCAACATACATCATGGCGGGGGGTCACAGCTCAAAGGCAGCGCTCCAGACCAAACTGACAAAATACGCATGGGAGGGTGGCCCCGGCGCAAGCCCCAAAGGAGGACCAGCCGTATCCAACAAGTCCGACTCCGGCGCGAAGCAAAAGGAACCAACGTTGCAGGATATTCTGGAAGCCATCACCACCGTCCGTACATCCTTGGAGTCGCGAATTGACACGGTGTCAACAGAAGTGTCCCTCATTAGAGAAGATATGCGCTCAATGAACTCGCGCCTGAAAGATGTTGAAATCAAGGCGACCTCCCTAGTGGAAGGCACGTCCGCGTTGCAAAGAAAAGTGGACGACCTGCAAACACACGCTGCGAAGCTGGAAGCGCAGTTGGATGTCTATGAAGGGCGCTCCAGGCGCAACAACGTCCGCATCATTGGGGTGCCGGAACGAGCGGAGGGGCCATTGGTGGACCTTTTCGTGGAAGATCTGATCACTACCTACCTCAAGCCGCGGGGACTCTCCAACTTCTTCTCAGTAGAAAGAGCGCACCGGGTGCCAGGCGGCCGGCCGAGGCCTGGAGCCCCCCCGCGACCACTTCTTGCCAAGATCTTCAATTTCCGCGACAGGGATGTCATCCTGCAATGTGCCCGCTCCGCCCCGCCAGTGGACTTCCAAAATAGTCGCATCACTTTCTTTCCGGACTTCACCCTCAGGGTGCAGCGACAACGGCGCAGCTTCTTGGAAGTGAAGAAAGCGCTCCGTGACAAGGACTTGAAATATGCTATGATGTTCCCGGCCAAGCTGCGAGTAGAATCGGAGGGGAAATCCTGGTTCTTCACCACCCCGGAGGAGACCTGGGACTGGCTGGAGGGCTGGCGCGCAGCGGGCCGCCACGGCGGCCCTCGTCGTGGCGTGAGGAAGGACGAAGACGCCCGAGCTTCTGGTGGCGGCTCGCCACAGCAGGACTTGAATGAGGCGGCAGGAGATGCTGAATGACTGGTCTGTATATTTTCCCTTTGCAAGCTGGAATGGTCCAGATAGCCGGAGAGCTGTGGGGAAGGCGTCACCTCCGCCAGAGGCATCAGACTTTGTTATATTGAGTTCTTCTGTCACATCTGTCCTGGCTCGGCTGATCTCCCCGAACTTTGCCTGTTTCCCGGTTGACCATGTGGGCGTGGTGGGGCGTATTTTAGGCCCTAGCTGATGCTCTTAATATAAACACTTTTGATTATCAATGTTATTGTCGGTACAACAAAACTTTTCACAGATAGGTGCTCGGTTCGACTGCACAACCCCGTACGTTTTTGGAAGGGTGGGCGATAGGCACTCTGCTAGTTTGGGGGGCGGGAGGTTTTGTTACTGCCGAGCAGGGAGGCAGGGAGGGGGGATGGGGGGAAAGTATTTTGGGTTTGCGGGGTGGGTGGGAAGGGATTGTGTTTGTGTTTTGATTATAGTATTGTTTTTGTTTAGACATGGCATATTTGATTGGTTTCAGATGCACATAGCGACAGTTGCAGTGTTCGTAATGCATTCATGGTCCACGGTGCTTAGGAATGTCGCAGAATCCTTCCTCATTTTCCACAGGTTGTGCTCCTCTCTGGGTTACCTCAGACCTTTGAATCTGCAGATGGGTACTATGGGTAGTCCGACACTCACTTTGCTCTCCTGTCGGATGCAGATACTAACAGCAGCAGGCACGACGTTAGCTGTGCTCTGGTGGATCACAGTGCTGGGAAATGTAATGATCTCTTCCTTTGTCTTCCCCCCGAAGGGCTCCTCCCCAGGGTATATCGGACCTTTAATTCAGAGTGATGGGTACTATGAGTAGACAGAAACTTCTTTTGCTTTCATGGAATCTGAATGGGCTGGGGGACAGAATAAAGAGAGGGGTGGTTCTCCAATTTCTAAAACGACATTCACTGGATGTCGTGTTTTTGCAGGAGACCCACCTGCTGGGCAATGATTGTAGGGCCCTGTCACGATGGGGGTTTCAGTTGGTGGCTCACTCCGCTTTTGGCTCCGGTTCTCGGGGAGTGGGCATTCTCGTTCGTAAATCCTTCCCTTTAACAATTAATAAGGTCCGCACGGACCCACTGGGTAGATTCGTAGCTCTGTCTGGAGCCTGGGAGGGAGCCACCCTCAACTTGGTCTCAGTATACATTCCACTGGGCCTCCATACACAGGCCTTTATTGATCTCGGCGACCTACTCCTGGATTTGCCGGATGGGCGGTTATTGATCGGGGGGGACTTTAACTCCATTGTCTCAGATTCCCTGGACCACTGGCCCCAGAAAGACCTGCCACTATCCCGGAAACGGATCCATAGTTTTCTGGGTGCAATGGGACTGGCGGATGTCTGGAGGTGTCTGCACCCCGCGGACCTTCAGTACACCCATCTCTCGGGTCCCCATGGGACCATGTCATGCATCGATTATGTGCTCACCCTTACACATCATCTCTACACCGTCAAAGACATACGTCACTTGGCCACGGGCATATCGGACCACTCCCCAGTTCTGTGCAGATTGGAGGTTGGGGAACCCTCGGTCGGCAGGGTGGCACCAATCAACTCGTGGTATCTCACGACCCCCTCCATAAGGGACAGGGTTCTGTCCGAAACCGAATTGTACTTCCAGGAAAATCTGGGGTCAGTTAACTCATCAGTCTCACTCTGGGAGGCCTATAGGGCAGTCATTCGAGGGGTGGTCCTGGGACAAATCGCAGGGCAACGTAAGGAGAAGGCCGCTGCCATAACGCGAATAGAGGAGGAGATCCTAGAACTGGAACGCGCAGTTAGATCGCAAGACTCGGCAGAAGTGCGCCAGCAGCTCCGTATTAAGACCAAGGAGCTTCTGAACCTGGCCACAGATGCGGCTAAAGCACAACATCGGGCTACCCTCAGCAGGGTTTATGATGTAGGAGATAAGGCGGGCAAACTACTGGCTTGGCTGGATCGCAGAGATGGGGCGCGGCGCGTTGTGGTTGAACTTGCCACTGATTCTCAATCCCGTATCATGGCCCGCAAGATATCGCAGATGCATTTGGTAGTTATTACCACTCCCTGTACTCCTCCAGCACGACTTCTACAGAAGAAGAGGCTTCTTCCCTATTGCGTGACATACGGATGCCGGTTGTTACGGAGGAGGAGAATCTTGACCTAGACCGCGATATCACTGTCACTGAAGTGGAAAGGGCCATCCATGATCTGCGGGGAGGGAGGGCGTCGGGCCCAAACGGGACCCCTATAGAACTATTCACTGCTATGTATAAACAAAGCAAAGAGCTAGGAATTCTTCCCGAGGATCACAGACTGGCCAATATTATTGTTATCCTTAAAGCGGGTAAACCCGCCGACTTGTGTTCCTCATACAGGCCCATCTCGCTCCTCAACTGCGAGGCTAAGATCCTTGCAAAAGTCCTCGCCGCTCGCTTGTTACGAGTTCTTCCCACCTTGGTCCACTCGGACCAGTCCGGGTTCATGCCGGCAAGAAATACGTCTCTTAACCTCCGTCGACTGCACGCAGTGCTTTGCAAGGCAGATACAATACGCGAAGATACCGTGGTGGTGTCTCTGGACGCCGCTTCGGCCTTTGACACCATTGAATGGCCCTACATGTTCGCGGTGCTTTACAAACTAGGATTTGGTCCGGAATTTATTAAATCGGTGCGCCTTTTATATCACCAACCATTGGCGCAAGTGGTCGTAAACAATCGGAAATCCCCAGTATTCTCTCTCGGTAGCGGCACCAGGCAAGGTTGCCCTCTGTCGCCACTCCTCTTCGCCTTGGCCTTAGAACCCCTTGCAGCGTGGATCCGGCAGAGCCCCGCCATTCGGGGCCTTAAATGGACATTTGGGTGGGAGGACCGCATATCACTGTATGCGGATGACATCCTGCTTTATCTCGCCTCCCCGGCGGCGTCTCTCAATGTGGTGATGGATATATTCCATGTCTTTGGTAAGTTCGCGGGCTACCAGATCAACCGTTCCAAATCGGTGCTCTACGTTCTAAGTGGGCAGAGACCTCGACTTCCCCGGAATTGCCGGCTGACAGAGGCCGGTGAGGGTTTCAAGTATCTGGGAATCTGGGTATCTAAAGATCTGACTCGATTTTATGACACCAACCTCCGGCCACCACTAACGCGCCTCAAATCTGATGTCCAGCACTGGAAATCGCTCCCTTTGACTCTCCTGGGACGGGCTGCCCTATTCAAAATGATGTCCCTCCCCCGCCTTCTGTACGTGTTGCAAAACACTCCCCTTCCGGTTGCGGTGTCGTACTTTAAAGAACTAGAGAGCATTGTGCGCGATTTGCTATGGGAAGGCAAGCCACCTCGCATCACCACACATAAGCTCACACTGGGGTGGTTCGACGGGGGCATTGGACTCCCCGACATGAAAAGATATTACTGGGCCTCACAGCTCGCTGCCATTAATCAATGCACCTATAGGCGGCACGACGACCCGGCCTTTCGGATTGACCGATGGCTCCTCCCTGGGGGTGGGTTTGAGGGAGCGCTGTATGTAAAGTCTCAGAAAAATGTCTTGTCCGGCCCGACCAAGCACGCCATGCAAATATGGAAAGACGCTACTAAAAGCCTGGGGTGGGAGGGCAGACTTATGCGGGCTACGCCACTTTGGCATTGTGACCAGTTGGGTCGATTATCGCGCTCCTTGGGGTTCGACAAATGGGACACCATCGGTATTTCCAGAATTGGGGACCTTTGGAAATCCGGAACTGTCATACCATTCTCCCAACTCAGTAGCGAGTTTGAAATGGCCAGCTCTGAACAGTTTTGTTATCTCCAGATTCGACATGCGCTGCTCTCGGCTCTCCCCAAGGGAACGGACCTCCCAGAGTCCTCTCCTCTTGAGGACAGGATTCTAGATGGCGATTTGCCTGAAAAAGCTGTATCCCTCATATATCAGAAACTTATCAATAATATGACTGATCCCCTAATTCGTCTGAGAGGCAAATGGGACCACGATGTGGCAGGTTTGGATGACGAGGAGTGGCGAGCCGCAGTGGCTTCTCCCCGCGAGGTTGCCATCTCCTCCAGACTCCGACTGGTTCAGCTAAAAATCCTCCATAGGACGTACTTGTCTGGCCCCTCGTTGGTTCATATGAGATACATCCAAGATAGCAGCTGTACACGACATTGTGGGCAGGAGGGCACCTTCATCCATACACTTTGGGAATGTGGGATGGTTCAGAAATTTTAGGAGCGGGTGGTATCTATGATGGAGGAAGTATTGGGGCAACAGGTACAATGCAATATCAAATTGATTTTGTTAAACATATGGGACCCCACTGATCTTACGGCCAAGGAGAGGATATGGGTCACTTTAGGCTACATGGTGGCCAAGCGGAATATTGCACGACTGTGGAAGGCTCCAACATTGCCGAGCATTGCGGACTGGGCCAGAGACACGGATTGGTGTATGGTGACGGAGATTCCTATTTATGTTTCCAGGGGATGCCCGAGGAAGTGGTCTCAAATTTGGGGGCCCTGGAATACTTTCCGGGGGGAAATATGTGAGCCGCCGGGGGGTCGAGGAGATGGGGTTGACAATATTGAATAATGTGGTATCCTCGAATACACTCATGCTGCACTGTGGTGAAGAGATCTTTAATGTGTTGTCGCACTGTATACCATTACCTGCTTGTAGAATGCTATGTCCTTATTGTTTCATATGCCAATTTCTTAATAAAAAGAGTTATTAAAAAAAAAAAAAAAAAAAGATTGTTTTTCAAGAAATGGTTAAAAATGGACGGACTCTCTTTATACTGTTCCAGCGCTACACTTTATCAGGGATCGATACTCATCAATATTTCATACAAATGGCCCATACACATTCACCCAACTCACAAATCCCTGTTGCGCTGGATGGTCAAGTTTGAAATTATTTCCTTCACAAATTCACGTTTAATATTTCTAAATACATAACTAGACCTATATATCAACTCTCTTTCTTCTTGGTCGACGGACCAATTTGTTGAGTAGTTGATGGTAATAATAGAACTAACTAACTATCTAGCCAGCTAAATAATCACAGACTCTCGATAAGATTAATAAAGTTTATCTCAGATAAATGTAATTGATAAATGCTCATCGCATACAGGTTGCAATGCAAACAATGAATCACACAAAAGGAGAGAAAATCAATTAACAAAATGCAAACAGTGTCATACTCATCATTCATGAACGATATGCATTTGAAGGAGTAGATAGAAAGAGAGACATAAGTTTAATCAAATAATGTGAAACAATATACTTATGACGGAGTGGATAGATGAAGAGACATACGTTTCAGAGACAAAAATACATTTGCAAGAAATTATGGAAATTACGAGTCAGAGGATAATACAAACCCAAAGATAAATGAAATACCACCCCCCTGGCCAAGGGAGTAGTGGGGGCCACCTGAAATAGAGTCAGGAAACAAAGATTTCAGGATCAGGACAGGACAGGGACAGGAACAGCTGGGCCTCTCTGCAAACCGACGGACAGCGACGCATCTCCCCTCTCAATCTCCTACCACTGCAACTCCGCGCTCGCTAACCGCACCCCTAAAGGCACCCCAGTTATACCCTAAAACCTACATGTCCAAACCACATTAATTGAAACATTGCACAGAATTCGACCGCTCATTGGATGCTTGGGGAGGTGGTGTATCACACCACCGTGATTTCATTCAAAATTCTTCATACTCATTGTTCTACTTCCTTTCCCATTGAGTTTTAACTGACTAGTCTATACAATTTTATTCTTGCTACATTTCATTAATTTCTCAGCCACGTCTGTGGAAGAAGTCGTGAATCCCACGGCCAGTCTCATCTTTTGGCAGGCAAACAATGTTCTCTGAGCTGATTAACCTTAAACTAATATTCATCATCCGCAGCGCTCAGCACTTCTGTCGGTTTTGTCAGGTCATTCTTGCTCATTTTTCGGACCCTCATCTATCCGGACAATTTAGGAAAATACAGGCCCATTCGGCTCACTATGACGAGATAAACACATACATTATTAATTACATGGAAATGCATCCTTCACTGTTTACCACCCACCTTTACACTATTCCCAGTTAATATTTTCTTAGCATAAGCTTCATGCAAAGCAGCATTATTTATTATCGTTTTCAAAGCAAGATGCAAGATGCAAAATGCGGCCTAAACGTGCATTAATCTCGTTTCTTTTGTAACGCAATGTAAAATGCGGCCTTGTCCTTTCATGCATTAGTTCACATTAGTGCACCCATGCGCAAAGTGGTTTCCTATGTAGCTCATGTAATTTGCGTGTTAGTTTACACTGCACACTGTTAATAAGTATTATGGGGGAGTTAATTTGAGCAGGTTTCTTTTTGCGAAACCCTGCTCCATCAATCCCCCCTCTGATGGCTTCCATCATCTCCTTGTGTTTGCTTTGTCGCCCTAAGTTGGCAGGATATGCCAAGACGTGGGTCCCTTGCTCACTTTGCCACTGGATTCAAGCTAGCCTGGCTGATGAAGGGTGTTACCCAGAAACAGGTCCCAGGATGCTTGTTTCCGGTTCAGGGAAGACCTGGCTTGGCAGTTTGGGCTGGACTGTTCCCATGAGGCACAGGGTCAAGACTGATTTGCATATAGCTGGGTCTGAACTGAGGTGGCGAAGTGAGCTAAAGAATGATGATGGATTCAACCCAGATCTGTGACTGGGGGTGAGTGTCTGAAAAGTTCCAGCACTCCGTCCATCATCTCCTTGTGTTTGCCATCATAAAATACCCACCATACCAAGTGCCATCTTTATCTATTTAAAGATCAGTATTCTTTTCATCATCTTCTCATCTAACTCCTTCATCTCATCATAGTAATCTTCTTTCATATCTTCTAGTTCTATTTCATCTCTTTTTCTCTTTCTTGCTTTTCGTTTGTTATTTGATTTTGTCATTTCTTTTCTTCTACATTGACACTTACAACATTTGTATATTGTTATCATTACTAATGCTACTCCAGCTACAGAAACCATTGGCATTATTATTTTTCCTAATAAACTACTTACAAAGGTAGTAAACCATTTACCTTCCGAAGAGAAACTCTTACCAAGTCTCTCCCAGACACCGTCAACCTCCAGTTGGGTCAAGTCTTCATGTAATTTCGTAATATTCTTAATATATCCCTCAATACCTTTACTTTTGTAAGGGATATAAGTACAGCAGTGTTGAATTTTCAACATGCCACAGACTCCACCCTCTTTTGCCAATAAGATATCAAGGGCAAGTCGATTTTGCAAAACCATTGATCTGATCGCAACCGTTTTGGTGTCAATCATCAAGAAGCCACCAGCAGTATCTGTCGATAAACGATCAACCACTGTTGACAATTTTCGAATTTTATGCGAATTCAGAACGACTCCAACTGATGGTATCAGTGCACCAAAAATATCATCTACTATTACTGAGAAACTAGCTCTCTTATTACGTGTTAGTCCTTGTTTTATTTCATTGATTCTGTTATTACTTTTGTCTACATGGTAAACCTTTGGGAAAACAATTGCAAAATAACAACTACCATACCAATGTGCAGGTAGCCTGTAATAGGCTTTCTTACCACACACATAATAGACTCATGGGAAAACAGGATCAGTTCCACCCTTCAATCCCCAACCTCCAGTAATTTGGTAAGTATGCTCACATTCACTAGAACCAATGAAATAATTATTATAGTTAGTTTTCATTCTAAGCAAGCAGATTTTTCCCTTTTTATACCAGTCCAGGGACATTGCAGCATATGTCTCGCCTTTCTCATAATTCCCTTCTCTAAATGCCCAGGGTTGTACCTGTGACTTCTGTTCAGCAGCTTTTCTTTGGAAACTTTCTCTTCTATATTCTACCATATCTTTGAACACTTTTTCTTCAACCCGCAAACTACATGTTAGATTGTTTTTGTAAGCATATCCTATATCTAGAGTCTTAGTAATATGGAAGAATTCTACCATATAACGTGCACTTTTACTACTTAAAACCTTGTTTAGTTCCTTTATAATAGGTATCTCTGAAAATACTAAATCTATATTGGAATAATGATACTCCAGCTTCCCAGTCACATAGAATAGGCTGGTTAAAACACTGCAAGACACACCATATGTTAAAGGTAGGTGATGATAGGTCACCCCTTCTGAGACAGACGAAGGTAATTGCATGCACACATAACAATCACTCACATTCATTGTATTAACATACTCGTACAACAATTTTGTAAAAACATTTAACGAGAAATCACTAATTGATTTATCATGATGGAAAATACTTCCATATAATTCTTCTATGTTAGTATTAGGGGTTTCTTTAGTAACATCACTCACTCTTTCACTTATTACATCATTAGTTTTGTTTCTATTATTAGTTACCATTAGAATAGGTACAATGACAGTTAATAATATCCACATAAATGTCAGTAAAAAGACACTATATAAGCAAGCTTTAATACATCTACGTTTTAGGCTAGATTTTGGATGTTCAGTCACTTTTTCTTCGGCCATTTTGTATTCTACTAAAAATAAAAATCTAAATCTATAAAAACTCTAAATTTATTAAAAAATCATTTTCTGAAAAATAGTGTAATCCTACACTTCATGGCTTTCTTCTTTTACCCCTTTCTTTTATTTCTTTTTCTTTAAATCTTTTGAGTCTTTCCATTTATTTCGTCTGGCAAGGTTTCACCTTAATTTTTCACAGTTCTTTTAAGGTGGTTTTAATTTGCTTTCATCCTCTTGCTCAGTGCCAGTATCGTCTTTTTCTTCACTTGGATCTGAGCTTTCAATTTCTTCCAAGATCACATACGTCCATTCCGGTGCTGTGTATTTCTTGCTTGGAATTCGTACTCCCCTTGTTTTTCGTACTAAATCTTCTCCTGACTCTTCTTGTTCGGTTTGACTTTAGACCTCATTATGTTGCTCTGGTCTTCTTTTTGACTTTCTCCTCACAAGAGTATATTTCAGTCTTTTCACTCCACTTGGCCAATTGTCACCTTTTCTCGGTCTTTTAGTTTGAACTACTTCTTCACCTTCTTCATCTGGTTCATAGGTTCTTTTATTTGGCCTTTCTTCTATCTGTTCTTCTTCTTGACTTTCAGTAACTTCCCTTTCTTCTGGTTCCACAGCAGTCTCATGAGACCCCGTAACTGGTGCCCACTCTACTTGACTTGTGCTTGGCTGTTCGTCATCTGTTTGTTCTTCAGAATCTGTTACTCTAGATTCTTCAGCTTCATATACTTCAGCCTTTGGTCTTTGGCTTTGGTTTACCAATTGCTGCTCTTCTTGTCTTTCAAATGGACTTGGGACTCGTCTGGTATGGCTCGCATGTATCCAATTCGACAAGCCACCACACTTCACTGCTGTCGTCGTCACCAGAATCACCTGGTAAGGTCCGTTCCACCTGGGTTCTAAACACGATTTCCTCACGTATTTCTTCACAAGAACCCACTCTCCAGGACTCAGATCGTGAGCTTGATTCGGCTGTGTCGTAGTGGCATTTTCTCCAACCTGGTGAGACACAGAACGCACCAGATCAGCCAATCCTCTGCAATAGTCAAGAACTAGATCATCAGATATATTCATCAGTTTGTTCGCTGGAATAAATGCTTGTCTCATTGCTCTTCCCATTAGTATCTCGTGAGGACTGAAACCCGTCTTTTTGTCAGGAATGCTTCTAAGACTCATCAATGCAAGGGGTAAAGCATCAGGCCATTTCAGTGTTGTGGATGCACACACCTTTCCTAGCCTAGATTTTATAGTGCCATTTAACTGCTCAACCACTCCAGATGCTTCGGGTCGATAGGCACAATGCAGCTTTTGCTCAATCTGTAATGCTGCACAAATCATCCAAATTATCTCATTGTTAAAATGGGTTCCTCTATCTGTTTCTAAAGTGACTGGAAATCCGAATCTAGGGATCAATTCTCTTAGAAGCAGCTTTGCGACTGTTAGACTGTCATTCCTTCTCGTTGGATAGGCTTCCACCCAGCGAGAAAACAAACAGACAACAACCAACACATATTTCAGCCCATTGCACGGGGGAGCTCAATAAAATCCAACTGGAGTCGGGTGAAAGGTCCTGCTGCCTTTCCAATTCGTCCCCAACTAACAACTGTCTTTCTGCCTGGATTTTGCTGCTGACAGGTGACACACCTCTGGCAGAGACTCTCTGCAATGGCCCTGAACTTTGGGTTATACCATGATTGTTTGAAGAGCCTGATCATAGCATCTCTTCCAACATGAGCAATTCCATGATATACCCTTGCCATTTGGGATAGTAAACTGTCTGGCATAACAGGTCTTTCATCTAAATAGAAACACACTTCCTCCTCTGCTCTCTTTCTGCAACCTGAATTTATCCAAATTCCCTTTTCCTCATCACTTGCTTCTTCCTGTAGCTGTCTAATTTCGTCGCAAGTTTCAAATGAAGAAGAAAACATAAGATGGCAATTTGTATTTTCTTTTTCCATCCCTCTGTTTAGAGCAATTAAATTTTGTGCACAGAAACGCGCTACTTGATCCGCGTATCTGTTGCCCTTTGTCACATAATCATCTCGTGATTTATGTGCGGAACATTTGGCCACTGAAATCTTTTTGGGCAATTGTAAAGCATCCAATAAATCTTTTACAATTTTGCTGTTTCTTATAGGGGAACCTGAAGAAGTCAGAAATCCCCTTTGCATCCATAGCTGACCAAAGTCGTGGACAACCCCAAAACCATATTGACTATCAGTAAATATTGTTACCCTCAGGCTTTTGGAAATTTTGCACGCTCTAATCAGAGCTATCAATTCAGCAATTTGGGTGGAGTTTAGTATTAAATCTGTTTTTATTGATGGAACACAAGCAGAGATACAGTAATGACTCGCCTACAACCCAGCGGGCCGGCTCACCATCCAACGTTATAGCGGTAGGACACAGTGCGAAGCAGACAGTCCCAATTAACACAGCATGTCGCCTACAACCCATCTGGGCCGGCCGCGTCTAAATGAAAGAGGGGCAGGGGAAATGCCTTATAGTGGAGGTTGTGAGGAGTGTGTCAGTCCCCCGGGAAGCAGGGAGAACATGTTTGCTAGAGAGTGTCCCCCTCGGGCCGCAGGTTCTAAGAGGTGTTCCACAATTAAACAAAAATACAACAAAAAGTTAACAAAACACAATAATAATCACCATCCCAATCCCACCCCCACCCCCTCTCCTCGGTGTGCTTGAGAGCAACTATACTCCAATGTGACAGGTCCAGGGCCGTGCAGTGTCATTGTGGGCCGCGGAGCCTACGGGGAGCTAAGGATAGCCAAATATATAATTAGGGGGTGGCCGCAGTGTTATCCGGGACCAGTTTCAAGATGCGAAGATATTGTGGGCAGGTCAATTCACGGAATTCAGCGGAGAGGATAGTCAGGAAGGGGGCCCAGATTTTAGCATAGTCCTTATCTTTACCCGCTGCCACCATGGAGAGTCTCTCCATCGCCAAAAGATTCCTTAGTTGGTGTAGCCAGTGTGTATGGTCGGGTATCTTGTCAGATTTCCACTGTGACAACAATACTCTATGTGCTGCATTCAGTGCCATGGCCATCTGCCGCCCCCTAGTCGAGTGTAAGGGAAAGGTCAGCGCATTAGGAAGCCCCAAGAGCGTGTAGGCAGGAAGTCTAGGGAGAGTAGTGTTGAAGGCCAAGTCGATGTCGTCTAAAATATGTTCCAAGTATCGAGTTAATTTATGGCAATGCCAAAGTAAGTGGAGAAGTGTCCCGGGATTGCCGCACCCCCGCCAACAGAGACCATTGCATTGTGTTTGCCATCTAGATAGCCTTTCTGGGGTGTAGTACCAATAGGTAGCAATTTTAAAAGCTGTCTCGGTGTGGTTCGAGGAGTATGCCGTATGGTGTGCTCGGAAAAAGATGTCCTCCCATTCTTTGTCTGATAGCGTGCGCCCCAGCTCCACTTCCCATCGCTTCTGCCCGGCGGTACGAGATCTTATGGGTGCGGAGTTGAGAAAGGAGTAGATTTCGGAGATAAGGCCTTTATCCTCTTTTTTGTTAAGGATCCATTTCTCGAACGGCGTCATAGGGCAGCAGGCCAGAGGACGCGTCCCCGGTGCAGTAACCCAGTGGAGCAGTTGGGAGTGCAAGTAGACGTCCGTGTCAAGCAAACGATAGTCCGATTGTAGGTCCTTGAAAGGTATAAGGCCCTGGATATCGTACAGGTGCCCTATACGTTTGCAACCCTCCGTTGTCCAGCGTGCCGCCGTCTTAACGGCCATTCCTGGAGGAAAGGCAGGGTTGGAAAATAGCGGGGTCAGGGGGGAGGGGAAAGAGGTCAGGTTCGCCTTCTGGCAGACTCTGTCCCAGGCAAGCATCGTGGGGCGAGTAACTGGTGAGGAATAAAGTCCCCAAGCACGAGCAGACCTGGGCAGCCAGGCGTCCCGCCAGATATGATGACCAGCGACCGTCTGGACCATGAAGACCCAGTACTTCTCCGTCATTGGACGGTTCCATTCTACAATGTAGCGTATGAGGGAAGCATAGAAGTATCGGGTGATGTTTGGGAACGCTACACCTCCGTACTTCTTAGGTCGCTGCAGCTGTGCCTTGGATATGTGCGGGGAGATCGGACCCCAGACAAAGCTCTCAATCGCCGCTTGTATCTGTTGAAGGACGCGTGGTGGGGGTTCAAGCGGCAATGTTTGAAATAAATACAGGGCTCGGGGTAAGATATTCATTTTAATCCCGGATAGTCTCCCCGACCATGAGAGGGGAAGTCGACGCCAACGCTGGAGGTCCGCACGGACCCGAGATAGCAGGGCAGCGTAGTTCACTTCCGCTGTTTGCGTCAGACTCTTGTGAAGGGTCAGGCCTAGGTACGCAAGTCCTCCAGACACCCAGTCGAATGGAAAGCGGAGCCGAAGGGTCGCTCTGTGTGTGGGCTAGCGGTAACATTAAGCACCTGGGATTTTTGCATGTTGATTTTAAACCCAGAAAACTGGCTAAATGTCTGGAGGTCCCGCATAATGGCTGGTAGAGAGGATGTGGGCTGGGCGATCGAGAATATGATGTCGTCAGCATATAAATTAATGAGATGGCGGTCTAATCCAAAAGGGATGCCCTGTGCAAGAGGGTTGTCACGCAGTCGCTGAGCCAGGGGCTCCATGTATAGAGCGAAAAGCAGGGGGAAAGGGGGCATCCCTGCCTCGTCCCTCGTCCCACCTCGAAGAGCTCAGACAGTAGACCGTTGACTCTAACCGCCGCTCTGGGGAGCTGTAAATGCTTGCGATCCAGCTTCTGAACCGGGGGCCCATCCCAAATCGCTCTAAAGTGGCGAAGAGATACGGCCAGTGCACCCGGTCGAATGCTTTCTCCGCGTCTATCGCCAGGAAGAGGGCTTCCTCTCCGGACCGTCGAACCTTGTCGAGGAGATGGCAAAGGCGTTTAGTATTGTCCCCACATTGGCGCCCGGGACAAAGCCCGATTGGTCAGGGTCCACGAGGCCCGGCATATGAGGGTTCAACCTGCGCGCCAATATACTGGAAAACAGCTTTGCGTCAATATTCAACAAGGAGATCGGCCGGTATGAGCCACATTGATCCGGGTCCTTGCCCGGCTTGAGAATAACAGAGATGGACGCCTGTAGCATAGAAGGGGCAAGCGAGCCTGTGTCCCCAAATGAATTAAATAAGCGGGTGAGTAGCGGAGCGATTTCGGGGCAGTAGGTTTTATAGAAAAGGGCACCGAAGCCATCCGGGCCCTGGGCCTTTTGTAACTTCAATCGGGCGATTGCCGAAATAACTTCCTCAATACGGATGGGCGCTTCAAGGGCGGCAGCTTCTCCCTCAGGCAGTGGTGTGACTGCCGCATCCCTCAGATACTCGGTGGGATCTGACAACATGGCGGGATCAGCCGTATACAGTGATTGATAGAAAGAGCGGAAGGCCGAGACTATGTGGGCGTCGTCCGTGAGGAGGAGTCCACGCGTGTCCCTCAGTGACTTGACCGAGTAGCGCTTCTTGCTGACTGCGCAGACAGTGCGCCAACATCCGACCTCCTTTATTGGTGCCGACAAAGTACTTATGTTTCAGTCGGATTACAGCATATTCTGCCCTGTCGAGGTCCAAACGGCGCAGTTGAAGGCGCTCTCTCTAGCTCCCGCCAGATACGATGGGCGCCTGTACGCTTATGGATTGTCTCAAGTTCCTTGACGGAAGCCTCGAGTTCCGCCCGCTTCGCCCCTTGTTGTCATAAGCGGCTTTTGCGATAAAGGCACCGCGCACCACCAGCTTCAGGGCCTCCCACACTGAGGAAAGCGAAGTACCCGACCTGTCATTAACCGTCATATAGTCCGTGATGCAGCGCCGGATGTCAGTAACTACGTCAGGGGATCGGAGCAGGGAGTCACGCAGGCGCCAGCGCGGTATAAAAGTCGAGCCTACGGAGGGGAAGCGCAGCGTTAGGGTAATGTGTGCATGGTCGGAAAGGCCCCGTGGCTCGATGGTAGAGTCCGTGACCAGGGCCCAGGCAGACGAAGTAACGAGAAAATAGTCAAGACGGGCATACGCTTTATGTGCGGCCGAATAATAGGAAAAATCAACTTCGGTGGGGTGCAAACAGCGCCAGGCGTCCCGAATCCCAACCTCCCGCAGCCAATCTCCGCCTTTCGCGGATAGGGCGCCAGCGCTGCCCACGCGAGAACCAGAGCGATCCTGATCTCCATTCATCACAAGGTTCAAGTCGCCTCCTATAATTACCACTGGGTCTGGGGAATGCAGCACCTCAGCACAGGCCTCCAACAAGAACGTCTCAGGACGGTCGTTAGGAGAGTAGATGGAAGCAACCGTGCAAGCAATAGAGCCTACGCGCAGCCGCAGCGCTAGTAGGCGCCCTTTAATCTCGGAGACTGTCCCCACCACAGAGCCCCTGAAATGTTTGGCAACCAGAACGGCCACTCCCCTTTCTTGTTAGTTGTAGAGGACCAGAACTGGAGTGGGAAGTGACTATGCCTCATCCGGTGGGTGTCGGCCTGTAATAGGTGAGTTTCTTGAATGAGGCAGATGTCTCCTCCCGAGTACTCTAATAAGGACAAGACCGCCTTCCGTTTGACTGGATTATTAAGGCCTCGAGCATTGAGGCTAACTATTTTAAGATCCAGCGGGGCGGAAGAAAAGACAGGGAGCTATGTGGGAGCGCGCGCTGACCTGTGCCGTGAAAGGGATAGAAGGGAGCCGCGTGCAAGTCGCCAATGTACGCTGCAGCAGTGAGAAACGCACCGAGGAGAGAACCCACCCCAACCCAATAAACAAAAACAACGCCCAAGAGAAAACATGACCAAAGTCTGTCATAGTAAAGGAATTCCAGCAGGATGGGAACGGCCCACCGGTCCGGCCTAGAGCGGGACTAAGATGTGGCTGCCTACTTGCAGGGAGGGCATCCAAGAGGTCCATAAGTGGTTCGTGCCGTCCCCCCGGCACCGTTCTTGGAAGCCCAAACTGGAACCATCATTAGCACTGCTCACGGAGTGGCTGGACGCTCTGAAGCTTGCGAAAGGGTGGCAATGACCGCCTCCCTCTCCTTATCCCTCGTAGCTTGATTGGGTTTCTTGACTGGGTTTGCCTTTCCCACGCACTGCCAACCATCGCTACGCCGTGGGCGAGGCACCCTGGGTCGTTCTCCCACCTCTACCGGGCCGGCATCCTCAAGGCCCAGGATCTCCAGCATCTCAGAGAGTGAGCGAAGCTGCAGCAGCTTTCCCCTGTGCTTAAAAATGAGACGGAAAGGGTGTCCCCAAGAATAGGGAATATTCTGTTCTCGGAGATATGTGGTCACAACTTTGAACTCTCGGCGCTTTGAGAGTGTGGAAGCAGCTAAGTCCTGATAAATGGCGGGATGCTGGCCGCGGAACTGCAGAGGTTGGGCCTCTCTCGCCTTTCGTATTATGCGCTCCTTCACTTGGTAATCATGGACGCACACAAGAATGTCGGGCGGGGGCGCCTTGTTGCCACGGGGAAGTCCCACTCTGTGAGCTCTGTCCATCTGTATGTCAGCTTCGCCATCGTCGCCCAAGATGTGCTTGAATAGAGCCCCGACATAGGCTCGGAGATCGTCCCCCTCCTCTTTCCATGGCACCCCTCTAACCCGAACATTGTTCCGCCGTGACCGATTTTCCAAATCCTCTGCAGCGGCCTGGAGATCCAAGTTCTGCTCTTGTAGGCGTAGGACATCCTGTTGTAAGTGGTGGATCTCTTCGTCCCTGCTCACGTCATGCTCCTCAAGGGTCACCACCTTCTCCCCGACGTCGTCCACCTCTCGGCGTACTTCTTTTAGATCTGCTGTGAGCTGGTTCCGGAGGTCCTGGATATCTTCTTTCATAGCTGCGAATAGCTCCACCATAAACCCCCTGGTCGCCGGCGCGTCATCCCCCTCCATCGGCCCCTGAGCTTTCTCGCCCGTGGATGGGGCCTGCCCAGCTTGTTTCAAAAGAAGCTCTTTCAGCGACTTCTCCCTTTTGGAACGCGCTGCTGCCATGATGTAGGCCGCCGCCTAATTCCGCCGGGTAACTGGTCCCGGCCCCGGCGTTGCAGCCACCAAGGCAAGCGTGGAACGGCAACTGCGTGGAATGTACGGGCCCCTCAGTGCCGGTCGTTATGATCCTGCTGCCTCCCAGTGAGACTGGGACAGCACTAATCCAGGGAGGCCCAACAGTGTGTCTTCAGCGGAGGAGCCCCAAGAGGGCCAGCATATACTGGGTGCAGATTGTCCACTGGGCCGCGGACCGATGGGGGACCTCCCCAGCCCGTCCTTCAAAGTCACCCAAGATGGGGTCCTCCTCTACTTAGCACTCCCCGAGAGGAGCCTCGGCTCTACACAGGCGTGTGGTGCCCCAACAAACCGACCCCCCGGGAGGTCAGGCCAGTGTCCGGTCCTCCTCTTGCGGCCGGGGACCTCGGTTCCAGCAGCGGGAGTAGTGTCCCTCACTCCATGCGCTGCGTTAGTCAGCGATGCCCCCCGCAGCCTGCGCCGTTCTTCACAGGGCCCACAGGCTAATCACCCCGTCCGCCGGCTCGCGGACCGCTAGACCCAACCAGAGGCCCACCTCGCATGTACGGGCCCGACCACACACTCCCAGTGCTAATCGGACCGGAGCGGCGGGGAGGGCAGGCTTCCGGCAAGCATCAAGGACCCCGCCTCTTGTGGAGCGGGGGTACGCAGTCCTGTGGGGGCCCCGGAGCCGGGCGCGGCGTCCGCCGACCAGCGGGTCTCCAGACCTCCCCCGCAGTCCACCTCACTCACCTAGGCCAGGATGTGCACCTCCGGTGGGTGTGCGAGGGTAGGATCTTGTTGTGCGTCCCACTGCGGGCCTCCTCCTCTGCCTCGACGGGATCCGCGCCGCGGGGCCTTACGCAGCTCGCCGGGGATTGCGGGCAGCCCGGTGTGCTCCCTCCGACATCGGAAGCTTCAGCGCTCACAGCCCCCTGTCAGCGCCCGGAGCCGGGCGCACCTCCACTGTCGGGCGCTCAACACCCGGCGCCGCCGCCAGGCTACGCCACCGGCTCCTCTCTCAGCGTCGCTCTCCAGGCTTGGGCACGGGTCTCCGCCGCCGTCATCCACTAGGCCTCCAAGGCCCATGCTGTTCGGGGGCTCCTAGCACCTCCGCCGTCGCACCGACAATAGCGTTCGTCGGCCCAGCGATGCCCCACAGCGTTACCAAGCCACTCCTGGTGTCTGCGGGATCTGATGGTCCGGGAAGCAGGCGATATGGCAAAGCTTATGGTCGGCGGTGCCGGAGGGACACGATTCTGTGTCCTACCGCGCCGCCATCTTGGACACGCCCCCCTTGGGTGGAGTTTACCCCTTTTAAACAGGATGCTTCTAGAACTCCTGCTATGGTGCAAACAGCATAGGCAGTACACAATTCTCCTTTCTCATTTCTTAAACATGATCCATCAACAAACATCTCACCGTCTGGTTCTTCTAATGGAACGTCCTCGATATCGGGCCTAGGTTTCGTGCATAACTCTGTCACATCCAAACAATCATGATCCGCCTCTTCTCTTACTTCCTCACAATATGAATTCGGCAACAGGGTCGCCGGATTTACGGTTGTGCACTATACCACAGTCACATTTTCGGCAACCAAGATCACTCTTTCGAACTTAGTCAGCCAACTAGAAGTCAGATACTGTGTCCTTGTATGGGTCAAAAGGATCTCAAATGAATGTGGCACATACACCTTAACTTGATATCCCATCACAATTGCTTCACTCTGTTCCAGACTCACGCAAGTAGCAGCTACTGCTTTTAATCAGCCTGGCAACGCTGGGGCCACTGAATCCAAAGTAGCAGAAAAATATGCTACTGGAGGTCGTGCCATTCCATGTTTTTGAGTTAAAACTCAGAGTGCACACCCATCTCTTTCACAACAATACAATGCAAAATCCTTTGCCTAATCTGGCATTCCCAATGCAGGTGCTCGACAAAGACTATTTCGCAATTTAGTAAAAGCTTCCATGCTTTCATCATCCAACACAATCGGATCTTTCACATCTTTTCGTGTCAACCTCTGTAGAGGTTTTGCAATCAGTGAGAACCCACTGATCCACTGCCTGCAGTATCCAACCATTCCCAAAAACATTCAAACTTCTCTCTGAGTTTTTGGTGGACTCATCTGTTTAATTACACTAATTCTTTCTGGTGTCACCTTTCTGACTCCTTTTTCTATTTTGTGACCTAGGTACTGGACTTCCTGTTTACAAAATTGTAATTTTACTGGTGACACTTTGTGTCCTCCTTCTGCTAAATGGTTCAGTAAGGCGATGGTATCTGTCACACATGCCTCTTGTGTCTTTGATGCCACCAGTAGGTCATCAATATACTGAACCAGAACTGAATTTCCTGGCATGACTAAAGTCTCCAAACATGTTTTCAGGATCTGATTAAACATTGAAGGACTCTCTGTGTACCCTTGATGAACTCGGCACCATGCGAAAATACGGTCTCCGAACCGGAATGCTAACAAATACTGGTTTTCCGGATGTATAGGAATCGAGAAAAATGCTTGGCACAGATCAATCACTGTGTGTCATTCAGAATCACATGGGATTTGGTAAAGGATTACTGCTGGATTCGGCACTACTGGACAACAGGGTACTACAATTTTATTAATTTTTCTTAATCCTGCACTATTCTATATTTTCCACTGGGCTTTTTAATTCCTTTATTAGGTGAATTACAAGGACTACTCATTATTTCTTTCAGAATTCCCTGTTCAACCATTTGGTCAATCACAGAAGTGACTCCTGCAATTACTTCCGGACTCATTTTGTACTGAGGAGTGTTTGGATATATGGCACCCTCTTTCATCATAATCTGGCTCGGATCTACATTTGACATTAGGCCAATCTCCTTTCCTGTAAAATCCCATCCATCCATCCTTACTGCACTTTTTAATTCTTCAGGCAAACTCTCTTCTGTGAGAAGTGAAAACAACTCATTCACTTCTGTCCCTTGCTTCGCTAACATCATCTTGAATTCGACATCCTCATCAGGTGTCTGAAACGCAATACCATCTGGTGTGCAATAGATGGTACAATTCATTTTACACAATAAATCTCTTCCCAAGAGTTTTACTGGACTTGAGTCACATACCACGAAATGATGCATGTCTCTGAAACTCCCAATATGGACTTCTAATGGATTAGTGACTGGTGTTCTAATATGCTTATTTGAGACTCCTACAACATGGATAGTTTCTCCCGAGAGGGGTAGGTTCGGAATTTCTGCTGCTCTCACAGTAGAACGGGTAGCAACAGTGTCCACCAGGAATGTAATATCATTACCTTCCACCTTTCCTTCAGCAAATGGACCTGACTGATCTACCGCCAAGGATGCGCCAAGTACGCACTCTTCCTCCCCCCTCAGACACCGTCATTGAGATGAGTCTGAATCACTCCCATTGCACTGCAACCAGTATTGCGGAACCATTTGCACACTTTGATTCTTACCGATTTGATCACCTCCGTGAAATCCAGTGTTCGCACTGCACCTCTGTACTTGAGCATTCACATTATTGGGCATAGGAGCTTGTGGCACCTGCAACTGTGGAGCAACTACCTGCTGCTGCTGCTGTTGATTCACATCTACCTCATTCTGCATCTGTGGATTTAAATTTTGATTTACCCCATTATTCTTTTGAACAGATCTACACTCATTCTTCCAATGTCCATACTTTCCGCACGCATGACAAGGAAATTTCTTCTTAGCTTCTTCTTTGCTCAATTTACCACTACCTCTACCTCCACTGGATACCTGACCAAAATGATTCTGACCATTCATTTGATTACCTGTTTGAGAACCATTATTTACTTCTTGCTGCTCTGCTACCTTCACTTGTGCCCACATCATTTTCTCCTTTAATTTTTTATGTCTTGTTTCAATGTCATCACTACAATACTTCGCATACCTCAAAATTTCATCAATTGTTTTGATCTGCCAACAAATCAAGTGCTGCTGAATCATATTACTGATCTCTGGTTTCAAACCAAACACAAAACGGTACACAAAATGTCCCATATCTTTGTCTCCAATATTCTCAAATCTGCTATACTGTTTAAATACCTGTAACAACCTTTCATAATAGGCATGTACTGACTCTTTCGGTTCTTGGGTCGTCCTGTCTATCTTAACCCAATCTGTTTCCTTTGGAGAAATTTTTCCTTTCAAAAAGGTGATTACCTGATTATACTTTCTCATCACCTCATCAGATGGTGCACCTGTTTTAGGGTCTCTAGGATATTCTTCTTTTGGCCAATCGATAGTAATTTTACATTCTGTTCACAAATCAGCTGGTACGACAATCTCAAACAAACCATCTAAATCTTTTAACAAAACCTTTGAAACTTTCACAAACCTCTCTACCTGTTTGTACCACTCATCTGGTTTCTCCCTTAATCTAGGAAAGTCATTCGTAAAGGACAATATATCCTGTCTTGTCCAGGGAACGTCCACATATCCACCACCTGGGACTTCTCTCATTGGACACGCCCTTTCAACTTGTTCTGTCTCTCTTAACGGAGACATTGATGTTCCTTTGCCAGCTGCCTCTTCTTTCTTTTTCGTCCATCTACCTTTCCACCGTTCTATATCTCCCCATTTTTTCAGAATATTCATCAACTCTTTTATCTGTAATCTTTTTCCAGACGCATTCAAACTCTCCACATTTTTTTCGGTAAAGGCCAATCTGTACGATTTCTGCAGCACTTTTGACTTCTCTATATCTATTCCATATTCACTAGCAGCCTCTGCTATTTTCTCATGAAGATTCCTCGCTCTCCAAGTGATACTTTTACACATAAACAACAGCTCTTCATCTTGGTAAGTCTCTAATCTATCTGGACTTATCGTACCAATAATCATCTCTTCCAAATCCACTTTCAATTGGCTCACATTTATACTCTGTGGTTGAGGTTTTTGCTTTTCCATTCCCTTTATCCAATCATTCAATTCCTCTGGTGAAGGACCTGCTGAACTCCCTGTTGTTGGAATGATGTTTGTCCCTTTTCTCCTTGGATCTATTTATATACCTCTTCTAGGGGTTTCTGTTATCATCTCACAAACCGGAAGATCTAACAATGTAGTATTCGTGTCAGCCTGTCCATCCTCATCGACCACCACCACTATTCCACTCCTGTCGCTACTCCTTGGAACTACCAATGTATGTACTTTTGATATATTCTGTTTTTCTCCATACAATGGAACTACGGGACCAATTGTTACCAGTACCGTCAAGGCTTCTGTATTTAGGCTCAACTGATTTATTTTCTGGATCTGCTCTATTCTTGCCTTATTTAATATGTCAAATTCTTTTTCTCGCACTATTCTAGCCATGTCCGCAATCTGTGGAGTTAATGGAGTTCCCATTATTGGTGCATTCGGAGTCACCTCAACTGAATTTTCTTGATATGGCGGAGGCCTTTTGGTCATAATGTCTTCTAACAATTCATCATCAGATTCGTTCGGGTCCTGTCCTAAACTTGAAGTTTCTATATTTTTCTTTTTCTCTTTACACTTGCCTCCTTACACTTGTTTGATCTTGAGCAACTAAAACTGGGTACAAGCGCTCAGTTACATCAGCTCTCCTCCATCTTTTCATTGTATCTTCTCTTCTCTCAAAAGGATATCTAGTCATTAAATTTCTATATCTCCTACCAGCTCGATATTTCTCTTTTTCGAATGCTTCTACTTCCCATTCCTCTAACGCTTCATACTGGGTAGGTCTGGGACTTGGCTCTAATGAATTCATTCGATTTCTCAAATTCTGTAGAATCCTTACATTAAACGAACCATGCTGTGGGAAAGCTATAACACCATCATCCCTTGTGTATTCCACCCAATTCTCTAACCAAGTACGCGTATGATATCCTCGCTCTAACATCATATAGGAAGCAGGCGTTCTCGGCGGTGGAATAGGAATTCCCTCTCTAGTCACTACTGGTTTGTCCTTTTTAAAGAAATTCTTTATTTTCATAAGCAGCTTCCTTTTTCTGACCCTTTACGCTAATGTCTCTCAGTAAAACAACAAGGAAACCTTTCCGTAATTCTACTTATTCTATTTGTCAGTTCTTGTCCAAAACCAGCGCGACTCACACCAACCGTCCAATCACAGATCTCTACGTATCTGCAATCTCAACCAATACCAGCACGGCTCACACCAACCGGCCAATCAGAGCTTACTTCACTTTTACCGCCTGATCAATGCCAGCGCGGCCTTTTTGTGACGTCAGTATTACTCCTTCTACTGACCCTCCCTTTACAAAATAATACGGCGATGTTTTTCTAAGTTCTCTTAATCAAAATTCTTGTTAGTAACAACATAAAACAATGCTACCTTGCCTGCTCCACTAAATAAAGAGATAGTCTTCACTTTTCAATGAGAAATTCTTTCACTTCCAGGAAAACAATGTCCAGCGTTATTTTACACTCAAACAAGCTACAGGTGGACTTAGTACTCCTCTAGGGATAAGGCCAAAGTTTCGCAAGAGGACCTTTTGGTGTAAAAGAGGTCTTGGTACTCCTCTGGGGATAAGGCCAGAGTTTCGAAAGTGGACCCTTCGCTAATTTCAGACACTGTACTCACATACGAAAATTTTCCCTAAATATAACACCTACAGCCTTCCGCCGTACAGTATTATAACAACAGACAAAGTACTTCTGCAGTGCGATATTTTATCCACACTCTTCTTCTACCTACTTCAGGCTAAATTTCCCATCCCGGGATTCCTCAGGTACCTCCGTACCTGTACTTCTAGACAACATAGAACAGGACACTAACTTTTCTTGTTAAAACATATAATCAATAATCAATAATTATTACCAAACTAATCAATAATTAAACCGTCCTCTGCTACCAGTAAACCTGTTCCAGCGCTACACTTTATCAGGGATCGATACTCATCAATATTTCATACAAATGGCCCATACACATTCACCCAACTCACAAATCCCTGTTGCGCTGGATGGTCAAGTTTGAATGTCATGAAAAATTATTTCCTTCACAAATTCACGTTTAATATTTCTAAATACATAACTAGACCTATATATCAACTCTCTTTCTTCTCGGTCGACGGACCTATTAGTTGAGTAGTTGATGGTAATATTTGAACTAACTAACTATCTAACCAGCTAAATAATCACAGACTCTCGATAAGATTAATAAAGTTTATCTCAGATAAATGTAATTGATAAATGCTCATCGCATACAGGTTGCAATGCAAACAATGAATCCCACAAAAGGAGAGAAAATCAATTAACAAAATGCAAACAGTGTCATACTCATCATTCATGAACGATATGCATATGAAGGAGTGGATAGAAAGAGAGACATAAGTTTCATCAAATAATGCGAAACAATATACTTATGACGAGTGGATAGATGGAGAGGCATAAGTTTCAGCAAAAATAATGCGAAACAATATAATACTTATGACGGAGTGGATAGATGAAGAGACATAAGTTTCAGAGACAAAAAGAAATTTGCAAGAAATTATGCAAATTATGAGTCAGAGGATAATACAAACCCAAAGATAAATGAAATACCACCCCCCTGGCCAAGGGAGTAGTGGGGGTCTCCTGCAATAGAGTCAGGAAACAAAGATTTCAGGAACAGGACAGGACAGGGGCAGGAACAGCTAGGCATCTCTGCAAACCGACGGACAGCGACGCATCTCCCCTCTCAATCTCCTACCGCTGCAACTCCGCACTCACTAACCACACCCCTAAAGGCACCGTAGTTATACCCTAAAACCTACATGTCCAACCCACATTAATTGAAACATTGCACAGAATTCGACCGCTCATAGGATGCTTGGGGAGGTGGTGTATCACACCACCGTGATTTCATTCAAAATTCTTCATACTCATTGTTCTACTTCCTTTCCCATTGCGTTTTTACTGACTAGTCTATACAATTTTATTCTTGCTACATTTCATTAATTTCTCAGCCACGTCTGTGGAAGAAGTCGTGAATCCCACGTCCAGTCTCATCTTTTGGCAGGCAAACAATGTTCTCTGAGCTGATTAACCTTGAACTAATATTCATCATCCGCAGCGCTCAGCACTTCTGTCGGTTTTGTCAGGTCATTCTTGCTCATTTTTCAGCCCCTCATCTATCTGGACAATTTAGGAAAATACACGCCCATTCGGCTCACTATGACGAAATAAACACATACATTATTAATTACATGGAAATGCATCCTTCACTGTTTACTACCCACCTTTAACCTATTCCCTGTTAATATTTTCTTAGCATAAGCTTCATGCAAAGTGGCATTATTTATTATCGTTTTCAAAGCAAGATGCAAGATGCGAAATGCGGCCTAAACGTGCATTAATCTTGTTTCTTTTGTAACGTAATGTAAAATGCGGCCTAGTCCTTTCATGCATTAGTTCACATTAGTGCACGCATGAGCAAAGCGGTTTTCCATGTAGCACATGTAATTTGCATGTTAATTTACACTGCACACTGTTAATAAGTATTATGGGAGAGTTAATTCGAGCAGGTTTCTTTTTGTGAGGCCCTGCTCCATCAATACCCTTGTAGAATTCGGCCCAATGCCAAAAACCTCTTTCACAGGAAAATAGGAACTGGCTATCTTCATGCAAAGGCCCAAAGAAGAAAGCCTGGTAGAGGTCCACACCGGTGTACCATTCTGCAGTGCACGGAATCTGAAAAAGTATGGTGGCTGGATTCGGTACCAAAGAGACATCATGGGACAACGATGCTTTTAATCTTTTGGAGATCCTGCACAATCCGATATTTACCATAGGGATTCTGCAAACCCATGATCAGAGAGTTGCACGGACTTTGAACACGTCCCTTTAAACTCCCTTTACATTTCATTAAGTTTTACTGTTACACGGACAGGTCCTACACCTTTACTTCTGGGTTCACTGTCTCGTTTAAATCTGGATGCAACTCTTCAATTGTTCTAACTGGGTACAAACATACAGCTGTGTCATGTTGGGCCACTTTAAACTCTACGTCCTCATCATGTGTCTGAAACTCGACACCATCCGGTGTACAGTAAATTGTGCAATTTATCTTGCACAGTAAGTCTCTCCCTAACAGGTCCAGGACTTGAGTCACAGACAATGAACTGATGTTTTTCCTCAAATAAGCCTATTTTTGCAGGCACCTTTTCTGAAACTGGGTATCTGATCTGTTTATTTGAGACTTGTACAACTTGGATCTTCTTTCCCTGGAAAGGTAGGTCTGGACTTCCACTGTTCTAACAGAGGATCTGGTTGCACCTGTGTTAATCAAAAATGGCACTTGGTTGCCACTAGCTTCTCCTTCAACAAATTGTCCACTCTGGTCTACCTCTAAGACTGCACCAAGCATGCAATCTTCCTCCCCCCTCAGGCACCATCTTTGAGAATTGTCAGAGCCAAATCCATAATTATTAAAAATAGGAAACTGTTGAAATTGGTTCTGGTTCTGAAATGGGTTTAAATTTGCCTTGGGCACCTGATTCATATTAAATCTAGGGTTTCTCATATTTTGTGGGACCACCGGGGAATGTGGAACCTGCATCTTTGGAACCTGTTTCTGTATTTGTACTGTTATTTGCTGAACTGGCATATTTTGCATCTGCTTTTGATTTCCTCCCTACATTGGTACATTTCCATTTACTCTATCCATATGTAGCCTGCACTCCCTCTTCCAATGCCTGATTGTATTACAGAAATGACAAGGGGTCATTATCTTCAGCGTTATAACCTCTACACCAGAATTGGAATCAACCGGAACACCTCTACCTCTCCCCTGTAAACCAACACCTTGCACCTCACAATGATTTCCTGAAAACAACTGATTCTGAAAACCTTTCTGAGCAAATCTTGTCTGTGCTAACATGAATTCCTCCTTAAGCTTTCTCTGCTTCATTTCTTGTTCATTACTACAGTATTTCGCATACCTCAGGCTCTCATCCAAAGATTTTGTCTGACAGCAAATCACACTCGGTGTATATGCGTACTGATCTCTGGTCTTAACCCAATAACAAACTGAGACCAAAAAAAATCCTATATCACTTGATGCAGGATATTCACTCCCACTGTGTTGTTGAAACATCTGAAGCAACCACTCATAGTAATCATACACTGATTCTTTTGGCTCTTGTGAAGTTCTTTTAATCTTACCTAATTAATATCTTTTGGGGAACCTTGCCTTTCAAAAATGTTATCACTGCTTCGTATTTTTCCATACCTACAGTGCATTAGTATGGGCATCTCCCACTGTCTCTTCATGTAGCCATTGTACAAAAATTTTATTTTCAGCCCACAAGCCATGTGGCACTACAATATCAAAGTATATATTTAACTCAATCCACAGTACTTTAAAAAAAAATTTGACAAATCTGTCAACTTGTGTACCACTGTACGGAATTGCCTCTCAATTTTGAAAAATTGTTTGCAATGCTGCAAGATCGCCTCTGCTCCATTGTACATGAACATACACTCCTCCTGCTATTTCTCTCGATGGGTAAGACAAAGCTTCTTCCTCCCCATGGGAACCTGTTGATGGCTTTTTATTTTCACTGTCTATCTCTGGTCGTTTCTTTGGTTGTTTCTTTTTCTTCTCATACTTTCTTGCCCATTTGTTCTCCAATTTCTCACACTCACTCCATTTACAGATGAATTTTACTAATTCAGTTATATATAATCACGTTCGTGAAGGACGCATTGTCTCAATGGCGTCATCATCTAATTGCACCCTGAAACCTTTCTGTAATGGAAAACATTTTGAATGATCAACTTCATGTTTCCCGTCCAAATCAGTTTATTCGTTGTGCGTAACTGCTGAATGTCTTGTTATTTCCTTACATCTCTTCACCTTCCAATAAAGGAATTGTAATATTACCTCTCACAAAACTCTTAAATCTTTTAAAACATTTCATGATTTTCATAAAGTTAAACAGCAAATGCTCAATAACTCAATTTAAATACAATGTGTAATGATTCTATTCCATAATCATTAAATGCCTTCTCTTCAATCCTGTTACAGCTTTACTTCTGGAAAACTCACTAAACAATCTCAATGCAGCACGTACACAACAATTGACCTATCACAGTGCGGCACTCTGTGTCATCATCAACCAATAACAGCGCGTCAGTACACCAATGAATCTCAGCGCGGCACACTATGACGTATGATCTCACTCCTTGCAGTGATTCACCCTCTTTTACAATTGCTCTCATACACACAATTCTACAACTTTTTAATCAAACATAAACAAACAAATCTTTGTCTGCTACACTAAAGAAAATAAAAGCAATTCCACAATCAGAATATCAAGGTTTTTACAACGCTTGCCGTCTTTTTCACACAAATGAGTTTTTACACTTCCAAATGAATTCTCGACCAGCAGGAAATCACCCTAATCAATGTAGCTTCACCTTTTGTGCAATTAGGTTCTGCCAACATTAATCAATATTAGTACAATCACAACAGTTCATAATAGTTACTATTTCAATTGTGTATTCAATGATAACTCATGATCTACACCACAAATATTTAGCAGACAAGAAAACTCGTAAAGTGTATTCCACACCTTCCTCAGTATTTTTCTCAATATCCTGAGATCTTAGACTACGTCGAGCCCGATAACCTCTTCAACTTCTTCATAGTAAACACATAAACATCATCAATTCAATCAACATGTGTACTCCAATATCTCATGAATAAACACAACGATAATTCACAATTCACAATGCATAACCCTATTAGTACTCACACCCCCAATACAGCAACCACCTTTGAAATTGCACCTTATCAGTCTTCAGGTTCTGGGCATTGGGCTTTGGAATTCGGGCATGTTAGAACTGGGGTTTCTGGTTGGCAGAGGTATGCACCTGGTCCAAGCAGGAACCACCACTCTAGTCAGGGTAAGCTAAAAACACACTAGAAGATAGCCTGTGGTCAACCTCTGGTAGCTTGGCACGGAGCTGTCAGGCTGATCCAAAGAGGCATTTGTGTAACACACACACACAGCAACACAATGAAAACACCACAGAAATACTCCACAGAGGGTTAGAAAAATATATTATCTTTTTATGAGTAAAACAAGACCGAAATGGAAAAAGTCCAATAAGTTGAACCATAGGTATGTATTTTTAAAGATTAAATGAAAATATAGTGCTTAGAGTCATAAAGCGGCAACCAGGGTAAATCCAAAGTTCTGGTTGACCGTGATGGAGGGAAAGCCGGCCACAGGACTCATGCAGGTCCCGCTGAAAACGTTCCTTAGATGGAGGAAGTGTCGGTGTCGAAGACTCAATGGGAGGAGCAGAGGAGGTGCAGAATCGTTGATCCTCTGGATAGAGGCAAAGTGTCAGTTCTGTCCGCACAGCCGACAAAGGCTTTGTCGACAAACCCTTTTGGTGACAGCAATGCATCATCATTGAGACGAACAGTCTGCCATCATCGAGCCGTGCAGTCCGTCGAAATAATGCCATCGAGTGGCAGCCGTTTCGGCGTCGAAGGGCAATTCGTCGGTTTCGATCGGCACAAAGTCGTCGATGAGCCGGTTTTGTTGGATCAGCACAGTAGAAATCACCTTTCAAGGGCCCAGGACTAGATTGGCACCACTCGGCAGGGCAAGACTTAGGATGGCAGTGTCCAGGGACTGTTGTAGGGTTGAAGGAAGTCTTTGATGGCCCTGAGACTTCAGAACAGGGGACAAGCCAGCAAGCCTTTGGAGTCACTCTGGGTTCAAGTAAGATGGGTCCAGTCCTTGTCCTCAGCAGGGCAGACATCAACAGACAGCAGGACAACACAGAAAAGCAGAAAATCAGTTCTTCCAGAGCAGCAGTCAAGCAGAGTGGCAATCCTTGTAGCACAGCAGTCTTTATTCCTGGCAGAGTCCTTCACAGGTCCAGTAGTGTACTGTCTTGGCAGGATCAGAAGCCCAGTGCTTATACCCCATTGATCCTTTGAAGTGGGGGTGACTTCAAAGCAGGCCCTTTAAGTGCACATGTCCCCCTTTCTTCTCAGCCCTGGCTCCAGACTATCAGTAGGTACTAATCAGCCCTTTCGGTGGGAAACAGGACACTGCCTATTCAGGTGTGTCAGCTCCCCCCCTTCCTGCCCAGGAAGAGCTATCAGAATGCAGATGAATGTAGATGAGTTCTCTGTCACACCACCCTTCCAGTGTTTGTGTCTATCTAGAGGGAAAGCACAAAGTGTAGCTGTCACCCACCCCAGACGTGTATTGGAGACAGGCTGCAAGGCACACAGGGCAGTAAGAGCAGAGAAATGTTGTCTTTCTAAAAGTGGCATTTCTAAAACAGTAATGTTAAATCCAACTTTACCAGTAAAGAGGATTTATCATTACCATTCCGAAGATATGAAACATGATGCAGCTACTCCTTTCTAATCAGGAAATTACAGATTAAAAGTGTTTATCGTGTTCCCAGTGTTAGCCTATGAGAGGAACAGGCCTCACAGTAGTGAAAAACTAATGTAGCTGTTTTTCACTACTAGGACATGTAAAACTTAAAAGTATATGTCCTAACCTTTATTTATACAGCAGCCTTTCCTTAGGGCAATCTAGGGCCTACCTTAGGGGTGACTAATGTGCAATAAAAGCAGTGTTTAAGGCTTAGCAAGTGGTTATAAATGCCAAGTGGAAGTAGCAGTGAACTGTACACACAGGCCTTGCAAAAAGGCTAGGTTTCTGGGTGGCATAATCAGTCCTGCAGGCCCACTAGTAGAATTTAATTTACAGGCCCTGGGTATATGGTATACCACTTTAGAAGGAGCTTACACGTAGACTAAATATGTCAATTGAGTATATACCAATGTCACCATGTTTAGGGGGAAGCACATGCACTTTACCACTGGTCAGCAGTGGTAAAGAGCTCTGAGTCCCTTGGCCAAGAAGAAGATACAGCAAGAAGAGGAGGTAAGCAGGCAAAAGGTTTGGGCGAAGACCACCTTAAGGATGATAGGTTTAACACGACATGAGCCTAACTTTGGCAATTATTTATAGCTCTTCTTCTCAAAACATAAACCATCCTCTGCTACCAAATTTGGCTGGACCGGGAATCAGTTTAAATAAACCTCAGTTTACCATCTCAGGGGCAGATCCTCGCTCGTGGACTCTTTAGGTCCGAAGGACCTTTGCCGTTGTGTTAGACAAGATTAGGAGCAAATCATCACATAAATTATAATCACAATCTCTATTCAAAGTTCAGTCAATAATGAGAATTTGATGTTTCAAGGGTTTTATTAATTGTTAAATCTTTTTAGTAACTCATCTTTATTCAAAGTCATAAGTTTTATTCATTTTAGTTTTATTAAGTCAATCATGAACAGAAAATTATATTAAAAATTGGCTAATTAGAAATTCATAACAAATGCATTAAGTGAAAAAAATCAGGCGAAAAGGTGTCAGTTGGAAGCCATAAAAAGTTAAATTTTAAGATAGTGAAAGATCAAGCTTAAAGCTCATAAATCAGTAAAAAAATCGGTAGTTGATCAAAGCAGAATTCCCCATAAATAGAGATTAAAGAAACTCAGTAGAGCCTCAGAGCAACAGGGAATAAGGCAGGGTAAATATTCAGCGTCAGTTGCAACTACAAAAGGCAATGGGAAAATGGCATAATGGCGTTTTGGTGTTTTCCTGCTCTTGGAACAAGCACTATTATAAACAGTTGAAAACAATGTTGTAGTGAATGTTGCATCTTCTCCTCCTCTCATTCAATCAGCTTTCGGTGCTCTCCTGGGAACAGGATCACTCCTCTTCTTTTCACACAAATACAATAGTTCACAAACAGAAACATTAAACTTGTTACTGTGAAGTGGCAAACTAAATTCTTTTTTTTTAACTTCTTTTTATTGATCATATAACAAATCATTTGGCAACAAATCCACCCGTGTAGTCGGGTGCACAAATAGGTCATATAACATGCAGGTTTACTTTTTTTAATGGTACTCCAGGCTCTCTGGTCTGGTCCCACCTCTGCGTACATTAAAGACATTGAACCCTGAAATGGAGGCATCAACAGATAGTGTGGAGGGGGCTGTGCACGAACTTCCTCTTTAGACATACCACTTACCCCAAACGACAACTTAAATTCTTGCAAAACATTTCTCATGCGACATTTCTTTTCTCACATGACTAACTACATGTCTAGCCTTCTAAAATACCAATTTGTACAGTTTGCTAACAATAATCTATGTAAAAGCGGTAACATCTTCATAATGGAAGAAAATATTTCCGCACAACATCATCCCTGGGAAATAAAAGAAGCATGTTAATAGAGGTCAGATTCAGTTTAAATGCTGCATTTTATATAAGATGTATTCATTATTCAATAAAGGAAAATTTCTAATCAACCATTTAACAGTCTTCTTTTGTAAGGAGGAACATTTAGCAGAGTTATGTGAGAATATTTGTGTAACCTATTTTTGAGAAAAAAACATGATCATGGAGAGGTCAAGAATGAAACATTTTATGCATGTTTCAGCAAAACTGGTCAAGCGACTTTCAGTCAAAAGACAGCTTTAAACATTTAAGGCCTAGTACAAGCGAATATGACTATTTTTCTACATTTTAAAAGCATTTCAGTTTCATTAAAGCTTGCACAGTAATTTTGCGTGTTTATTGGAAGTATGTTATTTTGCCTTTTACTTAAAACGATCCTCCACCATACAAAATCAGCGTTTTTCTACTCTTCACAACTGTCACAGCCCAAACCTCCCTATTCTCTCATCAATGCCCTAAGCCCAAGGACACAACTGTAATTAATTATATTTTGTTAGGTGTGGCTCTCATGGAGAGCCTCTATCGTTTATTTCAGTTTCTGAAAGTCATAGCTCCTTGCTATACCATTACAACAGTTGATAACAAAACTGGTTATTAACTGTTGTGATGTCATAATGGCCTTCCAGGCCAGGTGACAGGGCTCCCTGAGAGCCTGTCAGCGCAGCTCTGCTTGTCTACTTTGCCTGGAAGCAGAAAACACAGCTGCAGGAGGTGGAAGGAAGGCAGGGAAGGTAGTGGGTTTTGGTTAAGGATGGCAGGTAAGATATTTATTTTTCGCATTTGCATCAGGAAGGTGACGGCATGTTATGTAAAGCTCTTCCATCATCTTCTGCTCCTGTGCAGTAATTGAAGGCAGGGGCAGATGATTTTGGGGGCCATACACAACATAAAAATATAGATGGGTAAAAAGTGAATTACAGGGATGTTTTTCACCTCAGGGTTCTGAGTGACATCATAGACAACTCGCGCTTCGCTCTCACTCAGAACCCCTTGGTGAAAAACATTCCTGTAGAATGAGAGAATCTACTCACAAGTGTGTGTTTACCCATGCTAATCAAGTTGTTTCATTTAAGTTTTAATGAATATCAAACCATCCTTGTTTAATAGATAATGTATTTACCTTGAAGAAGAAACCCAACTTTCCTAAACATGTGCTATAGTGTATGAATATCATTTAGTGACTTGAAACTGTGATTTTAACCATCCTCAAAAATGTAAATGGAATCTTACCTGAAACTATCTGGTTTATGTAATTTGTGCCATAATGTTACACGTATATGCTTTTAAATGTAGTTCTCAGTCATTCTTACACTTGATTTATTTTAATGATTTACTGTAGTATGAATTTAATAACATACTAGAAACGTATGTTCATTTGTGTTTAATTGTGCACACTCATATTAAATGTGCAACATTGTCTTAACAGTTTAGGTCTGTATTCCACCATGCTGCATTTCATAAAATACAGTTTCCCATTTTCTGCAAACATGACATTTCTTGCAGATATTCACATATATTGTTAGTCTGAAACAGATACATTACTGTTATACAGAAAGGGGAAAGAGACTGAGAAGAAGACCTTGACAAAGGTACATGGAGAAACAGAGCATCAACTTAATAGACTATTTTAACAAATGTTTCAATCTACGTGTGTCTGAGAAAGAGATGTCGTTCAAATGTCCAGTGTGGGATAATTCAGCGATGCTGCTGTCAGCAACCTGTAAACCTGACGAGGGCAATGGATCCCTGATGGTGTAATTAAGGGGATCTTGCCTATGGACTTTAGGCGTTATAATATACTGTTTTCCCTGGACTAATTTCAGAGATGCTTTGCAGATCCCATTGGGATTACTGTCCGACTTCCTTCCTGACTTCTGTCCCCTTCAGAACTTATGCGGATTCCTTGCAGGCATCTTATCTGATTCGCTACTACCTGAATGGTTTTTATGAGGATTAGACCTCAATGCTTCCCTTTGATTCTTTTCTAAGTGTGGTGTAGGCTAACACTTATTCCTGACCCATAGAAGACTCTTGATCGAGCTTCTGAGATGCTAACGTGTCACTGCTTGAATTCTTTTTGTCCTGTTCTCACTTCCTTCATAGAAATTCCCTACTCCTTTGCTCCATAACCATCCTCTGGACTTTGAAATTCTAGATTATTAATGTTTAGGAGGGAGAGTCTTAAGCAAGTGGGGCCACGAAACACTGTATCACGACGTACCCTCTCTGCCAAACTCTAAAACAAGCTGAGTGTCATCTATCTAGAACTGCACCATTGCAATAAACTTGTTTCTGTAAAATTATCCATTGCTACTTTAGCTGTGGTCTATGGTACAGAATTATTTAAAATTAGAGAAGAATGGGATAAAGCAGCCCACACCAAGGGCTCCCTAAGAAACATAACAGCCATCTTTATAATTAATTTTGGTATGGTAACCTGGAGCTAAGGCAGTTTCTTTCGTCAAAGGTGCAACCTGGCTTATGTACTTTAGGTCATGGGTTAAGAAGCATGACAATTGATATAAAACTTGATATTTAGTGCAGTTGCTGGTCTGTCAGTAGGATGCACTGACACCAATGGACTGCAGGTGCATATCATTACACCGTTTTCCCCTGCCTCATGTCCAGCTCTTCTCAATCTTTCACACTCCCTACTCTTACCCATGTTCTCTGCGATCTTTGTCCTATGGAGGTTCAAGGTTCAGCCTTCATGAAATCAATAGTCAATAGGGCTATTTTTAGAAAATTGATATTTTATACTGAAGAGTGTTATTCCTATCATGACCCTCTGTTGGTTTCCTCTGTATATTTTGCTCCAGCACACCAACTCATGATGAACTGTTGATCACAAGTCCCCCCCCACTGCAACTTCATCCACCTAGTAAAGTCCGTTAGCTGCCATCTCGAGTAACTCCCCTAGAAGAGGCCTGGAGGTGTGGCCCAATTTGGACATACCGCCAGCCCACTAATTATTTTAGATCTAACCAACTTGGTTAGGTCTGAAAAAAATGAACCAAATTTGCTGTTTTAGTATACATTGTGTCTAGTTGGTTTGCGCATTTTTAATTTATTTTCGAGAAATAACAGAATTTTTATTCATATTGTACCCTCCGGCTTTGGAAATAAAGTAGACATAGACACTAATTGCAAATTGCATAGTGTATAGGTGCTCAAATTATGACCTCCGGAAACATAGAGTCCAGCTGATGAGTGCCCCTTTTCATTATGCAGTTACAAGATATTGTTCCCAGAATAGGAAATAATATGCAGACCCAGAATTACCTGGTATTTTATAGGATGCGTAGTCCCCATTCTGAGAGCAGGTGTAAAAATTGGGATCATGGGTCTGGGAGGGAGCAGTTCAAGGTGTCAGTGGGCATGGGAGACTGTTGACAGGCTTTGGGGAGCGTTCCACCCCCCCCCCACTCTAGGTGGCGGCAGGTAGGTTTTGGGCTGCTCTTGAAACCTCAGCTCCTACCTGATTTGTATGGCATTTTACTAGCCAGATTTCCAGTTATTAAAGTTGGGTTGTTTGCTGCATCTAGAAAATCCAGGCATAGGAACAGTAGGGTATTTGCACATGGGTAGAGAGGTATCAACTGTAAATCATCGGGGCCATAGAGTTGCAGCCCGAAGTGTATCTTTTATAAGTATACAGGTCTTAAATGAATCAGAAATACATTGAACGAGTCTGCACTGTGTGTTATCATACTCGTGCATTTAGATATTTTTTTGTTTTTCCTGTTCTTGTTTGTAGACTTCCTACAAGTAAGAAAAAAAAAATCTTCAAACATTTACTGTTTTTCATGAGTTTTTTTCTCAATAAGTTATTTAAACTAGCAACACTATATTTATTTGTACTCCTTGCCTTGGTGTATTTTCCACTATTTTTGTTTTCGCATTTTTTTTACCTTTAGAATCAGTGTTTCCATCTTTCGTATATGGTGCGTGCTCATAGCATTTAGAAACTGCACCTATCTGTACATTGCTGCTTCTTGAGTATATAACCAGAGCCTTATGATTAGATTTACAAGGAATGGCTGGAGCTTGCTGGAGGATAATTGTAGTTAATGGAGTTGTAAGACTGCCTCTGTGAGAATGTACTTCTTATTGACAAGTTGATTTCTCTGTGACAAACTCTGTTGGGCAATTATTCTTAATTCTAGGTGGTGGTGTTTTGTTATTAAAACACGTAGGTGTGTAGCATTGTCTAGTTTGTAGTATACAGATTTGTGCCATTAGAGTTTTTGAAAGTAGGACAGGGGGATTTAATATGCAATTTGCAGTGGGAACTGTTCTCTTTGCAGTATAGTTTCACCACATTACGTTATAATTTGGGCATTATTTTCCATTATTTTGTGCAGTTTCAGAAAGATGCCTTTAGGGTTATTCCAAAGCAATTTGACAGAAACAAGAGCTTCATGCCGGCTTCCTGAGATCAGAATAGAATTACAATTGTTTTCTGCTAAATGGACGCCGCATGTGCAGTTGCAGGTTGGATTTGCGGTGTGTATCTTGCTGATGAAGAACGTTGCCTGTTTTTATACAACTTAATTGTAGCAGGGAGGCAGGATATCACTCGATTGAAGTCTTAGCATTGTAACAATGGGGAATGAAGAGGAGCCTGGACCTTAATTGGTTCAAAACTGGAGTCAGAGACAATTTAAGAGGGACGTGAAGAATATCAAGAATTAATAAGAAAAAAGGTCGCAGGTGAAATTAAGATTAACGAATCTGATAAAATGCTAAATTATTTGATCGATATGTGTGGCATAGAAGAGCGCACAAGTATATGGATTATCCTGAATCCTCCTCATGTTTTATCAGTGATTGGTACCAGGCCTGGATTGAATGAGAACAATAGGAGGTGTTGATTTTGACTAAGGAGCAAACTTTAGAACTTACATTTTGTAAGTGTAGTAAATTAACACATTTGAGAATGTTTTATTTTATTAGACAGCATTGGAAGGTAAAACAGGCGTTGATTAGATGATGGGTGATTTGTTGATTTCATAAATGGAAATATTTAGCGAATCAATTTACTTTTTTATGCATTGACGTGTACTTATGATGGAAAATTGTAAAACTATATCTGTAATATTTTATGAACTTAGCACTTGAAGTTTTTCTTTTATAGGTATTCAAATTATGACACCGTTTATATGTTTTTAAACTAAAATTAGCTATATTGTGAACTGGAAAGTATTGGTTCCAATTATTGCTGGCTTTTGTAGTATTATTTTCGTTTGTATAGTTTTGGAAGGATTCAGTTGTTGCAAAGTCATCCTGTACCCTGGGCAACCCCCATTTTTTTTTTGCAAACTTGTACTGGTGGTAACTGACTCTGGCTGTTCCTGGGCTCTGCCTAACCAGTCCCAGGGCCAGTGCCATGCTGAAACACTTAGCATACAATAAAAGCACCAACACACACTAGGGTACACTATGGAATAGGGTACCCCTATGATTGGCATGACCTTCCCTATAAGGCCCTAGTATATAATAGGGCAGGGGAATTAAAACTACCTTTAAGTCCCTAGTCTATAATAGGGCATGGCAGTTTAGAGTCCAGCAGCTCTTTCTGCACTTGCATGTGTGAACTGCTGAGATCCTGAGGTCATTTTAAAAGCAGCCCTGTGTTGCAGAACTGCTTTTAAATGCAAATTGTGGCAAAACTCTACTTTGGTGTTAGGGTCACTTACAATTGATAAACTACAATATGTTGTCATGTTAGGTACACCCAGGGTCTCTCCTATGTGTCCCAGGGGTGGGGAGCCAGGTACTTATAAGGAGGACCCATATCAAACAGGTTTTATATGCCTTGGGGAAAGAGACATTGCACATTTCCCTCATTGTAGGAAAGTGCTTCCAAAATCGACTTTTGTGCTAGGAGCACTGTGGAGGGAGGATCTACAGAATTATTGTATATTCAGGACCCCTAAAGTCTCCCTTAGGTGTCCCAGGGTGGGGGGTCATGTAGTTATAAACAGGGTCCTTATAAAAGCAGGTTTATAGGGTTGGAGAAATTGGACATTTCATTTTCCCCATTGTAGATCCCCAGCCACAGAGGTTAACATTGCAATATTTTATGAATCCATAACTACCGCAAGAGACAGTCAATAAAATATAATTCAAGGACTTAAGAGAATAGTATTGATAAATCCAACAATATGATGTTGTTGAATTTATCCTAAAATGTTCAAACAAGAAGTTATAAGACTTTTATGTCAAAATTCACCTTTCCAGTGGTCTGCCCTGATTGGTCAGGGTTAAGTGGATTAGCCAGGCTGCTTAGATGAAGTGATAAGTGGCATCCAGGGAGGAAAGGCTATCCCTTGAAGAGGGCCCTGCTCTACAGGAATGCCAGAGCAGGGGGGAGGGGTCGTAAAGCATCAGCTTCAAAGGTAGACGGGGACAGCCAGGTCCATCTACCCCCTTCCACTCTAAACCCAGCCAGATGACAGGATTAAGGAAGGAATTTGCAAATGTAGATGGGAGGGAGCTATGGAGAGGAGCAATACTGGAGGTTGGTTTAGCTAGCTCTTGCCTCTCTGCTGAGACTTCAGCCACACTAAATTTTGGAAGAAAAGTGCTTTCTGGGAGACCGTTGTGCCACACGTTGGAGGAAATTGTCATGCTCTGGGGTGTTACCCTGCACCTCATTGGACAGGAGTACCCTCCTGCTTGACCCCAGAATACACTTAGAGCCTCTCAGATCTGCTGCTTGAAACAAGAGAAGAAGGGTCCATGCTGGAAGCTTGATTTGCACCAGGCCCTGCACTCTGACTGACTGACTGCACCTGCTGCACAATCTGGAACTACAACCCTGTGGGCCTAACTGGCTTCAAGAGGAATAACGAGTGGACTCCCTGCAAGCTACAGGTTAACAGAGCTCACCTGGACCATCACCACCAAGAATCCCCAGCCTGGAGGGAGTCCAGTGGATTTGTAAGGGGTTTGGCAAAGTGGATTGTGGGTACTGAAGTCCCAAACTTTCAAGGACCACCTTGGAGCTTCCAGACCTTTGGAGGAAGGTTTGGACACTTTGGGACCCTCAGAGGAACTTCAGGAAGAGGTTCCAGTAGTTTCGAGCAACTTTGGAAAAAGGCTCAATAAGTGGACTGACTCGACTTGGACAGCCAAGCCAGCAACCCTCAACTGTGAGCGGTCCTGCTGAAAAGCTCCGGAGGTCTGACTTCCAGAGTTTCACCGGGAGATGGTTGAAAGCCAAGCTGGCGAACCCTCACTGAACCTGGCCCGGTGAAGAGCATCAAGGGACCTTGGGGCAAAAAGCTCCACAAAAGTTTCTAAGTCCAGTTAAAAGACTTGACCAGCTCCAACCGTGAGAGTCAAGCCGTCCACCTTTAACCGCGAGCTGGCCTGGATCCCTGGTTCGTCCCGATGGAAAGCTCTGGAGGTCCGACTTCCAGTTTGACTATGAGCTCATCAAAAGGTGAGCCAGCAAACCCTCACCGAATCCAGACTGGTGGAGAGCATCGAGAGACCCTAGCAGAAAAAGCTCCAGGAAAGTTTCTAAGTCAGAAGGCAAAAACTGTGACAGGGTCCTACCGTGAGGGGTAGCCGCGCAGGGCTCCATCACGGTTGGCCTGAAACTTTGACTTTGCCCCAGTCTAGCGTGACCAGATGTCCCAATAGGTGCTGTAGGTTTCTATGTGCTTTATAGTGTTAAATCTTTGAAAATTCATTTCTACGATTCTCTACATTGGATGTTTTTCATTTTGGTGTCATTTTATAGATGAACATATTTCCTGTTTTTATAAATTGGTGTTGGATTTTTATTGTGTGTTGTGTCTTAATTATTTTCTGAATTGGTGTTTTTAAATGCTTTACATACTTGTCTCTGAAGTAAAGCCTGCCTGCTTGCAGCCACTACCAAGGGTTGAGCATGGGAATAATTTTCTGAGACCTATTCTGAGCCCTAGACTGTGTTAGTGGCCTTATTTCCAGTGCTAGATGCGTATTTACCACTACTAATGATCCCCTTGACCAACATCAGTTCTATCCTCTTCTTAAACAAATGTACATTTTAAAACATTTGGAGTTGCTTTGAATGAGACTTGGGCTTGTCGACCTAAAGAAAAGTATGGAACAGCTTTGTCTTTAGGATAGCCGCACTCAACATGTAGGAGAAAACTTAGCATATAACAAATTTCCTTGGAGATTATTTGTATATATATTGATAATTCGCAAAGCCTGACCGAAATATACAATTTTGTGCCTGACCAGCCTAGTCGTAATTTCAATGGGTGAAACTCAATTATTAATGGCCAAGCCTTCTGGGTCAGATAGAGTTATGCTGGATCCTCTATGGGTACTATATTCATCACGCAAGATTAACATCTTGCCTCAAGCTGGCAAACAATGAAACAGCTCTGAGAATTAAATGCCTCATCAGCCTAGAAAAAAAGAACAAGCTTGTGCTTTACCAATAGGTCTCTGCTGAAGGAATGTTGTATGGTAATGTAAGGCACTACAGGTCAATACCATTGAATGATTATATATCTGACTGGAAGCAAATGCACTGTGGAATAATATTGGTGTAGGTTAAAACGTCAAGTGAATGTTGCACTATTAAGACAGACATAAAAATGTATGTAGGTTAATGACTGCCCTCCTCCTGTCTGTTCTGCTGCAAGAGTAAAACACCACAAATTATCTAGTTAGCTAATAGATAGCAGCATTACAATGTCATGTGTGTGCCCCTAAAAGTTCAAGTTCAGGAAGCTGGAAAATATCAACAAAGTTATCACAGCTGTGGAAGCACACGAGTTCTGCCCAACCAAAACATGTACTCTGAGCTCCCAATATGTTGGACGGGCAAATCTCCTCTCATGATGATTCTCGGATAATTACATTATGTCAAGAGAGGGAAGCAAAAGTATAGAAAAGTGCATGCACTTAGCTTCCAAACTGCATTTACCAAAAGCAAAAGGAGAGTGAATACACTCTCTATGCATTGACCATGCAATTAAGTATGCATGGAATTAATACATTTTTCTATTAAGAAGGACTCTCACCCACTTTTGGCTATTTTATTGGCATGCTTCATCATCGAATTCTCACCCAGATACACATATTTATCTGGGAGGGTTCAACCTGGAATGGTTTGAGGAAGCTCTTTAATGATAGCTTTGTTGGGGACTTATATGTTAGAATTGTTTAGGGGTACATTGACTGGAATCAATCTTAGTTTTATTAGTGATTATGATAGCTGTACCTCAGCAAGGTTAATAACAGTCAATGATGTCTGTAGAGTTCCCTATGTATTCTGACATCATAAGGTAGGTCTAGGTCAACATGTTTCAGCCTTCATGGTGCCAATAGGTCAGAGGATTTCTTCAGAACCAAAAATATGTTTTGAACCATTATGACCCTGTTGGGGTTCTGCTTTATGATAGTCTAATTGCACCCTAATTTGTTCTCCACCAATTGCAAACATTCATTCTCAGATACATGCCACTCAAATATTTTTACCACTTCTCCTGAGGAATTTCCCCAGTGTATCCTAGTTGACACCTGTGGGCAAGAGGGTACATTCATATTAGTTGTTTCACTGTGGTAACGTCAGTCTCCATTCACTCAGGTGTGTATCGGTGAGCACCGCAAACCAAACCTATTTGTTGAGAAGAACCATGAGAGCATTCTCATGCACTCGGGCGAAAAAAGATAAATCAGTGATATAATTTGAGATGTCATCAGTGATGTTAGCAGTGATGTCACTGACCATGTCATGAGTGATGTAATAAGTGAGGTCATAAGCAGTATATTGTCGGGTGTAAGTTATAGTTAGATCAGGTAACTATAACTGCTGAGTTTCTATGGTTTTGTACGAGTGAAATCAGAGCCTAACTATAACATCCCTATAACCTTTGTTTTTTTCAGTGAATATATATTTATATATAACAATAACCCTGTGCATCACATATACCACAGGAAAAAGTTGCACTTCTGAAGAATTACTGCAGTGAAAAGTTTAATAAGAAGGGTTTACACGTTTCAACCAACACGGTCTTTGTCAAAAGCCATAACAGTATTTCTTGTATGTGTGCCCTTTAAACAAAATGTCGACATCAACATAGAAGACAAACTGCACGAGCTTTAGTACATAAAAACATGTATACAATATTGTATTTCATAAAAAGCCCTGCAAATATTTCATACCTGCAAATATGCGATGAGATGTCAAAAACATAGAAGTGCCCGCATTAAGTAATAAGGTTGATATCGATAGCCAGCATGAAACATTCAATGAGGCGGGGCCATATGCCTTCACCCAATAGTAAATGGTAACCCTGTCAGTAACCATTAATGCGGCCAGAAAAAGGCCCTTAGTCTTCAGACCTATACATACAATGACATAAATGGGTTAAACAAAAATACACCTGCCAAGTGGCTTACTAACATCAGATAAAATACTTGTATTGGCATAAACATGTTAAACATAAACACTCCTGCCAAGTGGCTTATACACTTCAGATGAAACACCTGCATTGAAGGCTATTAAAATGGACAACATAAGTAACATGCACATGCATATTCATTCTAAATCAAATATAGATTTCAACAAATTGCCAAGTGGAAGAAAATATATAATCAAGCATCTCAATAAACAAAAACTGCAGTACGTGTGTGCCAGACAATGCAACACTAAACATCTAAACACTATGGGGTCGATTACGATGCCATTCGGAAGGGCTCCAAATCGGATTCGGGTTTGCCGAATCCGATTTTGAACCCTTGTTTCTGACCGAATCGAACACACTTCCCAACGACCTATTACGATGCCCATAAACAGTTAGGACTGTCCAAATTGGTTACGAAAGGCATTTGGACAGGTCGCATCTTTCAGAGCCGAATCGTACAGCTCTATGGACTCGGTTTCCGAGCGAGCGATTATGATTACCAATTCAGACAGCCGTTCCAAATCAGTTTCTCTGAAACAAATCGGATGCCGGAATCTGTCCTTGGGGGCCTGTAGCAGGCCCCCCTTCACCCGGGGCCCTCCGAATGAGGCCCGTGGGGGTACCCAAGGGATCCCCCTTTCCAACCATGCACAGTGTGGCAGGCACCAAGGGGTGCCCGCCACAGGGTGCACAATTTTCCCCAGCCACCCCTTTTTTTAAATGGGAGCCTGTGTTCTCGTTCGGAACACAGGCTCCCATTGAAGTTAATGGGAGTCCGACCGAATCGTATCCGGAAGCATCCGTATACATCCAAATCGCTTGGTTGGACTCACCCGATCCGAGTCGTCCGGAAAGCATTCTGGGACCGATTCGGTAGGAATGCTTTCCGGACGAGATCGTAATCAGCCCCTTTGTGTTAACACTCGTGCAAAGAATCCCTAAAACATAAAAAAGGAAAAAAGGAAAAAATACACATATTACATCCATGTCAAAAAATAATTGGAATGATGGTGAGTCCAGGATTAAATGATCACAGACTGGAATATCAGAAGATACATTTTCAAATGATAATCTTTCATGATATATAGGTCTACTTCATAAACTGCAGCAACAAAAGACAATAAAGCACAGAAAAAATCTGAAAATTTCAGAAAAGTTCATTAAGAAAAAGAGACTCATGATAGGTGGACATGGAGTTCCTCATCCTGGTTGAGCCAACCAGGATGATGTTTATTGTTGAACGTAATAATATATTTGGACTCCATCTTCTTCAAAAGACGCTCCTTGTCACCACCTCTTGCATTCATCAGGACCCTGTCAACTCCATAAAAATAAATCTTTTCAGTATCATGAGCATGCATCTGATGCCAATGTCTCGCCACAGAATAACTTGAGTATTTATTTTTTATGGCACGTATATGTTCAAGTATCAATTTCTTCACAGGGAAGAAAGGTACACATTGGAGCCCACAAGTTCAAACCAAAACATACACAACAAACTCTGTACTATATGTGATGAATCTTCTGATTTTACCTTTCCAACCCATGGGTAGAGTGTATGATTTCGTGTTGGTGCTATGTGCACCTTCCTTGCTTCTCCCACACTTAAAGAAACCCTGTTATTCACTGAGCCATGAGCCCGCATTTCTAATGGGTTTCTAATGGGATAACTACATACTAATACTTCCCTCAAGGACCTACTTTTCTTGTATGTAATGCAGGGAGAAGAGCTGACCATTTTGCCAATTATCTGATCTGTTTTTACCAGACCCCAATGTTTCCTCAACACCCTTCTGATAGCATCTGATTCCTAGTTGTAGGCAGTGATGAATCTGACTTCATAAAGGGTTTCCTTTTTCTCTTTGGGTCTAAGCAGACTGTCCCATCGACTCTAGATACCTTATCACATGCTATCTTGATTACTTTGATTGGGCTTCCTCTAGCTCTAAATCTGGTGGCCATATGATTCTGTTTCGCCTTAAAGGTCTCAGGGTTGCTTCAATTGTGCTTGGCCCTGAGCAACTCTCTGTAAGGAATACTGCACTCTAGATTGTGAAGGTGATGGCTGTGGGTGTGGAGAATAGTGTTACCTGCAGTTGTCTTTCTACAAAGACTGGTATTAATAATGTCTTCCTGGACAGTTACTAGCACGTCCAAGAGCTCAATAGTAGGTTTATGGGTTTTATGAGCAAATCACAGCTAAAACTCATTCTCATTTAGCCAGAGTAGGAATGCATCCAATGTTTGTTGTGGACCATCCCAGATAACAAAAAGGTCATCTATATGTCCAAAAAGCCAGATGTTGTGTCCCCCTTACTTTCTCCTCTGTCCAAATATGCTGTGCTTCCCACCACCCCATGAATATTCCTGCATAGCTGGGTACAAAGCAGCATCCCATCACCATCCAAGTGAGCTGTCTAAACCATTGGTCACAAAACAGAAAGAAGCTATTTTCCAGACAGAATCTCAACATCATGGAGTAATTGTACAGCAAAAGGGATTTATCTCTAAATAAATACCTGCATGCCTGTACACCCACATTATGATAGATGCAAGTATACAATGATACAACATCAATTGTAACCAAAATATTATTTGGTTGCTAAGCAATTTCTTGAATCTTATTAATAAAATTCATGCTCTCCCTACAATCTGCAAGTAAATTCAAAACATACAGATATAAGAAAAATTCTAAATAGATTGAACTGTTCTCTAACAGGCTGGTATTTGTGGAAATAAGGGACCTCCCAGGGGGGTCTGTGCCATGCTTATGAACTTTAGGAAGCAAAAATAAAAACAGTGCTACAGGCTTCTGTACCAATAGGAAACGAGATTCATCAACATCCAAAAGCCCTTGGCCATGCCAACTTGAGAGAAGAGAAATGATACTCCATAATGGTTTGCCTGTACTGTAGGAAAGAGGGCTTATCGTAACTACCAGAACGCTCCAACTGACTTTGTGCTTCCCTATTGTACTTGTTGACATACCACAGTACAATATTGCTCCCTTTGACAGGAGGCTTGATGACAAAAGAAGGACTTTTTCTAAGAGTGTCCAAAGCCTGGCTCTGATACATTTCTGGCAAAATGATTGCTACTGGAGCACCATAACTGCATAAGATCTCCAGCAACAATCTCATGAAAAGTATCCAGATTATCATATGGTGTGATTGGGTTACATTTGGATTTGGGCTTAAAATCATTCCGACAGGGCCTATCAATCTCCAAACCCTAATTGCATAGCAGTCCCCTCTCTGTTAACCAAAATCTCCCTCCACATTCAAACTCCCTAAATGTAGCAAGGCCCTGTATGTCCCCCTATACTGAGACTATCAAAGGTAGAATCCCTAGTGACATCAATTTCAGCAAGCATTCCAGGTCTTTGTTTGTGTTTTTTCTGTTCAAACAGTTTCAACAATTTCAACTTATGAATAAATAAGAACACATCAATTCTAGTCTTGGAATAATCAAAATTTGCAGTGGGGCAAAATGAAAGTCCTAGTTCCAAGAGTGAATGTTCCTCATTACTTAGCTCATGGATAGACAGATTTATGACCATTAGAGTTTTCTCACCCATTATTTGGCTCTCTTGTTCTCCCATGTGTAGCAAGTGTCTTTTTTCTCCTCTGTTTGTGCCTCCCCTCCTTGCTTTCTTCCTCCATTGTTGTTGCCTTCTCTTGGCCTTAGCGGTAATCTGCAGGGCATTTGATTCTGCTGTAAAAAATGATATTCCTCTAGGGTGGTAAATGGTGCAAAGCTGGCTGGAAATACCAGAGGCCCGGTGGTCATCAATGTCCGAATAGTTATCAGAGCAAGATTCAAACGTAATTAATTCCTGCTGCCTAAGTGAGGCCAACTGTCTGAACTCATTTTGGTCACATGATGCTTTCTTCCAAAGGTCAAAACCCTTGTGGAGGCATAATGAATTTTGTCTCACAAAAATGTTTGCTTTTCCTTGGTCTTTATCTCTTCCTCATATTATTCAAGTCTTGGTTCTAATTCTTTAAGAAAGATTAATACTTCTTCTAGCGAGGGATGTTTGTCCAAGGAGTCCTTAAGTTTTTTAATATCCAAGACCACTTCATCCAGCTCTATTGCAGCATACTCAGACAACAGACCCAACATGTTCTTACAAGTGCTGGCCATTAAAAGGGACAATTCCTCTAGCACTTTGAGGTGCTGGTTCTGGTGAGTCGACTGATCAAAATTCATAAATCCTGTGGTACCCTGCCCATCTCAATGTAATTATTTAAGGAGATCACTTCCCAGCTGCAATTGATCTCCTTTTTTCACAATTTTTCATACTGGTTTAAATGCTGTTTCAAAGTCCTTCCTGTTTCCAGGCAATATGGAGGTGCCGCTGTTGGTGCTTACGGTATGCCCCTGTTCATTCTCATCAAAAAGATCCTTTGCTGCATCCAGTCTCTTGCAAATAGCTTCGCACATCTTACACACCTGGACAATCCACAACTCCATACTCCATAAACCAACAACAACAAATTCTTCGATGCTGTAGAATACAGGGAAACCTCCCACTCAGCCTTCTTATTAAACTTTTCATACAAGTAATTCCTTGGGAGTGCAAGTCCTTTTTCCTGTGGTATATGTGACGCACAGAGTTCTTGTTTTATACATAGTGGGTCCTGCTCCCACTTTCTTGTACCGACTCCGTGATGTGGATGTGGTTGGAGGATGTCAAGGTGGATGCAGTCAGAGCATGGCAGGAGATCAGCATGTGTGTGTGTGTATATATATATATATATATCTATATATATATATATATATATCAAACACACAGTCTCCTCCATTAAAAGCAGACAAGGGGACACAGCGGGGCTTTGTGGGACCGTTTAATGGAGATTATGGCATGACGCGTTTCGGCGAAGAAGCCTTTCTCAAATGCCTTGAATGCTCTACGTCTCCTTTGCCATATTTTTAAATGTGCTCCTCCCTTCTCAACTGCCGGAGCACACCTGCGCCAAACTTACTCAGGAGACAATCACATAGTTCTCTGTCAGAAACTGCAAGTCCCATCATGCAGTTCGTGTGTAGCACGACTCCGTGTCTCCATCAGCCGATTTTCAAAATTTACTCCAAGTGAGTTTAGGCTGTTTCTAATGTAGTTTGGTGGAAACCGTGGCATTAATCCTGGCCAAAAAACAGTCTCACGTCCCCTACTTCCAGCCACTTGTTCCCGTTGGTCGCCTGCCTGGAGACAACAGCACAGTGTCCGCATCTCTCCATTCAGTGATGGACTGTCCAAAAACAGCAGTATCCAGCTTCCTAAGGTCAGGTGGCGGTTCCAGGTAAATACCGATACCTCGGTTGCTTTCCTCCAGTTTGCCACTGTATCCCCAGAACTCTATACGGAAGGGTCCCCCTCGCATGCCAATGGCTGCACGCAAAATATCAAACACACAGTCTCCTCCGTTAAAAGCAGACAAGGGGACACAGCGGGGCTTTTTGAGACCGTTTAATGGAGATTATGGCATGACGCGTTTCGGCGAAGAAGCCTTTCTCAAATGCCTTGAATGCTCTACGTCTCCTTTGCCATATTTTTAAATGCGCTCCTCCCTTCTCAACTGCCGGAGCACACCTGCGCCAAACTTACTCGGGAGACAATCACATAGTTCTCTGTGGGAAACTGCAAGTCCCATCATGCAGTTCGTGTGTAGCACGACTCCGTGTCTCCATCAGCCGATTTTCAAAATTTACTCCAAGTGAGTTTAGGCTGTTTCTTATGTAGTTTGGTGGAAACCGTGGCATTAATCCTGGCCAAAAAACTGTCTCACGTCCCCTACTTCCAGCCACTTGTTCCCGTTGGTTGACTGCCTGGAGACAACAGCACAGTGTCCGCATCTCTCCATTCAGTGATGGACTGTCCAAAAACAGCAGGATTCAGCTTCCTAGGGTCAGGTGGCGGTTCCAGGTAAATACCGATACCTCGGTTGCTTTCCTCCAGTTTGCCACTGTATCCCCAGAACTCTATACGGAAGGGTCCCCCTGGCGTGCCAATGGCTGCATGCAAAATATCAAACACACAGTCTCCTCCGTTAAAAGCAGACAAGGGGACACAGCGGGGCTTTGTGGGACCGTTTAATGGAGATTATGGCATGACGCATTTCGGCGAAGAAGCCTTTCTCAAATGCCTTGAATGCTCTATGTCTCCTTTGCCATATTTTTAAATGCGCTCCTCTCTTCTCAACTGCTGGAGCACACCTGCGCCAAACTTACTCGGGAGACAATCACATAGTTATATATATATATGTATATATATATATATATATATACTACCTTCTAGCATCCACCAGTAGGTAATATATATATATAGGTAGTTATAGTTACAACCTAGTTTCCATAGGAAAAGTGTTTCTTTTTTTGCCAATAACTTTGGCATCGTTTAACAAATCCTCATGAAGTTTTCAAAACTAGTTTGCCACTCACTTCAGCGGCTGTCTTGAAAGTTTCGGGGTGATCCATCAAGCGGGGAATGAGAAAAGTTACAGCGTGAACTACTGAACGGAATTACACAAAATTTGGCAGAAAGGTAGCTGTTGGTCCAGAGAAGTGTCTTTTTCTGATTTTTTGTAAATCTGTTCCTTAGTTGTGGAAGTATTAAAAGAAATTAAAATGTATATGTATAAGGACATGGATGCTTCGATGATCCAACAGTCACCATGCTGCAAGCATTTCAATCCAGGAAGTGTTGGTAGCCATCTTGGGGCTCGGTTTGAACTGAGTCCCACAAAAAATGTTAAAAAAAGAAGGGGACAGGGAAGTAATACCCAGAACCCCTTGGCCTCTTGGGCACAAAACAAAAAAACTTTGTTTTTTGGGCAGGAGATGTGCTGGAGCCGCGGCTCCAGACAAAAAAAAGAAAGTAAAAAAAAGAAGCACAGGCTCTTGTGCTTCTCTATTATTTTGCCCCCTGGTGGGCCAGGTCGTGGGGGCATGTGGGCTTAAATAAAATGATAAAGGAGGGGGGATGGAGGTGGCCCCCTTTTTGTGCCCCACAGACCGCCACCTCCCCGGGGCTATTTAAAAAGAAATGGGGGGTCTCGCAGACCCCCGTGACTCAGGGACTGCAATCTTCCTGGGGTTAATGTGAAAAATATCGGGTGGGGAGGCCTCGTGGACCCCCGTGCCCCGGGGACCACCACCGCCTCTGGGCTATTTTCATTGTAATGGGGGGCCTCACACAGCCACCCGAACCCCGAGGACAACCACCTCCCTGGGGCCAGATTGTATTTTTAAAATGGGAGGGGGCTACACAGCCCACCTACCAGGCCGTTCTCGGCCAGGGAGGGGGCAGCACGGCCCCCCTCCCAATTATATAATGCCAGGCAGGATTGCTAATACCTTGTCAGAGTCTACATCCCCTTTCTAAACCACTCTGCAAATGTACCTCCTGGTGCACTACTGCTTGGAGGATAAAGTCCACTTGGCTTCTAAGGGTCGTTGGGGGACAAGAACCCCTATTGTTGCTACAAGTAAGTCCCCCACAGCCGATTGCGAAGACATCATCGGATGTCCCACCCCCTTTTGCAACCACTTTGCAAAGGGGCTTCCTGGTGCACTACTGGTTGGAGGATGAAGTTTCCTTGCCTGCGAAGGGTGGTTGGGGCAAGAACCATTATTGTTGCCACAAGTAAGTCCCCCACAGCTGGATTATTCAGACCTTACCGTAGGCCCCGCCCACTTTCTCAACCACTCTGTAAACATGCCTCCTGGTGCACTGCTCTTGGGGGATGAAGTCTAGGGGTGAACACACTGGTAAACTCTTTCTGCCTGCGGCTGGCAGAATTTCTGCCGAACTCCGCATTCCAAGTGGAGCGTGAAGTGGCCAAACTCCACAGGCAGAGTGGAGTTTACTGCTCATCCCTATCAGAGACTCACACACCCACTCATAGACCAACTCAGACACTAATATACCCACTTAGAGCCCCATTCATACTCTCTCACACCCACTTGCAAAGCTACTCAGACACTCATAAACCCATTGAGACTCTCATGCACTCCCTCACACACTCATCAGTGATGTCATTTGAGATGTCATCAGTGATGTCATCAGTGATGTCACTGACCATGTCATGAGTGATGTAATATGTGATGTCATCAGCAGTGCATTGCGAGGGCGTGAGTTATAGTTAGTTCAACTAACTATAACGGGCACATTTCTCTGGTTTTGTACGCGTGAAATGTCCAACTAACTAAAACGTCCCTGGAACCTGTGGTTTTTTCAGTGAATTTCTAAGGTTTTTTAAATGCTCATTTCTAACTATAACGTCCCTGAAACCTATCGTTGTTTCAGTGAATTTCAAAGGTTTTTTAAATGCTAATTCTTAACTATAACGTCCCTGAAACCTCTGTTTTTTTCAGTGAATTTCTAAGGTTTTTTAAATGCTAATTTCTAAATATGCCTTCATAGGTAGGGCATGTGCAGAAAGATGAAGAAAGGCGCAGAAGGAAGCAAGAGAAGTGCAGAAAGAGGCAACAGAAGTCCAGAAAGAGGAAGAAAGGTGCAGAAAGAAGCAAGAGAAGTGCAGAAAGAACCAACAGAGGTGCAGAAAGAGGCAACAGGGGTGGAGAAAGAGGGCATAGGGGTGGAGAAAGAGGCAAGGGGGTGAAGAAAGAAACAAAAGAAGTGCAGAAAGAAGGTACTTTTGCTTGAAGCACTGACTTTTTTCTCTTTTTCATTATCACATCACTATTTTATGTTTGCCATTTGTTTTGTGTTTTCTTTCTGGATTGTATATTTAGTTCAATCAATCAATCAATCAATCATGTCACTTATAAAGCGCACTACATACCCGCGAGGGTCTCAAGGCGCTGGGGGAAGAGGGGGGTGGTGCTGCTACTGATCGAAGAGCCAGGTCTTGAGGAGTCTTCTGAAGGCCAGTAGGTCTTGGATCTGTCGGAGGTTGGTGGGGAGGGTGTTCCAGGTCTTGGCGGCGAGGTGGGAGAAGGATCTGCCGCCGGCGGTCGTTTCCAGATGCGGGGGACTGTGGCGAGGGCGAGGCTGGTCGAGCGGAGCTGGCGGGTGGGGGTGTAGAAGCTGAGTCGTCTGTTGAGGTAGGCTGGTCCGGAGTTGTGGAGTGCTTTGTGTGTGTGGGTGAGGAGCTTGAAGGTTATCCTCTTGTTGACAGGGAGCCAGTGCAGGTCTCTCAGGTGGGGTGTGATGTGGCTGCGTCGGGGGATGTCGAGGATAAGACGTGCAGAGGCGTTCTGGATGCGTTGCAGCCGTCTCAGGAGCTTAGCCGTCGTTCCTGCGTAGAGGGCGTTTCCGTAGTCCAGCCTGCTGGTGACGAGGGCCTGGGTGACTGTTTTTCTTGTTTCGGTGGGGATCCACTTGAAGATCCTGCGGAGCATTCGGAGGATGTTGAAGCAGGATGAGGAAACGGCGTTGACCTGCTTAGTCATGGAGAGGGTGGGGTCGAGGATGACCCCTAGGTTGCGTACGTGGTCGGTGGGTGGCGGGGCTGTTCCCAGTGATGTTGGCCACCAGGAGTCCCAGGCTGAAGGGTTGGAACCAAGGATGAGGACCTCCGTCTTGTCCGAGTTCAGCTTCAGGCGGCTGGTCCTCATCCATTCGGCGACGGCCTTCATTCCTTCGTGGTGGTGGGCTTTGGCGGTGTGAGGGTCTTTGGTGAGGGAGAGGATCAGCTGGGTGTCGTCGGCGTAGGAGATGATGTTGAGGTTGTGCTGTCGGGCGACGTGGGCGAGGGGTGCCATGTAGATGTTGAACAGCGTTGGGCTGAGGGAGGAGCCTTGGGGTACGCCGCAGATGATCTTGGTGGCCTTGGATCGGAAGGGGGCGAGGCGGACGCTTTGTGTTCTGCCGGAAAGGAAGGATGTGGTCCAGTCCAGGGCCTTCTCTTGGATCCCGGCGTCGTGAAGGCGTGTTCGTAGTGTGTGGTGGCAGACCGTGTCGAAGGCGGCTGATAGGTCCAGGAGGATGAGGGCTGCTGTTTCTCCGTTGTCTAGCAGGGTCCTGATGTCATCGGTGGCGGCGATGAGGGCGGTTTCGGTGCTGTGGTTGCTGCGGAAGCCGGACTGGGAAGGGTCCAGGATGTTGTTCTCCTCGAGGTAGCGGGTCAGTTGTTTGTTGACGATTTTCTCGGTGACCTTCGCGGGGAACGGGAGCAGAGAGATGGGTCGGAAGTTCTTGAGGTCCTTGGGGTCTGCCTTGGGTTTCTTGAGTAAGGCGGTGATCTCGGCGTGCTTCCAGCTTTCCGGGAAAGTTGCTGTCTCGAAGGAGATGTTGATTATTTTCCGGAGATGGGGCGCGATGGCTGTACTGGCTTTGTTGAAGATGTGGTGAGGGCACGGGTCTAGCGGTGAACCGGAGTGGATGGTGTTCATGATCTCGCTGGTGTCCTCGTCGTTGATGTTGGTCCAGGAGAGCAGGCAGTTGGTGGTTGTGGGGGCATTGGTCTCGGTGGTTGCCGGGGCGGTCGTGGTGTTGAAGCTGTCGTGGATGTCGGCGATTTTGCGGTGGAAGAAGGTGGCTAGTGAGTCGCACAGGTCTCGCGACGGCTGGATGTCGTTGGTGTTGGAGCTGGGGTTGGAGAGTTCCTTCACGATGTTGAAGAGCTCTTTGCTGTTGTGTGCGTTGTTGTCTAGGCGGTCTTTGAGTGAGGCCCTTTTGGCGGATCTGATGAGGTGATGGTGAATGCGGGTGGCGCTCTTGTGGGCGGCGTAGCTGTCCGCTGTCCGTTCGTGGAGCCAGATCTTCTCCAGTTTTCGGCATGTTCGTTAGTTTTCTAAAACATTTTATAGTAACATGGAAGACCATGGGCAGTATCTGAGAGAAGGCTGCTCCCTACAGCCACAGCAGTGCAAGAGGCTAAATGTTTCTAAGGTATGGGTAAGTGTGCTGTCGCATCCGTTCCAAAACTGACTTCAGAAACACTCCCAGCAAGTCCAGCATTGCTGGTTAGATATCATTTGCTGGAGACAACAGACCTCCTGCAGCAGCTGGACCTGAAGTTATTGGGACGAGTATGTAAGGTATTTATAATTGTTTTTAAGTTTAAAATTATAAAGAATGAATTCAAGTATTTCAATATGTAACTTGTGTGTGAAGTTAATAAGCAGTGTGATTCACAACTTCATCTATTTCTTACAAACTTCTGCCAGCTTTGCTGAGTTGTGCGGTTGGTAACCGTTTCCTTGGGTGTAGTATTAGTCAGAAACCCTTGCCTCTCCTTTGTGAATGGCCAGATTTTGCGACTTTGCACATACACCTGTGTGTGATATTGCAAGTATTTTAGGTTGGGGGGAAAGGAATACTCCAGGTGGACCAACAGTGGCATTGAAGGTGGCAAATCATCCATATTTGTTGCTAGTGTCATAATCATTAATCAAAAAATCTTACTTCAGGTGTGTTAACACTTTTACAACATACCTTTGCCTTATGGGTTGTGTGCAAAGTTGCAAAGCCATGCGCTTTGCAACATTTGCCAGCTTCACAGAGATGCGCAGCTTTAAAAAAAATAAAAATAGGAAGCTGCAGCACAACAGTGACTGCATAACTGGGTCAGAGCACGGGTGCTGTCACTGATGGCTGTGTGGAAAGCCCTGTTAATATCAAATAATTATTTACAGTATTATATTTCACTTCGGGAGAGCAAAGATATGGTATAGTTTATCATGTCTAGTTTGTTTATGCAGCATACACTGCATACTTTGATTACTTCTGCGTGTAGCCATCATGCAGACTACAAGTGGTGGTCAGGGGCACCAGAGAAGATTCAGCGTCCTGGAAAAGACACCCATCAGGTCACTTTATTGCGCTCCTAAGGATTAACATGCTACCTGTTCCAAAATGGGTTCAGCCCATTCATACATCCAGGTTTTTTTCTTTCTTATCACACAGTTTTGGACTTTTTACTGTTGGTGAGTCTCACTACTTGTGTCTCACCCTTAGTAATCACACAGTAAATGGACTGTGCGTGTTTACCTCCAGTGTCCGCTTTGTGAAACATGTACGTAGAGTTTGACTACCCAGGTCCCAAGCTCATACAAGCGCACCTTATGGGTCATCCAGAAATTTCTCTGGCTTAGTTTAGGATCAGACTCTGGCCCTTTCATCATCCTGATGGGCCAAGTTAATTACTCTGCTCAAAGAGTACTCTGCACAAAGGCCTCACTACACAAAAGGAGTAATTAGCAGTGCTTCCCTCAGCTCATGAGGAGGTAGGGATGGAGAAGAAAATCTGGATCTGTTAATTAGCTGTCACACTGTACCAGAGCTGGGATATCTCAGGTCCACTGAACAAAGGAGTATTTCCAGACCTCTGGAACTAACAGAGGAGGGGGTTCCTCCTTGAAGTTTTGGCGGAAAATGTCCTGGCAGTGATGTCAGCTACAGGCAGAGCTGAGGCATAGAGGAGATGTGGCCAGAGACTTCTGGACCAAGCCATCTTGAACTGCCCCAGCAGGCAGTACAGGAGGAATGGGACGGGGTGGAGAGTTGATGTGGCACCCTAGAATTGGCCAGTGGTATCTAGTTTCTAGAACCTTCCACCCCATTTAAAAACTGTTGCATAAGGGAGGGCTAGAGAGTGCTTTTGGTTCGATTTGGATGCTGGGACTGTGAGGGCAGCAGCAGCTATGGACAACTGGAAGGACAAGCCCTACTGGACTAAGGGCTCTGCCTTCAGTTTACCCCAGGACTGATGTGTCACTCCAGGACCAAGGAAGATGGTTCTCTTACACACCCTGAGGACCAGTTGGGGAAGACTTGGACTCTACTACCCCCGAGATGCCCTGCAAGCCAGCCATGAGGCCATGTGGCCTGTGGAGAGCACAGCAGAGGGAGAAGCTGATGCAGGGAGCAAGTAGAACCAGCTCCCAGCAAAGTGTGCCCTTACTAGGCCAGGAGGCTTGCTCAAACTGCTCCTTGTGGCTAGAGCTCAACACCAAGAGAAGACTGAGCACCAAATGAACCAAATTGGCCAAACGGGGCCCTAGTTATGGACTTTTAAATGTTGGTATTCTATGACCTATGCTGGAAAATGGAGCGTGTGGGGTTCCACTGAAGTTTTCCAAAATTACCTCAGGTGTCCGGGGGTCAGCACAAGATTTCTTAATACATTTTTTTCCTGGGAAGAGCTGCATGGGGCCCCCTCCTCAGACTCTATTGGCCTGGGGACTCCATCTCTCGAGCCGTTCATAATGTAAAGGGGGCCAGGGCCCCATCATCGGCCCACAAGCAGGAGGAAAGGGGAGCACTGTGGCATCTCCACACCAGTGAGGGTGGGCTGGCCCCCGCTGACTGTATTTGTAGGAAGCAGGGCAGCCGCCAGAATGTAACAGCCTACCCGCACATTTTCATTCAAAAGGTATATTCCGAAATCTTGGTATTGCACATACAGCAAGTAACAAGGTTGTTTCGCATTTAAGCAGTTGGTAAAATGAGATGTACCATTTTTACATCGAAAATTATTTTAGCTGTTTGGGTTACTATTTACAAACAAATTATTTGAAAGATATAATACGCAATAGAGAACAATGTTTTTTTACAAACATGACCATCTGTAAATAAAGGGTTCAGTTTATGATATTTGTGGTTTCTATGCTTACTCTGTATAGTTAGTCATTTTAAGATGGCCACCGCTTGCTCACGTGATTCCCTTGCATACCAGCATGCTTTTCACATCACGGCTCGCATTATTATGTTGCCCAGACCGCCCGGTAATTTTTAGGTCGAGCGTAAGCATACGACCTCTTGTATACTTTAGTATACATATAACTCTGTGGGCCAAATGCCATTCCTTGCTTCTCATTTGTTTGTTTCAATGTCCTTTAAAAATCCTTGCTTACTAGTGGCCAGTCCTGCCTCTTTGTCCCTCCTTTTTCCTCAAAGGAGCAGGGACTTAGTACAATATCATTACACTTTGTTCTGTTGATCTGCTCGTGGGGGGACTATTTTATTATGTTTTCAACCTCGTGTTACACTGTGGCTGCTCAGACCCGTAGCTGCTTATATTTTAGTGTAGCATTAGCCCTCTCAGTTCCTTCCATGTGGCTGGCATTCTTCTGTATTCTTCCTGAAGACAGCTCCCAGGCTGGCTTGGAATGCTAGCAATTAATTATTTTGGTTTTAAGTCTAAGTCTGCCTCCTTTAACAGGCACAAAAACACTGCAACAGCATGCCATCTAGCTACTGCAGCTCTAAATCATGTAAAAAAGTTAAACCACTACTTAAAAACAGCCATTGTTTCAGTTCCATTAAATCAACACTTCCAATGATACTTTAATATGCATGCAGCTTGTGTTCTTTCCTCCCCTCCAGGACCTGTGCTTGGCTGATGGCTGGTGGGTTGGAAGTCTCTGCTCTTGGTTTAGCACTGAGGCCAAAATGTTTCTTTCTGGAAGAATGTCCACTGTAAATGTGCATATGAATGTAGTACATTAAATAAATGCAGAACAAGAACGCAGGGCTGGCACAAGGGCAGTGCAATCGCACTGGATGCTGACTTCAGAGCAGAGGGGCCCTGTTTCCGAGTTTATGTTGCTTTTAAAGGCACTCCCTGACACATTCCTGGCCTCAAGCAATTCCAGACAATAAAAATGTCAAGATAACTCCAGTGATTAATGTTCTTGCTGGCGAGATGGAGTTGTCTAGTAGAAGAAGTTTTGACTCATTGCAAGGTAGCAGAGTGTTTATATGCCGGCTGCAAAGAAAGTGCACCATGCAGAACACAAAGTGCATAAAATTAAAATAGGTCAGTGGGTTACTGCTTTTCTGTTACTTGCAGCTTATAAGTTAAAATCCTTACATAGAGCAGTGAATTTATAACTGTCAATAAAGAACTGCATGCACTACAAAGTATAGATTTGAGCAGATATTAATGTTGCAAAAAGGGTTCATCTGGGTAGAAATCGGTTCTTTTTATTTAAGAGAACCCCCAACTATGGTGTTCTCTTTTCAATTCTGAGTTTGGGTTTCTGGGGCCCAAGCACTCTTTAGCAATTCTACCTACCAATATGCATGACTTGTGACTCCTACGCCCTGTATTCCTCTGTCTTATGTAACATTTCCTTTACCCTAATTTATACACATATGATTGATTGTCTCTGTGTAATTTGTGTGGGATGCAAAGTTCTTTGACACCGTACACTGGTATGAGTGGCGCTTTATAACTAATTAAATGCATCTGAACGTTAGTGGTTATGGAGCCTTAAGGGACACTGTTAAAGGGTGGTGGTGCTGAAGGAATCCGCAATACTCAGCCTTACCTCATCATCACCTCAGCATCAGCGCAGCACCACCTCCTCATCAGTGCACCACCACCAGTGCAGCACCAACTCAGCATCAGCGCAGTATCAGCTTAGCACCAGCGCAGCACCACCTTAACATCAGCACTGCACCATCTTAGCTTTAGCACAGCACTATCTCAGCATCAGTGCACCACCACCAACGCAGCCCCACCTCAGCAGCAACTCAGCACCAACGCAGCACCACTTCAGCATCAGTGCACCACCACCTCAACTCAGCACCAACTCAATGTCACTCAGCACCAGTTCAGCACCACCTCAGAACCAGTGCACCACCTCAGCATCACACAGCACCACCACAGCATCACTCAGCATCACCTCAGCATCAGCACAGCACCACCTCCTCGACAGTGAGCCACCACCAGTGCAGCACCAACTCAGCATCAGTGCAGCACCACCTCAGCATCAGTGCATCACCAGCGCAGCACCATATTCGCATTAGCACAGCACCACCTGAACACCACCATCTCAGCACAGCCCCATCTCAGCATTAGCACAGCACTACCTCATCAGTGCTACACCACCTGAGCACCAGTGCAGCAGCACCACCTCAGCATGACTCAGATCCACCTCAGCATGACTCAGCACCAACTCAGCACCAGCGCAGCACCCACTCAGCATTAGCACAGCACCACCTCCACATCAGTGCACCACCACCAGCACATCACCACCTCAGCACCAAAGCAGCCCCACCTCAGCAGCAACCCAGCACCAATACCGCACCACTTCAACATCAGCGCAGCATCACCTCAGCACAGCACCAACTCAACATCACTCAGCACCACCTGAGCACTAGTGCAGCACCACCACCTTAGCATGAACCAGCATCTCAGCATCACTCAGCACCACTTCATTATCACCTCAGCATCACCTCCTCATCAGTTCACCACCAACTCAGCATCAGCGCAGCACCAACACAGCACAACATAAACATCAGCACAGCACCATTTCCGCATCAGTGCACCACCACCAACGCAGCACCACCTCAGCATCAGCAGAGCATCACCTCAACACAGCACAAACTCAGCATCACTTCAGCATCAGCGCAGCACCAACACAGCACAACATAAACATCAGCACAGCACCATTTCCGCATCAGTGCACCACCACCAACGCAGCACCACCTCAGCATCAGCAGAGCATCACCTCAACACAGCACAAACTCAGCATCACTTCAGCACCAGCGCAGCACCACTGTCTCAGCATAACTCAGCACCACAGCATCACTCAGCACCACCTCTGCATCACTCAGCACCACCTCTGCATCACTCAGCACCCCCTCAGCATCACTCAGCGCCCCCTCAGCATCACCAAGCACCACCTCAGTATCACCTCCACACCAGCACACCACTACCTCAGCATCACTCAGCACCACCTGAGTATCATTCAGCATCACCTGAGCATCACATCTGCACCAGCACACCAATACCTCAACCCCACTTCAGCATTACCTAGCACCACTTCAGTGTGCCCTCGAGATCTGCCATCTGTTGATTCTCTCCTAGTGACCGTCCGCTGCTCGTGTTGTAATTCAGGTAATATTTCTCAATCTCCACCCTCCTATTGTTTATGTCCCTTCATTCATAACAATAAAAAAAGCTATAATAAACAAGCAATACAACAGGCAGGAAGAGGTTGCCAGCATTGCAAGGACAAAAAAACTAGAAGACATTTTTTGTTAATTCTTTTTTTAATAGTCTTTCAATTGTACATAATGTCTTCTTTAAACTCCACTACATAACACTCCACAACACAAAATACCATTCCACATACTTACACTCCATTACACACCGTTACACTCCACATAATTCCAATACACACAAAAACACATAATTACTATCCACATAATACAACTGCACATCATACCACTTAATTCCACTACACAAATCCACACCAGACAATATCACAGAGGTAAGAAACATTTACAACACCAATAGCTCCTACTCTTTCCTTTTTAGTTTTTTAAACACACAGATCTGATGCTTAGCTCCTACCTATTTGTTCTTTTCTGTCACCAAAAACGCAAAGCTAGCCACACACAGTTCTATGCCACACAATTCAGCACCACACATTTCCAGTCCACACCACATAATTTAACACCAAATCACATAATACAGCTCAACAACACAATTACACAACACACCACATACATCCAATCCACACCACACAATTCCACATCGTGCCACAAAATTCAACAGCACAACATATAACTAAACTGAACTACTTACCACTCCACAACACACAATCCCACTCCACATAATGCCACTACACTGAATGCCACATAATTGCTAACCATATATTTCCACAGCACACCATGCCACATAATGCCACTAGACAAATCTACTCCACACCACACAATTACACACCACACAATTACACAACTAACTAATCCAATCCAACCCATATAGTTCCTCTACACACCACATACATACACTCCATAACACACACGAGGAATACATTGCCATTTACAATGCCAATAGCTCCAACTCAAACAAATGCGAGACCGATTGCATTTCCAATGCTTGTTGTTGAATACTCCCACTGCAGTACAGCCATCATCCACCATGAGATCAGGTCTTCTGCTAGAACACTTGGTACACTGTATTTGCCTCGGTTTCACTTTTGGTAACATTGAGGGTGGGTTTGCTTTCGTATCTCCGGAGACATTGACTCGTTCTCGTTACAAGTAGCATAGTTACAAACTCTTTAGATGTTTACTAGTTTTAAATCAATAAGGTAATTTTTTTTTCACATTCGGTGCACTATCAAGAGCTGTTCATTGAGGCACTGAGTCTTCAACTGATAGTTTTATTACTTTTGCTAGGATTTATGGTGATGGGTAGTCCTGGACCAGCAGCTAGAGCTACTAATCCATAAAGTTTCTTTGGTGCAGTTAGGAGAGCCTCCCGCACTTTGGTGCAGTTATCCTTTCCTGCATGATGCATTTGGGGGCAGATTTACAAGCCCCTTGCGCCACTTTTGCGTCACTTTTCCCATGTTAAAAATGACGCAAAAGTGGCGCAAGGGCCTTGTAAATAAGCCCCTAGGTTTGTAAGTTTGGATCACTATCACCATCCAGTGGACTTAGTCTCACTATTACCATGTGGTGGAAGTGATGTAGTGGTCAGGACGTCGGTTTCTTTATCACAAGTAAGCCCACTCATGGATCTCTGTGGTCTAGGATCATATGCGATTTAGTCAGTCACATGAGGTATATCTGGTTATGTCTTGCATTTGTTCACTGAGCACTACTAATGACCTAATACCATGAACTGCCCCATTGGTGCTGGGGGAAGGTGCATGCCATCGAGTGGTCTTACCACGTGGCACACTTGGTCTCTGAATATACACTTTCTATATAAATATTAGTATCTTGGTATGTAGATTGGTTTGAGCAATATGTATATGTTAATTTTTATTTCCAGGCTAGAGTTCATACATCTCCTTTAGTCTTGAGGAGACCTTAAATGCTAATGACTCAAACGCGTTGACCTGGTTCAGGAAAAGTTTTATTACATGCATTATTGTTTAATTATTTCAGCCTAAGGCGCAACCAAAGGTTTTTTTTTTCCCCAGGACTCTTGAGGTAGTCAAATAGCTCTGGGGGATCAATACACTTATCCTATAACCACCAAATAGAAGGAGATGGACAATGTGTCTTCTTTACTCCCAGTGGCAGTACTTAATTTGAGCCAGTGGTTTCCTGCTGGGCACTGGTACTTAATTCCCGGCACCAGCACTTATGACACATGGTGGTGCTGTTTGTGTAATTTAAAGATGAGCAGAAAAACAGCTGTTTATTAATTCAATATACATTAAAAACAACTAATACCTGCCACCCAATCCATTCTTAAATCTTTGGGGGCCTCGGACAGTCTGAATTGTCACACTTGTAGCAGTGTGATGGTTAGTACTTGTGTAAGTACTGTCATGGGCAGTGCTGGCAGTAGCAATGTGTGGTGCAAACTACAGTGGTGTCCTGACGAGGGCCCTGGCACTTACGTTTTTAAAATGTATTTATTTGCAAGCAAATCACTACCGAGTGGAGAGTTTATGTACTGGATTTGTGTTTTTATATTGCGTGGCTTAAAGTTTGTAATTATCGTTCCTTTTATTTTGGTGTCAGAGACCTATTCCAATTGACTTGGGTAGGAATGTTTACAACTACTGAATATAACAAATTGTATGAGTGATTAAAAACGATGTCCAGTGAAAATTAATTGCATCATTCTGATTGATTTATAAGGTATTTGAATGAATCCCTACAATACTCCGTTTTTTCTCTCTGTGCAGGCAGGGAAAACACAGCTGCCGGCTGCCTCACTGGCAACAAGGAGTGCAGCTGGGTGGGGAGCCTTCTGGGGCAGCCAGGAGTGGGCTCCCCAGTCTGCCATCAACACCAGAAGCACCCAGGTGATCGTTGCACACGGACACACAGAATAAAAAGAAAAATGCACAGGCTCTCGAACACAGTAGGAGAAGCGCTGTTAAAATATTCACTGCTTCCAAGGAAGGAGCACCCCATAATGCCTCCGGAGAGGCTTATTTGCATATTTGTTCTTGCCCTGTGATGGTCCTAGGTGGACAGGGCACAACCAATGAGCTTAAGGAGTGTTCAGGGGGTAGGCTGTAAGAGTTACAGGAGCCCCCAAAAAGTCATTTTTGGAAAGTAATCCCATGTTTCTATGGTCTCAGAATCCCTGACGCCCTAGGAATTCCATTATTATTTCTAGCACTCCCAAACCTGGAGATTTTGCTCTTCAGCTGCGAGTGCAGTACCTTCTGGGGGTTGGTGCTGTGGTAGCGTTTTATGGGGTCTGAATATGTATAAAGAAGACACAGACTGTTATTTCCATTTCAAATGCTTTATTTGTAATAATACAGACATTGATTTTGATCTCTGTTGAATGATTTATTGACATTACTGATTGTGTCACACATGGTTATTGATTTTAGTGCAATGATGACAGTTTGTAACATTTGGGCTATTTGTCTTGTAACATGGTGAATGTTTGACAAGGCCAAAAGTCTTGCCTTATATGTGTTGTGATTACCCTTTGACAAAGCCAATAGGCCTTTTTTATTTAAAGTGATACCCCCCTAAATTTTGATGTGTTGTTTAGCACAGGTGGGGGAGGGGTACTTTGATTTTGGGGGTCATGACCCTTTAGTTGTCAATGTGATTTCAGAGTTTCACAAAGGTAATTATGATATGCTTTATAATTATATATTTTGGAAATGAATGCGTAGTATTTAGTGGTGTTTATCTAATAAGTAATAAGAAAAAGCACTGACTGGACAATCATTTAGTGTTATTATTGTGTGCCAGCGAATGGTGATTACTAGCCTACACAACCTACTCTGAGTAGGCCGTGGACAGCTCTACTTCGCTACCCTGAGAGAGTCAAGCACTACAAGGGGTGCTTAGTTCCCAGTAAGGGGAAATTGTACAGGCCTCACATCCTGCAGACCTAATAATCCAATTTCTTACACTACCTGCCTGACAAAAGTGATTCAACACCTCATCAGGGGTTAGAAGTGCTACATAAACACTATTACAATACATTAAAGAGAATGGAATTATATTGGAATTTTTCAATTATATAGCATTTAACACCTTAACTTTTGATGTTGTGGACCATGTGGTTTCTCTCTCAGGCTCCTATATATATTGTAGGATGCAGGGTTAGAAAACACACCCTTATCACCTCTGTACACCTCTTCTCTTGCAGTTTCATCTTACGTCATCCATTGCACCATCTGCTATGCAGATCCCCAGCCTTACTATATTCCTTTTCTCAATGGAACTACAAAAATTACAGCGAAAGCTCAAATTATTGCATCTCCTACGTTGCAGCTTTCTTGGCTGCACTTATCACCAATAGTGTTGAAACTACTCCTGTTCCTATGGGTATGTGAACAGATTCCAAACAAGTTTCAAGTGTGTTTGCCTTCCTCACCTTATGCTCAGTACATAAATAAGAAATAGACTTGAGTCTGGTATCATGAAAGAACTGAGGCTTTACCCAGGTAATTCCCGCTCTGATCTACGGAGTTAGACCTTTTTCTTGGTTGTGGTAGTTAGAACTATTACTCTGGTGGTGGTGAAGGCGTCCTTGGGTTCAAGGTTCCATTCAAGGTTGACCGCGAGCTCATCACATGGAAAACAAATTATATGAGTAGGCTGCCTGAGGACTGACAGGTAATAAATGTTTGTTCCATTAGATTTATCAAAACAGCCGCTGCATGTTTCTGTTATTTAAATGCCTTATTTATTCTGGCCCCTCATATGATTCCAATACAACTTGACACCTTGAAATGAAAGCTTCAATGCTATTAGACATCGGACAGTATTCATTCACCATACTCATAGGTGAATCTATCACCTTGCTGTCACTCAAGCCCCTCATGCCAGAAGAAAACGTTTATTCTTTCATAAGTTAACCCTAAAAAAATCTTCTTCCTTTCCCTATTATCTTAGAGAGCATATCAATGGGACTCCTTCTCCACAGCCTCATATGAAGATGTTGATACAAAGATGAAAAGTAGGGGGTTAATGACGAGCATCTCATCCTATTCTTTCTTTTTATAGTGTTCTTCCATCTGTTTGGACTGCCTATTATGCAAAAGCCACCCCAGATATAGCACTGTCAACAGCACCATCTTGCTTGCCTTATAGCACTGGGAAAAACTAGGAGAAATCAGGGCTGCATTTGCTCTGCCTGCAACACATAAATTGTGCCCAAAATACTACTTCTCAAGACTAGTGCATTAACACACCCCTAAGCATCAAGGTAGTTTCAGCCTGCTGTACCATGGATATCCTTATTCTATTCTCCTTATAGTGTGCATAATATGGTAAAGGGATGCTTCTGCACCTCATCCTATCTGATATGTTTATTCTGAGTCCCTAAGCCATCAGGACCCACCAGGCTTCTTCTCCCCTTGATGCATCCCATGACAGTCCTATCCGATGTTCCACTCTGTTTGTAAAGACAAACTCCCCTGTGTAGGGACTTCAAATGCTCCTCTGTCACAATCAAAGCATCTGCTGTGTCTCCAGCACAACCCCAGGCCATTTAGTGCTACATATCTTCAACCTGAGCCCTCCCGCCCTCCATGTGTCCAGAGAGCTGTGTTGAGCCTTCAAGCCCCCTTCTCACCAAGCAGGGAGAAGAAACAAGTGACTGAAGAACCTTAAACTCAAGCACAGTAGAACCCTCGCACAGTGATTACCTATTGGACTTGGCCCTTTTTGCAGGGTCATCCCAGAACTTGTTGCCTTCTATTTTTTCTGACCTGTTGCTGGTGGTTGTTAGACCTGGGGGTCTCTAGTTGGCTGAGGTAGGTACCTTAGTCCAAATAGGGACCCTTGCTTCTACGTCAGGGAAAGGAAGGACACCTTATCACATAGCCCTTGCTCACCGCCTGGTAGCTTGGCACGAGCAGCCAGGCTTACCTCCAAGGCAAATGTGTAAAGTATTTGCATCCACGCTCTCAGTGACACAGTGATAACACCACAAATGGACTCCACACGAGTTTCATAAAAACAATTATATGTTTATAAAAAAGATATACGATGATACCACACGATAAAAATCCAACATATGCGTATTTATAATATTTCACCGTGCTGGTTATTAGGCCAGCACGCACTGGTAGGTTCTTGCAGTATTAATGAGCAATTCTCAATGATCCAATGCAGTCCTAATGCAATGCTATGCAGTTCGTAATGCAAGAATCAGGCACTTTGTAATGTAAAAATAATGCAATTCGTAATGCAACAATCAGGCAGTTCGTAATGCAAAAAGAATGCAATTTGTAATGCAACAATCAGGCAGTGTGTAATGCAAAAATAATGCAGTTCATAATGTAACAATCAGGCAGTTCGTAATGCAAAAATATTGCAATCCGTAATGCAACAATAATGTACTCCGGCACAGCTCGTGGTGCTTGGGACGGTCTCTATGCCACTCGTACTGACTCGTGGTCAGCTACTGCCAAAATATGCCCCCAACACTGTTACGATGGAAAACAAAGTGCCGCTCCACACTCCGGCCCCGGTACTGCCACTCCTCTGCAAGTACGGGCCGCGATACGGACTTGAGCGGGGGGCTTGCGCTGCAAAGATGGGAACGGCAGAGAGCGTTTTCCTCGGAGCCCGCACCCCGCCCCAGGTGGCGACACACGCACGCTCGCTGAGCGTTATCTGGGGGGCGCGACCTCACTCCTCTCCTTGCGGCTTGGGCCTCCGGTGCAACTTCGTTGATCTTAGGCAGTGGAAATCGGACCCCCGATGACGGTGATGGTTTGAGGTCGCTCCTTGGCAAAGGCAGGCTCGGGCCGGCAGCGGTGAATTCCCACAGCTCCTCTGGGGATGCCGGTCTGGGCCGATGGCAATGACGATCACAGCAGTTCTGGCCACGATGTCGATCGAAGCAGAGAACAAGACTGCTCCGGGACACACAGTCACGGGGCAATTTCTCACGAAGGTCTCAGGCTGGAACAGGGCACATGCACACAGCGTCGCTGAGACTCACTTGAACTACGGGTGCACACGATCACAGGGCAATCCTCACGAAGGTCTCAGGCTGCACAAAGCACACGCACACAGCGTCGCTGAGACTCACTTGAACTCCGGGTGCACACGATCACAGGGCAATCCTCACGAAGGTCTCAGGCTGCACAAAGCACATGCACACAGCGTCGTTGAGACTCACTTGGGCTCCGGGTGCGCACGATCACAGGGCAATCCTCACGAAGGTCTCAGGCTGCAAAAAGCACACGCACACAGCGTCGCTGAGACTCACTTGAAACTTTTATGTTCCTGAGTTTCCACAACAGGGAGCCAGCTCTCCTCAGGCCCTTGGAGACATGCTACTTCAGGACACAGCACACAGCAAAGTCCTCACAAGCAGGGGGACACAGCACACAGCAAAGTCCCTTGTCCTCTCCTTAGTCAAACCAGCAAACTGGAGGCCAGCCTCAGAACACACAGCAAGGGTCAGTCCTTTTCTTCAGTCTCTTCAGCTGTTCTTCTTTGGCAGAGGTTCCTCTTGAGCACCAAGTAGGTTCAATCCTTTTTCAATAGGGATTTCAGTCTAAAGTCCAGGGGTTTCAGCTCTCATAGTTATACCCCTAAATGTCTTTGAAGTCTTTGTGTTCAGGGGGCACTGACCCCTGTCCAAACCAGTTCTGGGTGTCTCCCTGCCAGTGACACCTTCTTCCTTTGATAGTGGAGGTCTGGATCTTCAATCACTCAGCAGGAGATGGCCTTTGTTTTCTGACAGCAGCCCAGGCCTCTTCACCTCCAGGGGCTACTCCTACCCCCTACACTCCAGATACAGGTCAGCCTGTTGCTGTCTCACCTCCCCTCCCTGGGTCAAGACATTTCCCAGATCCTATCACATTCAGATCCAGACAGTCAATCCACAACCAGGCAGAGACACACAGAATTGTTAGAACAAGAAAACCAGCCACTTCTAAAAGCGTGGTTTCTAAACACACAATTCAAAAACCACCTTCACAAAAAGATGTGAGCTCAGGCACACTAAACTTCAACTCTCCATCTTAAACCTATGGGAAGATAGGCTGGAAGCATATTACACAGCCTTCCCCATTCTGTCCTATGGGCAAGATGGCCTTGCAACAGTGAAAAACAAAATGGAGAGTATTTCACTGTTAGGACATGGTACACACCTCAGTACATGTCCTACCTTTCACAAACACTGCACCCTGCCCAGGGGGGTACCTTGGGCCTACTATAGGGGTGTCTGATGTGCATGGAAAGGGAAGGGTAAGTCCTGGCAAGTGGGTGCACTTGTCAGGACAACATGGCAGTTTAGCAACTGCGCGCAGGCACTGCAGTGGCAGGCCTGAGTTCTCTCTTTAGGGCTACTTGTGTGGGTGGCACAATTAGTGCTGCAGGCCCACCAGTAGCATTTGCATTACCAGCCCTGGCACACATAGTGCACTTTACTAGGGACTTTACTAGTAAGACAAACATACCAATTATGGACAACCAATTACCATTACACTTTACACAGGGAGCACTTGCACTTTGACACTGATCAGCAGTGGCAAAGTGCCCAAGCATCTAAGTTGGCAACACCGTGTCAGAGAAAAGGTCTAGGGGGAAGGCAAAAAGTTTAGGGAACTTTAGCCAAAAAGGGCCAAGTACAACAGTGGTTTTATAACTCTGGGCACTTTATCACTGTTGATCAGTGCTAAAGTGCATGTGGCTCTCTGGTAAACTTGGTAAGATTGGTCTACACCTGTTTGGCATATTTAATTTACCTATAAGTCCGTTGTACAGTGGTATCCCATATACTCAGGGCCAGTAAATTAAATGTTACTGGTGGGCTTGCAGCGCTGCTTGCGCCACCCACCGAAGTAGCCTTTCAAACCTGTCTCAGGCCTCTGCCACTGCAGGGCCTGCGCACACAATTTACTGCCGCCGTGACGTGGCATATAAAGTGATTGCCATGTCTGCAACTCCCCTTTTACTACATATCAGTCACCCCTAAGGTAGGCCCTAGCTAGCCCTATGGGCAGGGTGGGGTGTAGGTAAAAGGGAGGACATGTGCCTTAACTGTGTGGCATGTCCTGGTAGTGACAAACAGTCTATTTGGTTTCTCACTGCTTTGAGGCTGCCCTCTCATAGGTTTGCATTGGGGATTCCCTGATATGTGCTTCAGTGGTAATTTCTGATCTGAGAGGGGTAGCGTGACCATGTTTGGTATGTTTGGAATAGCAGTGATACATCCTGCTTATTGGTGAAAGCAGATTTATTATTACTATTTTAGAAATGCCACTTTTAGAAGTGGGCATTTCTGTGTGCTGATGTGTCTTTGTGCCCTGCCTGGATGTGTATTGACCGTCTGGTTCTGGCTGACAGGGGAGAGGGGATGTGCATTCACTCCAGCCAGTCCCTGGGGGGGTTGAGGTGTGTCCTGCCTTTCCTGGGTGACTCAGCGCTAGGCTGAATAGACCTTGGCTGAATTTAGAGTAGCGGTAGGAGTTTTCACTTGAACCTGAATTGGCCTGGTCTGCACTTGTAGTGGTGGGAGGAGGAGCGCCTGCACCTGAATAGGGCTGTGTCTGTCTTGCACAATGCTGGCTCCACCGCCCTGTGGTGAATTTGGGGCCAGAGTTTAAAATGTGAATGGGGGGTGTTGTGCACTTGTAAATGTGTTTTAAAGTGCCCCCAGAACAAAGACACTAGGACTATAAGTAAAGGGGCTGTGAACCCATGTGTGGAGAGAAGACACTGCTTGAACTGCACCTTGCCAGAGGACTGCCAGGAGGAACCGCCATTGGACTTGAGTGCTGAAAGTATTGCGCTGCTGCCTGTTGGGCTATGGGAAGGACTACCACTTTGGCTAGAGAATCCTTGTGCTGGCCAACCCATGTGCACCTTGCTGGTGCGCCCCAGTGATCTCCCAGGAGGGCTACTCTGCACTGGATGACTCATAGCTCTGGTGAGCGCTCTGTTATTGGTTTCCCTCAAAGCGCACTTGGTGAGCGCTTGCAATCCTGCTGCCCAAAGAGGGGGCTTAGGCGGTGCTGACCTGGAGAGGAGCGCTTTTCACCCTGCAGCTTGGGCAGCATCACACTCTCCTCAAGGCCTGGGCAACGGGAGGGGACAGCCAAGTCAAGGGAAGCGCTCTACCGCTCCCTGCATCACTTCCAGTTATTGACAGCCAGGGCTCTGCTACGTGGCCCGGGGCTGCAAGGCCGCATCGCTATATGACAGAATCCCGCAGCCGGGTGTTCCTGCTTACGTACGAAAGGGGGCGTGGCCCAGTCGCACTCCAGAGGAAGCCGGAGCCTCGCGGGCTCCTGCCAGCCACACTTGAAAGCAGAAGCCGGAGCCTTGCGGGCTCCCGTCAGCTGTGGGCCGCCGGGAGAGGTGAGCGGCTGCTGGCATTGAGGTCTCGTCGTGGAGACCAAGGGGGGGCCAGAAGCGGTCCCAGGAAGATCCCCGCAGAGAGGTCCCAGTAAGTAGGGCCTACGGAGGCGGGCACAGCCGCCCCCTCCCATGCCAGTAGTTGGGACCGTGTCTGCGGACCTTTGGGGAGCATTGTTTTCAGTGATCACGCTCCGTGCAGCCGGAGGCCGGGTGTCCACCCTCGGTGTGCTTTGTACGGCTGGTCCGGGCCTGCCACCCAGGGCTGCATTTGGGGTTTGATTTGGAGGCCTCGTGCCAGGGAGAGCATCTTGGCTTCAGCGGACTGGATGGTAAGGAAGCCTCCACGGAGGTCCGGGTCCAGCCGAGGTTGTTGGAAACACCAGGTGGATTGGTGTTGGGGCGCAAGGCCCTGAGTGTTGGTATTTATTACCATGGCAAAAAGAACTACTGCCCCATATGCCCTGAGGATCTCATGTAGTTGGTGTTACATTATCTGGGCTGCACCCTATATACCGTAATGGTGATCTGCATATGCCTAAGGTGGGCAGGATGTGGTTATGATATGTGCACTGTACAAGTGGCTGCCATAGTGCACTGCTGTTGATGTTTATACCTAATGCTTTACGCTAATTGTAATCCTGCCAGTAGTTACGGGTTACCCTGACTGTGATGTTTATGACAATGGCACCATTGGACAAGTGATTTATGTAATTCCTGTGTAGTCATGACGAGTGCCTAGTGGCACCGTAATAAATGTGATTGTGATCTAATGTGTTTTTATGGATAACACAAATTATATTTTTATATATAACCTTGTGTGGAGTTTCTTTTGTGGTGTGCCTAGTGTGTCACTGCTTTGTGAGTGTGTTGCGTAAAAGGTTTACACATTGCCTCTGGGACAAACCTGACTGCTCTGCCAAGCTACCAAGGAGGTGAGCAGAGGTTATCTTCAGTGTGTAACTCCCATGCCCTGACTAGAGTTGTGGGTTCTGCCTGGCTTAGGTGCATATCTTAGCCAACCAGAAAGCCAATTTCTAACATTGGTTGTCAGCGGTGAGGATAGGACTTGCATTTGCGCAGTACCACAGTGACGCATGGTTGAACTACAAACTCTGCATTTAGACAACCACGTGTTTTGGTTTTCTCCTGATTTTCTCTCATTAGTCATTTTTTGTATTGTGTACTCCTGCTTTAGGTGCATACCTTGGCCAACCAGAAACCCCATTTCTAACATTACCTATCACTGAAGAGACACAAAATCCATCAAGAGCTTTGTCGAGGAGAACAGCCTTTTTGAGACCAGCCCCAAAGACGCAAGGTAAAATAAAAGCTGAGCTTTGTTGACCATATTTCACTTTGGCAATAACACGTTTCTCTTGGAAAGATGAAGCCAGTGGTGTAGCTGGACCTACTGCCAACCGGGGTGCCCCCTAAGTTTGCCGCCAGGTGCAGCTAAGGGGGGGGGGGTGGCAGCTGACAGACAACTTGTTCCGGGGGGTTGGCGGCCGACTTGTTCGTGGGGGATTATGATAGTCAACAGACACAGCTTGATCACCTGTGCTGACCTAAAAAAGAGTGCCACCCAGGAAAGACCGCCCCACCGCTGCCACCCCTAGCTACGCCACTGGATGGAGTCCCCTCAGTTAGCAATGACTAGTAAAAATGATGTGGTTGCAATTATAATTACAGAATGCCAATCTAAAATCACAGGGATAACACCAAATTGACTTCAAAGAAGTATTCAAATCCTGCTCTCTGCAGTTGCACTGTTTGGGGTAGGCGGAAGAAAAGTGGGATCTAGCTGCTTGTGGCACACTGACCAACTTATTCATAATTATCTCATACATCTAATTGTGCAGCACTATCCTTAGATTAAATCCAATGTCTAAAAACATATTTCCTAACACTGAGCCGTGGATTTCCAAACGCTGGGCTTCTGGAACCACACATTCATTTCATTTAAATATGCTGAAGCAAGACAAGCTCATCACACTGATTAATGTTAGGCTCTATGTTGTTTAAACCACTAATTAGAAATCATACATGCAAACACAATTATCGTGTGACTGGCATCAAGTGTAATTATGCTTACATTCTTTGTGGTTACGACAATGTACTCGCTCCAGTTTCTATCGGTAAAAAACACCATCCCGTTTACAAAACAAAAGGACGGAATATCTATGATAAGCCCAGAGCAAACATAATTCGACACAGCACCCACACTGCTGGCCTAGCTGAATTTACTTTGCTTCGACAATGCACCGTAAATTGGAATCAATGAGTGGAACGTTCAATGCAAACAGTCTTATTCAAGTACAACTCAGTATTTTATTCACCACCTCTTACATATATTTTCATTTTTTACGATAAGGTAGTTAGATGGGTGTCTTGGATTCTCTGAGATCCTCGCTGTATCATATCTACAAAGTTGTTAATGCAGGTGATATGTGGATTTCCCTGAATTACATTGAATTAAAGAGAAAAATGTGATGAAAAATGGCAATCCGCTATTGTAGTTTTATGTCATCTTATTACATAATTAATTTCACCATATGCAAAAAATATTATAAAAATACAATTCATGGGCCACAACATATCCATTATTAGCTCAGACCATTTACATGGATACATTAAATGGATCATTCCATATAATGAAAAAAAAAAATCCTCAGTTAATTCATTACCTCTAACAATCGCCAACATTAGGCATTCCAGAATGTCCCTTTGTTTGATGATGTCTCCATAGGTTTTGAGATCTTTTGTGACATCAGTTAGCAGGTGGTCCCTTTAAGATTTCATAGCAGGTCTCAAATCACTGGAAATGTAGATCCAAAGGAGCAACCAGCAGGGTTGTCCCTCTCCCATCTGCTTTTTGCAATATACTTGGAGCCCCTCCTTCAGAAGATCCAAGACCATGAGGAGATTCGGGTGGTTTCTTTTCACCAGAATAGGTTCAAGAGCTCAGCCTTTGCTGACGATGTCCTGCTCTCATTGCTTTACCCAGTCCTCGCCCTGCTGAACCTATCACCGCTATTGGAGGAATACGAAGCGATGCAGGCCTTGAGATCAACCCGGGGAAATCAGTGGCCATGTTGGCTCCTCTAGAAGGTAAAATTGGAGACTCCCTTCCACTGGACACTTGATACCCTACCATATGTAAGAGTAAGCCTAACCCCAGATCTACATACTTGTAATAGAAGCAAGTTTAAACAATTGGTATGTTCCCATAAGACTCTAACCTCCTCTTGGAGTCTCCATGCTCTCTCATGTGTGGGAAGAATTGGCTCCATTAAAATGTCAGCTCTCCCGAAGATTTTGTACATGTCCCAGGCCCTCCCATCCCACTCCCCCTCTAAAAGACTGAATTAGTGCAGTTAACACACATTTGAAAATCTGGGCTGTGAAAAGATCCATACTCACTCCAATATTCACCTTTACTACCTGCTGACTCAGGAGTGGTATGGTGGTAAGTAGTGGAATGGGTCCCGAGAGAAACACACAAACCCTGGTGCTTCATAGACCAAGACATGACAGATAGATGACTTGTGGAGGTTATATGGCTCCCCATGAACTACTGGTGCTGCAACCTATACAACTTGCTGTTAAACCTGGTATCCTTTGTGTGGTTTTCCCCTAATTCTTTTGCCTTCAACCATCCTGTTTTGCTGACTTCATTTTTACTGGCTTTAGGACTCTGCACACTTTACCACTGCTAACCAGTGCTAAATTGCTTGAGTTCTCTCCTTAAAACATGGTAGAGTTATCTTATACCCAATTCGCATATTTAATTTACTTGTAAGTACTGAGTAAAGTGGCACTACCTGTGCCCAGGACCTGTAAATTAAATGCTACCAGTGGGCCTGCAGCACTGATTGCGCCACCCACCTAAGTAGCGCTTTAAACAGGTCTCAAGTCTGCCATTGCAGCCTGTGTGTGGAATTGTAAACTGCAAATTCAATCTGGCAAAACAAGCCTTTTGCCAGGGCCAAACCTTCCTTTTTAATATGCATATGTCATCCCTAGGGTAGGTCTTGGACAGCCCAGAGGACAGTGTGCAGTGTATATAAAAACTGAGTCATGTACACATTAGTTTTAAATGTCCTGGTAGTGAAACACATACATTTTTACGACTGCTAGGCATGCCTCACCAATAGTATAACATTAGAGTTACCTTATTGTATTTAATGAGCTGCAATTTCCTAATGGGAGCAGGTAACCAGATCATGTTTTGTGTCTTTGTAATTGTTTTTTTTAAATTTCAAATCATTTTTATTAAGTTTCAAGAAAAGAACAAATAATGCTAATAATAACGATAATAATAATAATAATAATAAATCATGAGAAATACAAAATAAGTAAATAAATAGAAAAACTACAAATTACTCAAGTGCCCAGCCAAGGTATTCGCAGTGAACCCGCATTGACGTACAGGTGGACGAACAAGCACAGTTCCCCTACGAGAGTTCAAAAGAATATACAATACAATATATAGCACAGGTGTGTCAAGCAAGTACATTTTACACAGTTGCGGAGGCAGGAAATACAATACAGTACAGGAGTATCACCGCAAATGTAGTATACAATACGCATTATAGTCTGGGGACTTATGTCGATTTTCACAGGGGGTCATATGAAAAGGATGAGGCATCAAGGGACTTCCATAGTTTCCTTTGGGCTTTACGCCATGGAGAGGTATGGAGTGCGACATTATCTGCTCCTCTAAGGAAAGATAGCCATTCTTGCCACATTCTAAAAGAAACATCATTGGTGTTTTTCCACTTACTCAATACAATTTTACAGGCTAAGGTGAGCATGAGATCTAGCAAGTATCGGTCATTCACATTTTCGATCTTAGGGTCCAAAGCACCTAATATAATATAGGAAAATTCCCTTGGAGGAACTATGTTGAAAGTATTGCTTATACACTCGTAAACCTTGTCCCAATATGTTTGTAAGGTAGGGCAATAAAAGAGCATGTGGGTGAGGTTACCGACGTTAGATTTACAGTTCCAGCACGTCGGGCTCTCACTAAGGTTAAGTTTAAAGATTTTCTCGGGTGTCCAGTATGTCCTATTTATTAGCATAAGTTTGGTTTGCGACAATATTGGAGATATTTTGTTCGAAAATGGGGTGATATGTATTTTCTCCCAATCATATGGGATGTTGTTGGAGTTGGGTTCAGATTCCCATTTAACTTCACATTTCATGTGAGATTTGCGAGGCTTAGGGGAAAGAAGTTTATATATTTTGGAGACGGTGTGTCCTGACTAGTAGCTGTGACATCTTTGAGACTATCGACGGATCAGAGGGTTTAATGGAGCGCATCGAGAGGAGAGATTTCAGCTTTAGGAATTTATAAAAGTCCATCGGTTTTAGCCCGTGACGAGTCTGGAGGGTGGAAAAAGGTAATGGGAGGGTCCCTATAAAAAGATTTTTGACTAGATTTATGCCATTTTTAGACCAATGTTCCCAATGGAGCGTCTCTCCATCAATCTTCAGGCTCGGGTTGTGCCAGAGAGAGGAGAAATTGGACTTATTGATTTTTAGTGTGGAGAGGTGTTCCATTCGTAATAGGGCCCTCTTAGTATTAAGCAAAATGTATTTTGAGTGGGGGAGATGGGATACATCCATGGTGAGGAGAGCAGGTACAGGCATATCATTGATGATTGACCTCTCTATATCTATCCAGACTGGGGTGAGGTCAGTCTGAGGGATTAGCCAGTTGGCACCTTGTTTGCACAGATATGCTGTTTGATAGTTCCTAAAGTTCGGAAGGCCCAGACCACCTTTCTCTTTCGGTAATTGGAGTTTTTTCATTGATATTCTGGGTTTCTTGCCTTGCCAAAGGAACGTATTGAAAAGTTTATAGATTCTATTCAGGAAGTCATTTGAAAACATCATTGGTAGCATGCTAGCTAGGTAGTTAACAAGAGGAGTAATCATCATTTTTAAAGTCTCTGCTCTTCCCCACCACGATAGAAATTTAGGTGACCAACCATCTAGCAATGAAGAGATTTTCTTGTGGAGTGCATTCTCATTAGTTTGGAGGGTGGTGATCAGATCTCCTGTAAAGTCCAGGCCCAGGTACTTGAAGCACTTAGGTTGCCACAGGAGACCCGAGTCACCCATAATTTCTTTACCACCAAGATTGTTCAGGAGTTTAACCTCAGTCTTGTCTTTATTTAATTTATACCCGGATACTGCAGCAAAGTCTTCTATTGAGGACATGAGAGCAGGGATAGCAGCTTCGGCATTCTCGGAGACAACTAAGATGCCGTCGGCATAAGCAGTAATCTTGACCGTACAGTCATTGAAACGTATCCCTGAGATCTGGTTATTATTCCTAAGGTGATATAGGAAGGGTTCAATTGCAAGTAGAAATAGGGAGGGGGAAAGAGGGCAGCCTTGTCTTGTTCCTTGTTCTAGTTTGAAGGAAGATGAGAGGGAGCCTCCCGCTCGTACGCTGGCCGAGGGATTAAAATAAAGTGACATTACCATGCGCGTAAAATTCTCACCCAAATTAAATTTATCCAGTGTTGCTTTCAGGTAGGCCCAATCTACGTTGTCGAAAGCCTTTTCGGCATCCAGAGTGATAGCAACTGTTGGCGAGTCAGTAAGTTTGGCTTTCTCCAGGACATGAGCTAGGATACGGGCATTGTCACTAGATAGTCTGTTTTTTAAAAAACCAACTTGTGAGGGATGGATAAGTTTGGGTAAGAATTTTTTAAGGCGTTTGGCGAGGATCATTGCATAAATTTTGACGTCTAAGTTAATTAGAGATATCGGTCTATAGTTTTTGGGGAGTGTTGGGTCCTTCCCCTCTTTGGGGATTACTGCTATAATGGCTTCTGCTAGTGTCCCATTAATTTGGCCAGAGTTACTAAATTCGTGGAACAAGTTTAGAAGTGGGAGAGTTAGTATCGAGGAGAAGCATTTGTAAAAATTTAGCATTAAACACATCAGGTCCCGGAGCCTTTCCAATTTTGAGGGACTTAATTGAGCTTTCGATTTCTGAGGCGGTGATTGGACTATTGATTTCTAGTTGTTCTTGATCTGAGAGGCCAGGAAGCTTGCATTCATTTAGATAATCTTGTGCTTTTGTGTTGTCCAAATCCTGGTTTTTGCTATACAGAGTACTATAAAAATCCTTAAAAATTTCTGCAATTTTGTCCGGGTCAGAGTGAGCTAAACCTTTTTGATCTATTAGGTTCTTAATCCCGTTCTTCTGTAATTTAAACTTTAAGTATGAGGCTAAGCTCTTCCCCGCCTTATTGGACTCACAAAGCTTGATGCTTTTTTGTTTACTTATCCATATCCCTGCTCTGTCACTGAGAATTTTATTATACTCATATTTCTTTTTTACTATTTCGTTCAGGACTGAGATCTCTCTTGATATTACATGTTTCCCCTCTAATAAGGCAATCTCTTTTTCTAGCTTTTCAAGATTGTTATTGTAGTCCCTATTCATGGCGGCTCTAATTTTAATAATCTCTCCTCTGATGGTACTCTTCAAAGCCTCCCATCGTGTGAGGTCCGATGTGTCACCCTGTTTGTTAACCATAAGGTAATTCTGTATTGCGCTTTCAATGATTTGTCTGTGGCACTCTTTTTCCAAAACTTCATTGTTGAGCCTCCAGAGAGGTTGTTTTTTGAAAGGCTTCGGGTCAGATATAAATAGACTGATACATGAGCGGTCCGAGAGCACTCTTGGCTCAATCGAAGTTTCTTCGATTCTGTCTATGGCATTGCCGGAAATAAGTAGGTAGTCAATGCGTGAGTAGGAGTTATGTGGGGACGAGTAGAATGTATATTCCCTTCCTGTGGGGTTTTGTAACCTCCAAGTGTCTATAAGATTGAAGCGTGTGCAGAGATTAATAAGGGCTTTATGAGAGTTGTTGGTGCGAAACGGGCAGCATGAGTCTCTGTCTAATGCCGGGTCCATGGGTAGATTGAAATCGCCCGCTAGTATGTACATTGCAGTATCTGGGATTGTGTCAATTTGTTTGTTTAAATCTCCCCAGAATTCCAAGTCGTCCTTGTTAGGGGCATAAATATTAGTAATGTAAAATTCTGTGTTGTCTTTTGACAATTTTGTTGTAACCCACCTCCCTTTAGTATCGGATGTGCTTGCCACCATGTCGACGTTTGATTTCTTAGCTACCAGAGTCAGGACACCATTTTTCTGTCCTATTGCGTCAGACCCAGCAACGTCGCTGTAAGACCTATTTCTAAGTGAATTAAATTGTTTTGAGTCGATCTTCGTCTCCTGAAGTAGGAAGACGTCACCTTTTTGTTTATGAAGGTAATCAAGTATATTCCTCCGTTTGACAGGGTGGTTTAAGCCCTTAACGTTCAGTGAGACTATCTTGAGGCTATTATGGGCTAAGGCACCTGGGGAAGTTTGCGACATCATAAGTGCGTTATAATCATTATAAGTGGTTCACTGGCTCTGTAGTAATTTTTGTGCGATTTACTCCCTATACGAGCAGAGGTTGTAGACTCATTTTGTGTATGCAATGAAGCTAGTGGACATAGTTGCGTTAAATTGGTTAGCCGTGTGTGCATGTCACATATATGGGGCATACCACTCAGAGGGGTTCCACCTACATCTGCAAGGTTAACACTGTTAAACAATAGACTAGAGACACAAGGCATGATACTTGAATTGAGAGACTCGTCACTTACATAGGGCATACACATCAATGTGGTCTCACCTTTGTGTACAACGATATCATAGCTAGACGTGGTATCTAAAAGAAAAACCATGGAACTCAAACAGAGAGATATGACACATATTTGGTGTTTACCGCTCAGCGAGGTGCACCGTTTACATACGGAGTTATTGCTGTAAGACAATGCCCCTAAGTAAGAAAACATGGTACCTGTGTAAAAATATTCGTCACATCTATAGGGCATCACATACAATGTGGTATCACCTGTCTGTGCGGGGTTGTCACTGCGGGAATCACTGCGAAGATCATCACTTAAAAAGACAGGCAAGGCACTTGAGCAAAGAAGACAATTATGAACGGCATGGAAAAGAGAGCAAACAATGAAAAATAATGTAAGAAAAACAAGATCCAAAACCCTACCCCTACCCACCCTCATCCCTAACCCTCCCACCCCACCCTGAAGGTACATACCAGGCATGGTGACAAGGGAAGAGAGCTCCCCTCCCATGGGAGCCAGACAAGGGTGTATTGGACGCATGGGACCATTGTGTGGCTTAAGGGGTGATAAACTTCAACGTTTGAGAACTAAGAACTAAGAACTGAGTGCGGTTAGATTGTAGTATGGATCATTGCAATACATAACGTACTGTTAGTGTATGCATTACGCAAATTAACAGTATGACACATAGTGAAGCAAGTGCTGGGATTTACCCAATAATCTAGCAACATCTAATGGAAGACATTTAGGGCTAGCTACTTGGTTAAACATTAACAAGTTACCTGGTTACCTGTGTTTAAGGCCTAGGTAGAGGTCAGGTTTAATAAGTATGGAATAAGCAAGAACAGAACACAGTTACATATCAGATCAGCTTAAACTGGCTTAAAATGACTTTAAGAGACTTAAATGTTATATAGATCAGATGATGGACAGGAAAGGCCAAGAAAGGCCAGCATTCAGATGCGGTCAATGAAGCCAGAAGAGTATGGCAGAGTTCATGTTGTCGTTGTATAAGACATTCTAAAGTTACGTCTGCATATTCAAATTAGGATTAAGTGAATACTAGGTAACTGAGTGAGGTTAAGTGCAGACAAAATTTTGTTGTACGGATCAACGGAACAACATTGTACTGGTCGTAGCAGAGTTCGGAAGTCGCCGTATCCAAAAGGAAACAACCTGATTAAGGATAGAAAATACTAGCTCATGAGCTCGTGGACTATCACATCAAACCAACAAGTTAGGTTAAAGCGATCTAAGAGCCTGTGGTAGAAGGCCCCGGGGTCGTTGTGTCCATAAAGGGATCATCTGGCCCATCAAGGAATCTTTTTAGTTGTAGGTGGTCCGTGAAAAAGTGCGGAGTCCCCTGGATCATTACGTGGAATCTTGCTGGACCCGCGAAGGCAAATTGATAGTTCAAGGATCGTAGTCTTGATCGAAGTGCTAAGAACCCTTTTCTGGTGTCCACAGTTTCTTTGCTGTAGTCTTGAGAGATAAAAATTCTGTTGTTTTTCCACAGGATATGGTTGTTTTTGCGCATGAAGGCAAGGATCTGTTCTACATGCTGGTCACGGAGAGGTTTGCATACAATTGGCCATGGTGTTTTCTGGTTTGCTACAATTCTAGTTGGGACCCGATGGGCCCTGTCAAATTCCAGAGGTTTACTAAAAGACAAGTTAATGGCTTGCGCAAACCAGTTTTCCAAGAAGGTGATGCATGAGCCAGAAGGATCTTCCTCTCCTTCCGGTATTCCGAAACTTCTTAGATTCCCTCTTCTGTTCCTATCTTCGAGCCCTGACAACCGTTTTGTTAGAGAGTCTGTTGTGGTCGTTAGGTTTTTGAGGGATTTACATACTTTAGTTTCGGTGTCTTCTAGCTGGCTAATTCTGCTCTCTGTTTCATACAATCTGACGTTAGTGTCTCTAATATCCTGTCTAATTGCAGAGATTTCTTCCTTCGTTGACTTTGCGAGATCATGAACCTTTGCCAGTTTGCTTAATATGGTATCCATCGTTGCGTTGATGTCGCGTTTGCCTTTTGTAGGCGAATCTGGATTTGGAGGATCGGCTTTGAGTCTCTTGAGGGTCTTAGCTTCCTTGTCGGCCATTTTTAGGTGATTGCCGTTTTTCTGCAGCGTGCCTGGTACATGTGGTATAATTGGACTTGACGCTCGTGGCACAAGCACTGGTTACTCTATTTAGACTGATTGCAGCCGCACTTGTAGTTGATGACTGCTAGACAGTAGTGTGTAGGCTGGTCTTGATTATCCTAACTATCCTGGATATCCTGGTTATCCTTGTTTATTGGTTGGAGGTGTCTAACTACTAGTTACTGCGTGTTACAGTGCGTTAGGTGCGTTGCCTGGCTACTGGCTACAGGTTGTCTTGATTAAATGATGGAACTGGTATTCACCGGTCACCCCATACCCCGGATATTAGACACCAATTACAGTGTGGGTTACAGGAAGCATGTAAGAAACCCAGTGTACAGCGCACAGCAGCACACACAGCACCAACGCATTAACTTGGAAGGTATTATTCGGTGACTCAATTTGAAAGATCAGAAGGATCAGAGCAGAACAGAACAGGTTTGGAGCAGATCTGGCATTGTGTGCGCTTAAAGGTGTAGGCACAGCAGGTACAGCATAGACATGCTAAGGTTTTCCTATGGCAGCTGCCATCTTAAAGTCAGGCACCCGATTGCAGTTCAGGATACACATTGCATCGCGTTTTGCATCACAATAGACTCAGCACATACAAACCCAGTTAGGCATAAGCTGCCTTGCTTCTGTTTACTTTGTCCCATTCTGTGTTGCTACAGTCATTTAAGCGTGAGGTTGGGTGGATAGCTTTGCATCTTTCGCGCCAATTTGGCCGCCATTTCATGTGCATACCATGCGCATACCACTCGCTAGAAACTGTGCTGGCGTTGGAGGACTTAGTAAACAGATATGCAGTTTAGCCGCTAGTCGCTTAGTCTATTAATAGCGCCTCAGCATACCAATCCCAACTGTATGCAGCTGAGCCTCTCACATTCAGAAGTACTGCAGTGCTGCGGTGAGTGCCACGGTGAGCGCTCCTTTAGTTGCGGTGAAGCCCATTAACGAGTAACGCTTGACTTGTAATGCGCATCAGTGGCGTGATATGAGTTCAGGCTATGCGCATATGCAGGCTATGCAAGTAAATTATACACTTAGCTGTTGGGGGATCGGAGATCAAGTGCTGCTGCAGTGGAGCACTAGTTGAAAGCACGGCTCAGGCTCAGTCTCAGATACATAATGCAGGAACGGCCGCCATCTTAGATGCAGACGCGCGCGGTCTTACTTAACAGCTAATAAAGCTGGAAGGCTGAATTCCTGCAATTATCTGCGCTGGAGCAATCCCGTATCCTGGGGTTGCCCTGTCACTCAGTCGGGGTTGATCGGAGATTCGGGGGCACACACATTCACTCTCTGACACCGGTTGTGCCGCAGGCGTGATGCGGTCTGACGTGTGGCCGGGACGAGCAACGTTCAGAGAGGGGTAGAGACGGCAAAGCTGCCACTACCCTAGTAGATGCTCAGGATCCCCTCAAATCGATACTGCTGTGTTCCTCAGGCACTCCGCCACCACCCTGCCATCAAGGATGACATCGATCAATGCGGGAGATGGGTGGAAATGCAGACTCGGGCATCACCACGGGAGGAGACGAAGGCTCACGCCGCCATCTTCGCCGACGTCCAAACCACGCTATGTGTGTCTTTGTAATTGTAATGAAAAATCCTCTCTCATGGTAAAGTCAGATTTCAAACTGCAATTTTGAAAATGCCACTTTTAGAATGCTGGAATTATCCTGCCCATTTAGTGCCTGCCGTCTGTCATTGCGTCACATAACTGGATGTAGCTGGCAGTTGGGCTTTCTGCATTCCTCTAGACAGCCACACACAATAGAGGGCTTTGGTGTACCTGGATGCGCCATCACTGGCAGGATGGGAGGGCAGAGCTGGGCACCGCCCTAATTGCACTTGAATAAGCTGTGTCCTGCCTCCACACAATGGGCTGCCTGCCCCCTGTAGTTAGTCTGGAGTCAGGACAGGGAAGGCAGGTTGACTGGGGACTTCAATGGAAAACCTCTAAAAGCTCCTCCCACTTCAAAAGAAATCCCAGGTATAAATATTGGACCCCAGACACCCTCTTCAGTACACTTCTGGACTTGTGGATACTCTGCCAGGAAGAAGGACTGCTGTGTAGATGAAAGGTCTGCCACACTGCTGCGTTGAAGGACTGCTTCTCTGCTGTGCTGACCCACTGCCTGCTGCCCTCTTGCCTGAGTGAGAAGGACTGGACCTGCATCTGTTGAACCCAGGACCACAGAGTGAATGTAAGGGCCAATTGGCTGCCTCCCGACTAGAGCCTCAGGGATAGAAAGCTCCAACAACCTTGAACCTAGCATCTGAACTCTGCCATCTGTGAGTGCTACCCTGCCAAGTGGTGCTACCCCAGTCCTGGACCCTTGGAAGTGGCCCTGAAGGTGCTCTGCCAGCCCATCTGTGAATCCAGCCGAACTGACGCATCTCCTCCACTGTGCAGAGCAATCCTAACCAGAACCAATGCAACGCCTCTGCTGCAAGGGTTCTCCTAGCACAAGGACTCCTCATCGACCTCACAGTCTGCATCAGAACCACCACTATGTGAAGCTTCACTGATGCAGGCCATCACAAATCTCTCGACAATGTAGGTTCTTGCATTGTAGCCTCACAGCTCTTCGGAACCAACACATCACCTCGACTGTGTGACGCAACCTCGACGCCAGACTGTACATTGTAAGCCCTCATCGACGGGATCCTTGAAGACATTGCATCACAGCTCCACAGCTCCTCAGACCCTACGCATTGCCTCAGCTGCCCGACACACTCTCAATGAGGGACCTCACAATGCTCCACAGCCAGGATTTAAGGTACTCTTGTTGAGATGGCCTAAGTGGGTCCCTGTAGCCTGGCCCATGCTTCATATCGCAGTCAACCTGAACTTGAGACTTTTCCCAGTCTGGCGTGACCAGATCTCCACATATGGTGTTTGCTGCTTTTTGCCTTTATATTTACTGAAAGTTTTAAACTTGCATATTTCCGGTTCTACTGATTTGTCTTGTGTTGTGTTTTCACTTTATTACTGTTTGAAGTGTTGCATAAATACTTTACACACTGCCTCTAAGTTAAGCCTGACTGCTCTGTGCCAAGCTGCCAAGGGATTGAGCACAGGTTAATCTACGGTGTGCTTGCGCCTCACCCAGACAAGGTTTGTGGTTTCTGCTTGAGTAGGGTTTCACTCCCCTCAACCAGTAACCTGATGAGGAACAACTGAATGTTGGGGCCAGAAGAGGAAAGACAAGAATGGAACCAGAAAAAGAGAAATGTAGTGCAGGATAGCATAAGAGGCAGAAAGAGAGCGAGATGAGTGACAGAAAGCTTGAAGGAGATGCTTGGGTAAGTGCAAAGAAAAAGAACATACTAAATACAAAGTGTAATCATATTAGAATACATATATTTGATAAACATCAGTTGGTAGGCCAACCCTCTGAAGGAGAACAAAGGGTAATGAAGTCTAAGAGTGTGAAGGGAGAACAGAAAGTTAGGAGGAAGAGAGGAGAAAGGCCAAAAATGGAGTAGACAGGCAGTGCAAAAGAGCAAAGGGGCATACAGGATCAGTAGATGTGAGTATAGTGAAAGGAGCATTTGCGGGTAAACTATAGTTTCTTCCGATTGGTCAAAACTGGACTAATACTTAGGTACATCTCAATTTTGTTGGGATAATAGTGGTCCTCCGTAAACAGATACAGCTTTATTTGCAGTTTTTTTAGTTCTGTATTTGGTGATTTCCATAGTCAAATACTGATCACTTCTCAAATTTCTATTCATCCTGGATAAATTGAGGAACTGTGGTATTAAGGTTGATGCCTTGGTAGGGCTTTGTGTGTAATGCAGTACTCATAACAGAGGTTTAATGTGGTCCTATTTTCTAGTGCCTGAAACAATCCTGGATACAAAGTAAAGCACAAGCTTGATTGGGGTTAGTGAGGAGGCACTGACCATAAGGTGTGGTACCAGAATACTGATGACCTAGTCTCATTTGACATAAATTATCATGCCCTTAATATTGCCTATAAACATTGTGCCCCATTGGACTTTATATTATCAAATAAGCACCCTCAGAGACTATATTTTTTCAAACAATGTATAGGGCATAATGGTGTCAGGATTCAGGCAAGATGACAGACCCACAGGGGCTATAGGTGCTGCAAAATATGTTGATGGGGCTGAGAAAGGAACACTTGTCCGCTAACTGTTAATGATTCTCATTCACACACTTCCTGAGTCTGGATATTCTTGCTCAGTCTCCATTCCCTATTTCTCCCCCATTTCTGTGTCTGGTGATTGTTAGAAATGGGATTTATGGTTGGCTAGGGCAAGTGCCTATGCCAGGCAGAAACCACCACTCTAGTCAGGGCAAGGGAGTTGCACACTGAAGATAACCCCTGCTCTCCCCCTTGGTAGCTTGGCACGAGCAGTCAGGCTTATCCCAGAGGCAATGTGTAAAGCGTTTGCGCAACACACACACAACAGCATCACACTAGGCACACCACAAAAGAAATTCCACACAAGGTTATATAAAAAATAGCCTTTGTATTACTCGTAAACACATTAGAATGTAATCACATATGTACACAGTGCCACCTGGCACTAGATATAACTTTACAGGGGATTATATACATGACAGGGCCAATCGGGCCACTGTCATAACCATTAGAATGCAAGTAGTGAAAATAAAACAACCAGCAACTACTGGTATTAGCCCTTATGCATAAACCACATTGTGCATTCACATTAGGCATAAACACATTATGCATAAATCACATTTAGCAGTGCACCATAGTACCACTACTAAGGTGCATTCATCCGCTAAGGGCCTTGCGCCCCAGCAGAACACAAGGTGCTCCTAGGCCATCTGGCCTTCCTCAGGGGGCCCGACTTGGGCTCCCCGTAACGCCCTTTGTCCACAAAGTCAGGGCTCTAGGCTGCCGATGCAGCACTCCCTTTACCACCAGGCTGCCACTGCAGCAGGGTACAGGCCCAACAGGCCGGTACCAGAAATAGGGGTGCGATGGTGCAACTCACCCTTGTCTCTCCTGAGACACAAAATGCCCCCAACGTTGCAGCTGCCGCGATCTGGCGGTACAGCTATGTGCACAACACTAGGCACCAACAGTGCCTTGGGAGCCCCTCCTTCCCGCGGCTCCTCTCCGAGGGAAATCGCGCAGGCACTACCAGTGCTCCCCTGCAGGCCCCACTCACCGGGGTCTCCTGGTCTCCCCAGCGAGGGACGACCAGCTGCGGGGAAAGGCGCAAAGCTGGACAAAGGGAGCCCGCGAGGCTCCAGTTCTCAAACCGGCATCAACAGTGTGCCCTTTTCCAGCCCCACTCACCGGGGCTTCTCTCTGCCTTCTTCGACTTTGGCCTGGCTTCTGGAGCTCTCGGGGAGTTACCCGAGCTGACTTCTCCTTAGGCACCGAATGCCCTCGAGGCGCCGGACTTCCCTCCGTGGGATGGGAAAAGCCCGCAAGGCTCCGTCTCTCTTGTTTGCGCCACACGCGGGGCTCTTCCCAGTACTCCGGGAGCCCCACCTTGGACCAGGCAACCTCCACCTGTCTTCCGCTCCGGCCGCACTTCCTCCCTGCTCTCAGCGTTGTGGGCCCCGCCCACAACCAGGCGGGCACTTGCCTGACTTCTGCCTCTTCAGGGGTAGGCTCCCGCTCCACGGTGAGGATTGGCGCAGCCACTGCCTGACTTCCCGCGGGCCATCCCACCTCCAGGCAGCACGGGGGAATCCCCACACCTGTATTCCCTCGGAACAATTTGCGGCACAGCGCTTTTGAACGACAAGACCCGTGGGGCACTCCTCACACCCCGGGGCGGTGCGGGCCCCCCTCTGGGGCTCGGGTCACTTTAGGGAGGTGAGCGCAGCCCACGCTGCAGGGCACAAGCGCTCCTCCCGTCCTTGGTACCAGGCAAACAACCCCAAAGCACCCACGAGGTACCACGTTCCAAGTTCAGAGGGGCAGAGCTGGGCACAGGCAGGCCAGCACGTAGGGACCCCCAGGAAGCAGCAGCTGGGTCCAACGGCGGTTCCTCCTTGCCCAGCAGTCCTTCAGCTTCACAGTTCCAGGTAAGCACACCTTATATGGGGTCACAGCCCCAATATTTATACCACATTTGTCTTTGTTCTTAGGGCTCTGTGCCCGGTCCAAACCAGTTCCGGGGGGCACTCCAACATTTGTATACAGTGCTCAACAGTCCCCATTGACAGAGTAGGTCCTGGCCCCAGATACACCACAGGGGGGCGGAGCCAGCATTATACAAGGTAGGCACAGACCTATTCAGGGTCAGGGACAACTCCTCCCAATACTCCAAATGCAGATCTGCCTATTCAGCCTAGCGCTGACCCACCCAGCCCCTCTGGAGCCACTGCACCTCACCAGCCCCTGTCACTCCAGAGCCAGACATGCAATACACATCAGGCAAGCACAAAGACACATAGCACACAGAAATGCCCACTTCTAAAAGTGGCATTTCTAAAATAGTGATAATAAATCTGCACACACCATTACGCAGCATTTATTACCGCTATTCCAAACATACCAAACTTGATCCCGCTACTCCTCTGAGATCAGAGGCCTGAGACAGGTTTGAAAGGCGACTTTGGTGGGTGGCGCAATCAGCGCTGCAAGCCCACCAGTAGCATTTAATTTACTGGCCCTGGGTATCTGGGATACTGCTTTACAAGGGACTGATAGGTAAATTAAATATGCCAAAGAGGTGTAGACCAATCTTACCACGTTTTAACACAGAGAGCACATGCACTTTGCACTGGACAGCAGTGATAAAGTGCCCGGAGTCCTAAAACCACCAACACCAGGTCAGAAAAAATACCAGGAGGAAGGCAAAAAGTTCAGGGATGACCCTGCAAAAACGGCCACGTCCAACAGTGATATATTCCATCTTGGTCACCAGCACAGATATTAGGTGACGGCAGGGGCTTTCAGTGAGTCTGCAATACTAAAACTTGACAGATTGGTATGTCAGACAATATTTATGCATGACCTACATCCCCACCAAAATTGCATTACTATAGTCAATTCTGGATAAAACTAATGCCTGCACAATGAGGCATAAGACATTGTGAAAAAGAAAGGGTTTGAATTTCTTGATGGAGTACAATGCAGCTTTGGATGCAACCTTCTCAATCTGTGTGATTAGGGACAAATTCTAATCTACTCTATACAAAGAGAGAGGAAGAGAGAGGTTCCGGTCCAGCAAACATCCTACCTAACAATGTGAATCCATAAGTGGGTGTGCAGGTCTGTATTGATGGTAGAATATGTCTACGTTTGGTAATTGTAATTGTATAAGAAGCACAAGTCCTCAACCACCAAAAGGTTGCATGCTTCATCATTGGGCCGTGATCCTCAATAAACTGGTGCTTCAATTCCGGGCAGGCCCCTCGAAGGGGCTCTTTGCCGGGGATCTTTTTTCTTTGCCTTGAATTCTGGATACCCAGATGCCAACTCTCAAAGGTTTTGTGGGGTAAAGGACTCTGTGAAGGGTATATTGGACAAAAGAAAATGTTCAAAATTAACTAAGGCCCCCCAAAGTCTCTTTATATTAAAGGGGCCATTGTTATAATTAAACCCAGTGAAGACCCCTAGGAATATAATGTTCCCGGACATCAAAGAAAATGGTTCACATGTTTCTTGCTTATTTTACCCACTACAGGACCAATGGCAATTTGTCAGGACCAGAATGAAATGCCTAATCTACTTGAGTGGTTGCCTCATAGGAAGGTCATTGGAGCCCACTTAAGTTAACCTAAGAATAGTCTCCGAATATACAAAATGTTTTAATGGTAGCCACTTATTCCCCAATGTGGGATTTCTGAAATACAGACAAATGATCTCAGTTAGAGATGAGCATGTGCCAAGAGTAAACGTTGGTATGTCAGCAGGGAGGAGCACGTCCCTGGGAGTCCTGAGTAAGAGGAGGATGGCGCCGCAGCTCCACTGCCTGGGATACTGCCAGCATATGGTGGACTCTGGCCTCCGACATCAAGAGGGACTAGGAGCTGATTTCAGCATCTAAGGGAACGGCCTGCCTCAGTTACAGTGCTCTGGCTGGTGTGTGGCTCAGGAGCGGGACAACGAATGTCTACACGAGGAAGTGAGCCTATGCTGCCATGTTGCCTGGGGCAGCTCAAAAGGCACAGGCGGCCCTAGGGGGCCCTGCCTCACACCCCCCTGCATTGCTGCCAGCTCGCCTGCCTCAGCCTTATCACAGCCTGTGCTCCCCAGCACGCAGAGACACCCCGAGGACCCATGATCTAGCAGCTGTCCTGCATTTGTGCATGTCTGCATGCCTCACTCATAGCAGGAGGTAAGGAGTGCCAATGTGAGGCTAGTCCCGTGGGCTGCAGGGGGGGGGCCACGGGGACCAGGGCTGTTCCAGGGCGGACTGGGGAGGTGAAAGGTTTGCAGGAGGGCCACGAGAGCCCGGTGTTAGTAGCTGTGGTGCAGAGGTGGAGCCCTGACCCTGTGGAGATGGCCTGGCTAGGTGCAGGTGTGGCTTGTGGGGCAGGGTGCCCACCTGCTGGCAGCTGCCCCAGTGTAGCCCCTGAGCTGCCTCAACCGCACCTCTTCTACACCCTCCCCACAGACCTGCATAGACGTTCATCATAGGCATCGTTGCCACCTCCACAAAGCAAAGCAAAAGCAAAGAAAGGCATGATATCTGGAAAGAAGTGCTCACTGCGCACACAACAGCATACTAGCAGCATTTTGGTGGCACATTGTGGCATTTTGCTCCACCAGCACCGACGTTGGGTGTCTATGAAAAAAAATTAAAGCCAACAGCAAAAAGTTAAAACAAGCATTTACAATGCAATAGGTCTCGCATTACTGAAAGTTTGAGTTATTGACGTTGCATTATTTTTTGCAATGCCAATAGCTTAAACTTTCAGTCATGCGAGACCTACCGCATTGCAAATGCTTGTTTAGAATTCTTTTTATTACTGAAGGTGGTTGAGACACCTAAAGATATCTCTGGGCCAGACCAAAAAATGAATCTGCTCCACAGAGCTGAAATGCATGCCCACATCTCGTAAGTGCTGCATAAATGTTAGCATGATAATGATGGGACGCAAGAAGTACTGTTAAGAAACGGCCATCAGCAAATCAGTAGATATAAGCCGTCTGAATCAACGTCCCACTTTATCACCTCCATATTTACAGAAACAAAAATCATATTCATATTGACCTAAAGTTAATATAAATGTTTTAATGACAATGATATGCTATAACGATATTTATCATTAACTTGTCTACTTTACATTAAATTATAAAGATTTCATTGTCGCCTTAGTTTTTACAGGAAATAAAACATGTTCATTTATATGTAGCTTTTTAGTGCACAATACCAGCACATTTCTCATTGCACTTTCATTACTGTTGCTTTGTATTTGGCAACAATAAGCTATGAACCTTCTCTTTGCATTTACCAGCTTGAAATTTACCATTAAGTCATACTAATACATCAATAATGATATAATTACATCTAAACGTGTGCGGCATTGTGATTGTTTTACTTTTGGTAATATTTGACCAACAGCAATGTATCTGTCGTCTTTACCATATTCAATGATGATTCATAGATAATGATGATTTACCACCAATGTGCACCATCCTTCTAATTACTATCACATCATATGTTTGAAACAATATTCCTCGTGTTTCTTAGAAGAGGGCAATTCTAGAGAATATGGCCACTTGATATATGTTGCAAGTGAATTGTCTGCCTTGCTTTACATCAATTCATTTATTCCAGGAGCCTTCTGTTCCGCAACATGCCAACTGAATTGTGTGTGGTACGTAGTTATTTGTGGTTAGGTCTGGTGTTAGCCAAGACCGTTTAATTTCACTAAAATTATAAGTATATATACTTCTTTGTATGGCCTGTTATTGTGTCATTAACATTTTTCTGCCTCCCAGAACAGCCTATATTACAGCATAGGGTAATGGCTCAGCCCACTTCAGCCACTGGCTAGTTTTACTGTGAGTGACAACATTCTGCCCTTTCACAAGTTGCACATCCACACACAAAGTAGTTTGTTTAAATGTCAGGGACTACTATGGCAAAATGTGCTTTTTGAGACCCAAATCATTTTTGCTTCTAAGCTGTTTGTTTTTAAGTTTGATGAGTTCCAAGCAACTTCCCCACCAATAACTTTTTGCAAAAACCATGACAAAAGAAAGCAAGCATTGACAAAGTCTAAAGCCTGGCAGCCCACGCCAGACCTACTCGCTTTGCTAAGGCTGGTTTCACAGAGAGCACATCTTAAACCTGTGCTCACACTGGCCACAGCTGCATTAATGAGACAGCACTTTCTAAAGAGCATATATTGAATTCCAAATTTCTTCGAGATAGTGGTGCAGACAATATATATTGGAAATCGCTGGTTCCTGTTTCAGTGCTGTGCCGCTTGCAGCACAAGCGCTAATTCAGATAAATGTCTGCACGTTGGTACGTGCAATTGCATAAAAATAGAAGCACAGCCATGCCCTGCGTGAGGACAAACATTCATGAAACGGTCACGTCTGTCAGGTTTGGCCTGCACAATTATAAATATATAAACGTAATGCGTCAGACTCTGATGCAGTCAGGTACCAGCAATTTTATTTTAGAGTTCGTCACACATGCAGATTGGCCACCTGTAGACCCTGCTTAAAGGGCAGCTGTGTGTTTCTGCAGCACCCACAGATCCAAGACCACTAGAAGGGAAACCAGTGGATCTGTGTTCATCAACAAAACATAGAGGAGGTGAGGGGGTATGAGTTTGCTCCATAGTTTTGGGGGTTTTGTTTCCAAGGCGCTTTCCAAAGCACAGCACAATCTTCCCAAAAAACAAAATTATTTCAGAATTCACTTTTAAGTAATTCAAAAAACAATAAGTCACTTATGTGAAACTCCTCTGCTATGATTTGAAATCCCTTCCCCTGCTACGGGAGCCCCGCCACCCAGAACTTTTCTAAGGCAAAGGAATATCCGCTGTACTATAGCTACCTCTGGCTTGCTATAGGGAAGTTGGAACAACACCACCATCTACATAAAGAGAAGCGGCTGCCTGCTGTTTAGGGAATAAAGAAAATAGTGCAAAAGAACTGGAGCCAGCAGCCAGTAGCAGCTTGTCAGGATCTGCGGTGCCTCTTACAAAAATAAAACTCATTTTCGTTTTTATTGCACAATTGCTGCACACAGCGCTTCCAAACGGGAGAACGAGGAATCAATCATCACAAAACGAAAACACCATTTACATAATAAAAATCGGAAGACAACTCTGCTGGGATTCAAACATGTAATCACACAGCTAGTATTCAAACCACAGCTTCTACTTGCTTCAAATGTGGGGCTACAATACTATCTATGTGAAGAACAGCTTCCGTTTGCTACCTAGATAACAAAGGATCTTAAGCAAGCACCCAGGAGCATGCGTGTTGGGGACTGCCTGGCCTCATGCTAAACAAGCATTTGCAATGCAATAGGTCTCGCATTTACGCGAGTTTAATCTATTGCATTGCAAATGACAATGCGTTTTAATGATGTTTCAAAAACCAAAACATAAATAAAAGGCATTGTCATTTACAATGCCAATAGCTCAAACTCGAGTAAATGCGAGAACTGTTGCATTGCAAATGCTTGTTTATAAAGTTATGGAGTGGAAGGAAACATTGACTTTGAATGGTAATGAAAAATGAAAAAAGCGTAATTTTATATATAACTTACTCCCACACCTACACATTTGTATGATCCGGTCTGGCACTTGTGAATCAAGAAATATTGTTACTTTCCATATTTTGGAGGTGTAAGTCTATTCAATGGCGATTTAAGACGTTTTATTGGAATTGGGCCCTGTGGCCATATTTTATATCAATTATCCTGTTCAACGCACAATCATCAAAGCAGGAAAAAACGACCACCAAAGGAGGGTTGTTCATTTATTAATTATGTATTTATTTATTCATGGCTGTTGTCGTGCCACCGAAGCCTTACATCCCCAGCAACAAAACCAATGAACGGATGGGGGAGGAGTTTGAACTTTAATCCTACCCTGAGCAGGTGCTCTGCACCCCGGTGGGTAGAGTTTCCCATCGGTGGAAGACTTGTTTGCAGAGCGCAACACTTTTCACAATGCGCAGCTCATACAAGTGCCTAGAGATTTACAGCGCTAATAACACAGTACCTCTCAACATCGTCCATTGAACACAAGCTCCTAGAGGCCGTTCAGGTTGCAGTGTCAATAACTCAGCGCTTCTCACAGCACCCAGCTCAAACAAGCGCCTAGAGGTCATTCAGCTTGCATTGCTGATAACGCTGCATATGGAATGGCCTCTAGGCGCTCGTTTGAACAAGGTTCTGGTGAGACGTGCTGATTTATTAGCAGTGCAGTCTCATGGTACTTTGGGCACTTGTAAGATGATTGTAATTATTAGCACTGCATACTGAATGGCCTCTAGGCGTCTGTATGAACAGGGTGCTGGTGAGAAGTAGTGATTTATTAGTAGTGCAGTATCAATGCACCGTAGACACTTGTATGGTAAGCGTATGATGTTGAGAAGTAGCGAATTATTAGCACTGCATATCGAAAGGCCACTTGGCGCTTGAGTGAAATGGGTGCTAAGAGTGGCACGGATTAATTAACCCTGAAACTGAATGTCCTCTGCGAGCAGGGGTCACATCCTCTCCCCTACCGGAGAGAGGTACTGAATGACAGGCAAGCTAAAAGTCCTCTCGGAGCCTGTAAGAAATCGGTAGTGGTGAGAGGTGCTCAGCTATTAGCAGTGCAAACAGAATGACCTCTAGGTGATTGCTTGAGCTGGGTGCTGTGAGACATATCAGATAGTTTTTTTGTTTTTTTTGTCCTCATTCACCTCAGAAAAAGAGAAAGATGTCCATTTTTTTCTGCCCTTATTGTCGAGAGAGATACCAACCGCTACCGGGCATACTCCAATAGACACCAACCTTTCTGCGGCTGTCTCTCTCACGCAGTATAACACCGATACTGCTTGATTTTCCAAAGTTCGTAAGGGCCCTGAAGCAGTCCAGGAGTGTTAGCCGGTGTAATCATTGGACGTGAATTTATACTTGTATCAGCAATTTAACCTCAACAATTTTTTCGTACCCCTTCTGGGCTCTCTAGCGAAGCAATTAATGGTTTCCAGAAAGCTTTCTTCTTAGACTTTTTCCCTGAAAGATCCATCTTAGACATATATATAAGGGATTCCAGCCATTCTGAGTGCTGTGGAGGTATATTGCTCACCAATTTACGACAATCTTCCCTTCTGGCCAGTAACATTGCATAAAACAACAGATCTCTGATGTTACCAACAAGTTCATCGACCACCCCAAAGATAACCAGAGAAAGGCTTACCTTTATTTGCCGACCCAAAATACCTGTCATAGTTGTTTGTACTTTTTTCCAGAACTCGCTGTTGCTGGGCATTGGAAGAACATATGGATGTCTGTAGCCTTTTCCAACCCACATTTAGCACAGCTGGTTCGGCTTCCTTTCCCCATCTTAGATAGTTTCTCGGGTGATATATATGCCCTATGGAGTGAAAACAGGTGGTTTCTTCTTAAAAAAGCAGGTTTAACTGTGATGTAAAGAGTACGCATAGATACTTGCCAAATATTCTGCAACTGCTCCCGAGGCAAGTGATTTCCCCACAGCTCCTCCGCCAGAGTGAATTCTCCATCCATGATGTCCTGAAGATGCCAATACCAGAGTGCTACTTCTTTGCTTCCTGGTGGTTTAGTTACCAATTGATCTTCTAAAATATTACCAGTACCCAATGTCGATTCCCTACTTTGCGCCCAACTTTTTAGTTGTAGGTCTTTAAACTTTGAGAGAGTACCCTTCATCAGTCCGTTTAAATCATACCAGGGTAGTAGATTTCCTTCTCTAGTCAGATCCCCCCAGACCTTTAGGTCTGCGTCTCTGATTCGTAACACCAACTTGTCGTTGAGACACTTTGGGGTTCCTGGGGAATCCCACATCGGGGCAGAGTGGGAGTAATAGTCTAATTTCGAAAGGCGTCGGATGTGGTACCACATTGTTGCCATCGAGTGCAACACCTTCAGTTTAACTTTTTTTTAAATTTGGGATCACCAAATTTGAAAAGGAAGCCATCAAGCTTTATTTTATGCTCTTTTAGCATGGCTGAGTACATTAAACCTATTCTGGATCCATCGGGAATCTTTATGAGCATTCTGGAATTTTTTAATTGGAAAGCCCACGCATAATATTGTATGTCTGGCATAGATAGACCTCCCTTCTTCTTCTGAGCTTCTTCCAAGAGATCCTAATCCCTTTATTAGCCCAAATAAATGAATTTATTGCTTGCTGTATGCTGTGTATAGTGGCTTTATCGAAATGTAATGGTAGTGAATTAAATATGAAGGTAATCTTTGGCAGGATGCTCATCTTGACCAAGCTGACTCTCCCTAGAATAGTTAACGGAGGTGTACCCAGCTTTTCATTAGTTGGACTATTTCTTTAAACACTCTTCTTAAGTTCGTTTCAGCAATCACGTTGATATCTTGGACTATTCTTAAACCGAGATATCGCATCTCCTTTTTAATTAATGGGTTGCAACTTACTTGGTTCCATATCATTGCTTCGGTCTTGAGCTCATTTACTGAGTACCCCGACACCTCTCCAAATTCTGTTGCTATACGTAAAATTATAGGTAGTACAGCGTCTAAATTGGAAGAATATACCATGAGGTCGTCTGCATACAGTGCGACTTTCTTAACCCAATTACCCTGACAAAAAGGTGGAATGTCAGTTGAGTGTCTAATTCTAAAGGCCAGGGGCTCCATGTACAAATTAAACAAAAGGGGGGAGAGGGGGCAGCCCTGTCTTGTGCCTCTAAGGATTTTGAAAGGTGAGGATAATTTACCGTTTACAAGTACTCTTGCTACTGGTTCTTTGTATATTAGCTTTATAGCTTGACAGAAATTATCTCCCAGGTTATATCTCTTTAATACTGAGAATAGATAGGCCCATCTCACCTTGTCAAATGCCTTAGAGGCATCCAGTGTTGTTATGGCTAGCGGTGTGTTAAAGGTTATTGCGAAATCGATAGCTCCAATAAGCTCATAAGTGAGCTCATGTAGGTATCTCCCTTTTACAAAACCTCTCTGATCTTCATGTATTATATCACCCGCAATTTTAGCTAACCTACCAGATAACATTTTTGTAAAAAGTTTATAATCTGAGTTTAAAAGGGATATTGGTCTATACGACTCACAGGATGCTGGATCTTTACCCGGTTTCAAGATAAGGTTAATCGTAGCCTCATTCCACGATTTTGGTAGTTGTATTCCCTGACCTAATATCTCACTTATCACTGATGTCAAGAGAGGGGATATCTCCTCTACTAAGATTTTATACAACTCTGTTGGGATGCCATCTGGCCCTGCCACTCTACCCCCTTTGCTAGTTTGAATTACTTTAACTACTTCTTCCTTGGTGATCTCTTGATTTAAAAAATTTTGTTGACTAGTATCTATAGGTCGAATGGATTCAGCAAGCCAGTCCTCTACCTCGGTACCTACTATATCTTCCTTTGCTTCCGTATATAGGTCACTAAAGAAGTCCTTAAAGGCCTCTTTGATCTCAGTCTCACTACTCAGGGTATCTCCAGACCTTTCTTCTTTGATCTCCTTAATCCTGTTTTTGTTCTGTTCTGTCTTAACTTTCCAAGCAAGAAGTTTACCCGCTCCCTCTCCATACTCGAAATGTGCTAGCTTGCTAGCCTCCCACCTCTTTCTTATTCTTATTTGGAGGATCTCAGATAATTGATTCTTCATAAGTAACTGCTGCTTTTCAAGTTCTTCTATATTCTCCTCTGAGTCTGATCTTTTTATTTCTAGATCTATTTTCTTCATCTCCTCCTCTAGTCGTGAGATTTCTCTTTTATATGTCTTATTTCTGTGACATGTTACACTGGTGATTTTACCTCTTATAAAAGCCTTTAGGCTATCCCGCACTATTTCCATTTGATGTTGAACCGGTATTGATCTCAATAAACTCTCTGACCTCTGCTTTAAGAATTTCCATTGCTTCACTATCTGCTAATATGGTCCGATCCAGAGTCCACCTATTCTCTTCACACCTAATACTGTTTTTTAGTATTAAAAGAACTGCTGAATGGTCTGATAAGTGGGCCGCCTTACATTCAATGTCCAAAATGTCTAAGGCTCCAATTTACTAGGAAATAATCAATTCTAGACCTACTACCATATTTTGTATTGTGAAAAGATATTCCCTGTAGAGTTCCTGCTCTTTCTCTCCAGAGGTCACACAATGTATGTTGGGTCATCATATTTTTTAATAGTGCGCGTGAATTGGAGGTCGGTGTAGTTCTGGTTTTGCTTGATTTATCTAATTTTAAGTCTAGAACAACGTTAAAGTCCCCTCCCATAATTATTGGGCCGGTGAAATCTAAGAGATTGGCAAATAGGTTTATTAATGGTTCACAATCATCATAGTTTGGGCCATAATAGCCTACTATCGTTAATGGCCTATCATCTATTTTAACATCTGCTATGATCCACCTTCCCCCTTTGTCTGCTTTCGTACGTGTTACCCAAACTTTTGTTTGTTTTTTCACTATTATTGCAACCCCTCTGATATTCACACTCTGATCTGTACAGAAAACTTGTTTACCCATCTTTGTTTTTCAAAGATATCGAGACATTCCTTTTTCAACAAGTGTGTCTCCTGTAAGACCAAAAGTTGTGTGGGGGAATCTCTTAGGTATTGAAGTAGCCTATCCCTTCTGCCCTTCACCCGTAATCCATTGACATTCCACGTTAATATCTGTATGGACATATCTCTGATATTGTAATTCTAGTTGCTGATACTAATATTAAGGTGTTTGAGGAACTTTTTTTAATTTTTTCCCAAATGCTCCCCACCCTGTGACACCCTCCCACCCCCCCCCCACCCAACTCGCCCTGGAGAACCCACCCCTGCTTCTTCTTCTTGGACATGATGTTAGTCCAAATTAGTCCTATGCTCCGTTAGCTCCCAGTCTTACAAGTGAAAGAATTAAAATAACTAAGTCATAGAAAAATAGCATACAATGTATGTGTTGAATTACATGTTCCGTGTGAGTGCCAAAATGAATACCAACTTGTTCTATTTTACCTAACTGCCCCCGCCACTCCCCCCTTAATACTTTCTAGTAGGTCATCTGCTTCTCTTGTATTTCTAACCATATACATTTTATTATTAAACATCACTCGCAGAGATGCTGGAAATTTAAGTTGCACAGTCGCCCCAGCTTTTTTAAAATCATCCATGCACCTGCCCAGTTCCCACTGTCTGTCGAGGGTGGCTCGCGATAAATCTGATCTTATTTCAAAAGAGAAGTCAGGGCCCTTCAGGGTTTTAAGTTTTAGTGCGGCTATCAATATTTTTTCTTTAAGTGCATAGGTATGGAAATTAATGAGGATCTTCCTTGGTTTTGTTCTTCCCGGGGTTTTTCTGAAGGGATCCCTGTGTATTCTTTGTATATCTCTAGCGATATCCACTTCGCTTTCCTCCACCTGGACTGCAGCTTTTATGAGAGCTACCACGAATGATTTTAGGTCCTCACTCTCTTTTCCTTCCGGTACATTTAATATCCTCAAATTATTTTTTCTAGAATTATTTTGCAGCTGCTCAACTTTTTCCTGAAGGCCCTGTTCCTCTTTGCGCAGTGCCTGGAGTTCCATTCTATTACTGGCAAGGCCTTTTTTTAGCTCCTCTACTGTGTCTTCTAAGATCTCTGTCCTATCGGATAGCATATCTAATTTCTTTTCCAGAGTCTCACAAAACCCACGAATTTCGCGCTGGTTTGCCTCAGATATCAAGAACCCATTTCTGATCTCTGCCGTTAGGTTTCCCATCATTGCTTCTAGTGGATTTACCAAATGTGCACCCGACTGCCCACCCGGATTCCCACTGCTAGAAGTTGTTATATTTATATCTGGTCTTATAATACTTGTGTCTGGTCTATGTCCACTATAGTCACCACAATCATTATCTCCTTTGTCCTAGGTGCCCCTAGCGTTGTCGCCAATTTGATTCATTATTCCATCAGGAGCTTCAGGGATGTCGGGAGATATGTTCATAGCCATTTTTCAGCATTATCCTGTCTAAATTTATTACCACTCTCCATAACTACGGGAATGGTATCTATAACAATATTAGCCATGGGCCCCCAAGTTGAATTTGAACCTTCTAGTTCAACTTGTGATGGTCTTTTTAGAGCAAGTACTGATGGCTGTACTTTAAAAAAAGAGCGCAGGGATGGTGTAATTTTAGGTTTGGGCTCTATATTGTCTCCTTTTTTCCTTTGTTTTCTGCCCTTCTTTTTTATTTCTCACCTCAAATTTTCCTTGGGGAAACCCTTTTGGATATTTTCTGGGGATTTAACTGTAAAGCAAGGGGGGGCTAAGTCACAATCACAATTGGGAGTCTGCCCTTTTTTCTGCTCAGTAAACCCAGTTTGTCTAGTTTGCACCTCCTTTTCTACTTCCACTGCGAGACCCTCTTTAATCCAGTCTCCGGGCCCGTAAAGAAAGACCTCTGCAGTGGGTCTCCTACCTTTCAGGTCCTGTTGTCCTTCAGCGTTGATGGCGTTGATGGCGGCTGGCTGCCTCGAAGGAGCTCCGACCTCCAAGCTACCCAGGTGTGCAGCTACAGCGTATGTGCTGACGCTGCCACCGCTCGCCCGGGGATAGCCTCGCGCTGCTGCCCTGCGGCTCTTCCTGAGCTCCAGGGCAGCCGAGACACAGCGCGGACTGATGTCCGGATTAAGGCAGGAGCGAAGAGTCAGCGGATTCAAGATAATCCTCGATATAAGACACATCAGAGAATGCGGCCCTCCCCAGGAATTAGAAGCAGCGATTTTGGGGTAGAATTAAGTAAGATTAAGAATGGTTAAATGTTATGCATATTTCATTGGCTGGGAGCCTCCGGAGCTTGCGACCTGCGCGCTACACGGCCGCCATGTTCTCCCCGCCGATATATCAGATTGTTACCCAAATAATTTGAACATGCTTCCTCTACCACACAAGGATGATAGGCTGGGGGAACACAACAGTAGCCACGCCTGTGACCACGGGGTCAAACTCATGTCCCTGCACTGGGGCAGAAGTCCGGTCATCTGTCAGAGCCAATGGAACATGTCTGTGAGCAGAGGTCTTCACTCTGTGTGAGTTGGAGGGGTGTCCAAGGGGCGTGAGGCCGTGGCAAAGAGGAGGGGGCGGGCGGGTGGTAGGGTTAGCGGAGGTCTAATGGCAAGGGCTTTCGCAGTCACTTAACAACTCTCTCTAACAAGAACTTTAAAGCGAAAACGACTTTTCTAAATCCGTTTTTGCGTACGCTGTGATTTCTACATAGTATGCTGATTTAATATCGTTTCCGGTACAGTTCACATATTTCGAAAGATGGTTTTGAAGGGTCAGGCAGCAGGTAGAGACCTTCCTGTGCACCGTCCCTCGTGGGCTGTTAGTGCGCTGGCGGAGGGCGGGGGCGCAGTGTGACCGCGCTGAGCGCAGGCAAAAGCAAAAGCGCGGCAACTTGTGTGTAACCTGACACACAAGGAGCCCTGCACGCCGATGCTCGCTCCTGCAAGGCAAAGGCTGTGGGAGTGAACATTTGGCAAAAAGGTGGGACATGCGCCTGCCTTTAGCCATTTGCAGGCTACAAAAACAAAGTGACACAGGCAACAGCCAACAAAATGCGTGGGGAGAGTCAGAGCCACACTGTTTAGAGTGAGAGTGATTACAAGAAGCCTCGCAGAGCTACGCATCCGCGCTGGCTCAGGCTCGACCTAAAAATCAATACATCAACAAAGGCAAAAACTAACAAGACTGCAACAAGGTGTCATCAAGCAGGGAAAATAGTGAACGATCTGGAAGCACGAACCCCCTAAAAGCGAGCTGACTTCAATATTATGCTGTCTGCTGTTAACTCTTCACAATTCACTATATTTAAACGCTCTGCGATACTGGCCATTATTACTGGATATTCCCATCCAAACTCAGTAGCGTCTGGTGAAATTTGAAATTGATGGGGAAGAACTTTGAGATGTACTACAAATGGAAAACAGCATATCTTTACAGATCCTGTTTTCATCTGTGCTCGGATTTCCCATTAAGTACTGAAAAACAGCAGTGCAGCTGCACTTTTGGTTTGACGTTTCCTTATCTGCCTAACTTGGTGACTAAAGTAAACTTGGTAAAATAGTTTCACCCTATTTTTTAACCATTAATGTGAGCTCTCAGCACAGCTGGAAAACAAAAACGAAATGACCGAGAGAGCTGTGTGCATGTGTTTTTTCATTTAAAGCAGACGAGTGCAGCAACAATAAAACATTAATCAACTGGTGGTGGTGGTTGCGGAAGTCATAGGCGGTTTATTTTTATTAAATTATCAGAGCATGACAAAGGTAAAGCCTGTTCAGTGGAGACAATTTTAAAAATAAATAACATAATTATAAATTCACCCACTAGGGACGGCTGAGCTGGAGAAAGATGAAGAGCTGTTCCTGAGCATAACAGACAACGTGCTCGCTCTTCAATGCTTCTGACTCGATAGAAACCGAAAATCAGAATGCCCTCTCCTTCTGCAGCCAGCCCCTTAGCTTTGCGAAGTAAAGAAAGAGTGGCTGATACTGGAGGAGGTGGATCCCTCAGTAAGCTGGCCAACACCCACTCCTTCCTTCAACTCATCGGTCTGCTCCACCCTGCCCTTTGCATGAAAGGAGTTCTGCTGACCCCGCCCTGGCCGACAGAAGTAAATGCCGAAATGAAAACTTATTTATCACCGAGGAAAGACTTCTCGGAGGGGTCTCATTAACATGGGAGGGAAAGAGTTAACAGCATTCCAGGGAAGGCAGCACTGGCTATTTAATTCCATGGTAACCCAGCAGCAGCTTCCTTCGTGCACAATAATAAATAGTAATAACAAATCACTGAAAGTTGGAAAGCTCAGTAGTGTTTACTACCAGCAAAATCTTTGACCTCCGATGAAAGCTTGAAGCAATGAAGCCTGCCAGGTGGCTACTACGAGGCTGCAGCTCACATAACATGGTGGGAGGGGTGAGGGATGGGACGAAGCACGAGCCAGGAAAGAGGAGGCGGGATGGAAACCCTTTGCAGGCCATACCTAGAAAACAAGCCCAATGCCCCTGAGAAAGAAGCCCAAAACAAGCAAATACCCTACTAGAAATAGCCCAACTGACGGTGGAGATCGAAAATTGAAAAAAGCCTCATTAAGAAAATACAATTAACGGAGCCAGAGCCACAGTGGGGGAGGAACACAACTCTGGCATTAAGAGGAGGTGGGAGGAAGAATGCTATATTTGAATCTAAGCAGCTAGGGCACTGAAGCTAAACACAGACAAACAGTAACAGAGCAGGAAACCAAGGAGAAAAGAGTCCCCCAGAGAACAGATATAGAACCATAGCGGAATGAGACAGTACTAAGTCCTTGCTCTGTGGGAGGAACAGAAGAGAGAAAGGAGGGACAAAGAGGCAGGACTGACCACTAGCTAGCAAGGATTTTTAAAGGACACTGACATAGACAAATGAAAAGCAATTGCAAAAAAGGGGAGGGACTTGATGCACATAGACTGATTACTGCAGGTCTCGAAGAGACAGCTGCGCTGTCTTGCTCGACCTAAAAAGAGAGAAGGGCAAACACAATGCCTCTTGGTGACGCAGCACCCCAATAGGCTTCCATGATACTTTACGTTTGCTTCCAGGTGCACCTCGACCCACCATAGGGTGCTGACTGTCACAAAGGCTAATCAAAGGTCCAAGCAAACAATCAACTCCATTTTTCCTTGGGTGGAAGTTGTCACACAGACTGTTCTACCAGTGGAGTGCCAATGGAATGGCCAGAAGGAGAGGACCACACACTAACACACAGTCGGTCAGTGCCATCAGAGCAAACCTGGGGGTAGCACAGACTGAATTGCTTGAGACTCAACCTACTTGGACCGCAAGCGTAGGGACATCTTCAGGATTTGGGGGGCCCTGGGCCAAATGCATTTTGGGGGCCCCTGTTTGGATAAACTTTGAATTAATGTTCCAGTTTCAGCTCTTCTGTGCCATCTTTGGCCAGTGCACAGGCACATTGTCCAAATTCTAAATCTGTTTGCGTCTAATATGCAGGGGTGGGCGGAATTTGCGTAGTCGCGTTACGCAAATCCTCGCAAAATTGCTAACAAATTCCGCGAGATCGCGGAACTTCCGCGAAATCGCGGAATTGCTTGTGCCGTCCGTTCGCGATGTGTTTTTGCGTGCTCGCGGGGAAATATATCGCTAACTTGCCCATGCGGTCGCTAATGGGCGCGGCCATCTTGTTTTCACTTGTCCCGCCCGCTCGCGATGGTATTTCCTGTTCCGGGTCGCGTATTGCATGCTCCCGCCCGTTCGCGATAAGGGTTTCTTGTTCGGGATCGCGTATTACGTGTTCGCGACGCTTTTGCGTGCTCGGGGGAAATATTGCGCGAACTTGCCCATGCGGTCGCAATGGGCGCGGCCATCTTGTTTTTCACTCTATTTCTATGGTTCTGGGCCTGCTTTTCAATCCTCCCTCTATCTTTTCAATCCTTTGTTTCTGTAAACTTATTTTGGGTCTTTTTTGTTTATTATCTATCTCTCTATTTTCCTGATTCTATATTTTGAGTTTTTCTCTACTTTTTGTGTGTTTTTAACTACTTTTTCACACTTTTTCTATTACCTGCTTTTTCATTTCTTTTACTTACTTTATTTAATTCCTACCTTTTCTTTTCCGTCCCCCGCCTACCCAGAACCATGGCAAAGGGACACAGGGCTCGAAGTCGGAGCCAGAGCCGCGACCGCCTTCCTTGCGGAAGACGGCGCCAAAGAGGGGTGCAGGCACGGGCCTTATTTAATGAGGCGGAGGTGGCCGCACTGTTTTTTTTCGTTCAGCGCCACCTCCCCTTAACCCTGGCAGCAGGCGGCAGGCCTGGGTCCGGGTACGGGCTCCAGGAGCGTCGGCAGCGGTGGGGCAAAGTGCGGCGGGCAGTGTTTCGCTGCTCTGGTGTCCGGCGCACCCAGAATCAGTTGACGCACCGGTGGTCCGATATTCTGGACCGGGAGCAGGACCTGCTGGACCTGCTAGGAGTGGAGGTCCCGGGGCTTGGTGAGTAGCTATTTAATATTACTACTTTGTGTTCTTCTGCTCTGTGTTATATATTGCGAATATTTTTTTTCTCCGACCAGCAAGAATGCTGCTGCTTACATTGCAGGTAAATGACGTTTAAAAATCTGTGATTGTTATGACACAGGCGCTCGACGCTACTAATCTTACTTGTTTGCAACTTTGCGCTCGCTTGGCCTGATGATTATGTAAGAGTTTACTTTAGAGAACTTAAGTGATGTAATGCTAGAGAGAGTAGTCCTTCCTTTGTCCTCGTGCCACTAAGAAGGGATAGTGGTGGATTGATAGGTTTAGTTACTTATTAGTTGGTAATTTCTAAGTTGTGTGCGTGACGCATCCTCTGTCACGTCACGGGCTGCTGAGTGATGCTTACCCCAGTCCTTAGCAGAACCTTTTGTAGTTTGTTTACTGAGTGTTAATAGGCTTATATCATCACTAGCAGAACATTAGCAGCAACCAGCCAACAATTTGGTGTATGCAAAAATGTATGCATGTGTCCTCCATCTATGCATTTTTGAGGACTAAAATAAATGGAAATGCAGACTTACTGAACAATTGGCCCGTCTGGATTGGAATCGGTGGGCTAGGTCAGGTGGTAGTTAGGCTTGCTAGACGGTCCGTGAATCTCGCAATACTACCAGTCGATCAGATAGGTCAATTTTATTGCAATTTTTGTAACCAAAAATGTTTTTGGTGCCTATTTTAAAATATTTTATTTATTTCACACCAAACTTTAATTTTTGTCTCTTTCTTTATGAAATCTTACATGATCAGCAGCACCCAGGGGCAAGAAGACGGGGTCGCAGGCAGTGGGCCCACAAGATCTGGACGATGCCTCCCAGGGACAGGACCGCTCCTCTATCGAGGGCTCTGCTGCTGGCCCCAGTAAGTCCACCAGTGGTTAATATTAATAATTATATTTCCTAAACTTTTCCTGCACCTTATTTTTTCCGAACTATTATTTCGGTATCCTGATTCGCATTTTTACAAAATCTTCTTTGCTCTATACTATCTGTTTCTAAATTCTTGTTATCCCTGCCTCTAACTGCGTCTGCTATGACTCTCTGTACTACTACTATTAGTCTGTCTGTAGCCAAGCTTGCCCAGTTGCCCACTCTTTATTTCAAATATTTTAAATTAAACTCATTCACCAATAGCTATAGCCATTGAGTTTTGGTTGTCCTCTTCTACTACTTCTAGTCTTCTTATTCTTGAGGCTTTTTGACAATTCCCACCAAGAAAATGCCCAACCAAATTTTAGATGTTTAGATAGGATAGGACATACTACTACTGTTGTAGGGATTCTGCACATACAGAACTTTGCACAAGAAAATAGGTCGTTGGTGATGGGAGGTTGGACCTTCCTCACACCTCAATCGGAAGCCACCACAATCCCCTGACCGACTTGTTATAGTGTCTCATTACTCCGAAAGGCCCCCCCCAACCCCAAAATACCCAATGAGTAGACAACCCAGACAACATAACACTCCCAACCTGTGTCGCGGAAGCAATGCACACCCTTTTGCTCACTCTTGTGTAAGTCCACACCAAATACCACCGAGTCTATGTAAGTTCAAAAGGTTTCTTTTTATTTCCAACTGACAAGCTCTGTATGTTGTTTAATGCAGCAGCAACAGCAAAATGTATAAGATTAAAACAATAAACATTGTTACAGTTAGACTTACAAGTTACTTACAACTAAAAGTCCATAGAAGCCAAAAGGCGAGATCATGATAACTGAACAGTGGTGGGCGAACCACCCTCCCTTGGTAGGAATCTAGTTTATATAAAATTCTAAATGGAGATGTGAGAATTCTGGGAGCCCTCACCTTAGAAGAACCTAGTAGTGGTGACATCATAAGCTCTGCAAAGCTCTGGTTCTTCTTATAAGTGAATCTTCCGTCTGTAATGAGAAAAATGGTGCGCGTTAGTATAGTGCAAGCATTTCTCAGTCGTGCCAAAAACTGTTTTTTTTTTTTATGGATAAGCAATATGGACTAACACCATAACTCCATAACAAAGTCGCTTGTTTCTCGACCTTGTACGCAGTGCTCAGACAGTAGCAGTATGAGCTCATGTGGCCTCAAAGGCGTATTTCACAACAAGCTGCGAGGTAACTTGCGCAAAAATAAAAGACAGAGCTAAAATGGTTGCATGGCTCGGGGTAACTTAGCAAAGACTAAAATGACCCTAGGGACCATATAACACTACTAGTGTCTAGTCTACTACCTGATTTATACTAGTGATGTATGTTGTATATGTATTAACTTTTTTTTCATTCATGCTAGTGAAAAATAGGGGAGGTGTATATGGCATCTGAAAAATGTGTAATGTTTTTCTAGGCGTACTACCGACCACCAGTACCGGGGCCAGCGGTGAAGGTGACGCGGCCGCTGAGGGTGCAGGCGATGCGGCAGTTGGAGTAGCTGCAGGGGGTGAGCCAGCAGCAGTGGCGGGCGGTGGTAAGTTATATTCCTAATCCTTACTTATTGACATTACACTCGCTGCAAGGGTGTAATGTATACTGTACTGTTGAGACTTAAGTAAGAAGTAGTTGTGAACGCCGTTTGAAGAAGACACCCTTTACTTAGCAGCATTAGCAATAGCATTAGCGACAGGAGTCTGAGAGTAACCAATGGCCTCTATCGGACTTCAACTCAGCTGTGAAATTTTTATGGAGAAGAATAAAAGTCTGATCAGATGACCTTGATGGATGGGTTGAACGAAAAGGGAAAGAAGGGTGGAAGGAGGCAGGACGGGCGAGATTTTATGTTTATGACTGGCAGAGAAGGATACGTGGCATGCATGCATAGGTGTGTGATATGAATCAGATGCATGGGTGGCGGAATGCCTGAAACTCCCCCAAATGTTCGAGGCTGAGGTAGTGGGAGGATAGATACATACCACAAATGTTACGTACTGTGCTTGCTAGTGCTACTGTGCCACTATGTGTAGAATGTATTTGTCTGACTGCTTTGCTAAGAGTATATTTTACAATAGTCTTGTTTTTTCTTCTTGATATAGCTACTCCTAAAGTCAACAGGAAGGAGTTGGCAGCCAAGGCCCGGCGCCGTAAGCTGGAGGCCATACAGGCCGAATACCGGCGCCTGGTTGTTCTAGAGGAGGAGGAGGAGGAGGCGGCAGCAGCTGCAGCCTCCTCCAATGCCCCGGGCCCCAGACACCCCCAGTCTTACGGCGTCACCGCCTGTCAGCCACCCTCCGCCACACAGGAAGAAGTACTGCTGCCCACCCCCACTGTGGATGCAACTGCCGCGCGCTGAAGCACTGCGTGGCCCGCCTGGAGGAGCGCATCCGTGTCCTGGAGAGGCGAGCCCGCTGAGACCCCGTTTATTTATTGCCCCTTTTTAGTTCTTATTTGGGTGGGTGGGAATCGGGCGTTGGGTTTTGGACTTTTGGACATTTGTTGGACTTTTTCGTTGCGGGACATGAACATTGGTTGGGGTTAGGGAGGGGGTGGGTCAGGTGTTGTGGGATTTTTTTACATAGTTTATTTTTGTTAGGGTATTAAATTACATATTTAGACTTAATATACGATGTGGTTAATGTTTTGTGGGTGGGGTTACTGTTTTACGTCACACGGTTTCCTTGCTGGTGCAGTGCCACAGCCAGTGTTTGATTTTAATAATTGGCTGAGTTACTAAGACACAAACAGACAGATGCGGTACCCGTCACTGAGGGACTTGTCCTACTAGTACTGTCAGTCTCCCCTGATAATCTATGCATTCTGCAACTGGACTCAAAGGGGTGTGTGAAATAGAATTAATGAAAAAAAATCCGTTATTAATTATGCCTCACCCAAACCTCTTCTCTTACCTGTGCTTGATGTTTAACTTGGGCACGGCGATGGCTGCATGGTGGTGATGGTTTTCTTTCCCAACATGCCATGGTTGTGGTGGTAGTAGTAGTAGACCCTGGCAGTAGCACTTGCAAATAAAAGAAAATGAGACAGTCAGTCGCCTGAGAGAGACTGTGGGAGGAGTAGTAGAACAAAGTACAGTACGGAACTTACTGCCAAACAATAATATGCCAAAATACAAGGAAACATAATGGTTGCGGGGATAGCCTAGTACATAGAGTTACAAACTCTAGCTGTGTCAAGTCACTCGACTAGGCCTACAGTACACCGTGGTCCGTGACTCGACACAAGCGTAACCGTTAGTGCTGTTTCGGATGATGACAAATCCAATCTATGATGGCATTTAATGCTGATGGATTCGGTTCCTTTGGTACAAAAACCCAAATATACTGCTCATAGGAGGGTGGGCAAGCAGAAGAAGATCTGCGCCCTGCCTTGAAAATGCATTTATGTTGCTTTAGCCACATCCGCCCCAGCAAGCGTGTGATAAATTATTGGTGTACATTTAATTTAGTCACACCTCAATAAGCCACACAGCCCGGGGAAGAGGATTAGGGTTTGAAGAATGGTTGGGAAGGGGGGTTTTGGGAAAGGTTTGAGAAAGAAAAACAGTACGCATGGACAACAACAAAACACAATATTGGCAGACAACCAAATCCATAAATCAGTTAAGGGAGAAAAAGGAAATGCATGCATGATGATGATAACTTGATGGTTAATGATATTACTAACTACTACTACTAGACAATTAGACAGTACAGGGCAGCAGTTTATTATGCTATTTGCCTTGCCTGTCTGCCCTCAGAGAGACCCGAATTACATACAGTTTCTGTTCTTTTGTACCCGCCCGGGCTTAAAGATAGCAAAGAAAAGTCCAAAAATGCTGTAGGGATGAATTGAATTATATAAGCAGAGAGCAAACATAAAAACAACAACACACAGTAGTAATGATTGAAGACAAAAAAAGAATCGAAATGTAAAAGATGATGAAAGTTGATACTGTTACTGTATGTTATCCTGGTCAAAATGGGGAGTTGCATCTCGGCGTTCGTCTTGGTCCTCCATTCCATGGACGCTCCGGCCATCAATCTTGCGTGACGCCACTGCCTGCCTGGCACATGTAGATTCATTGGTAAGGTAAGTGAGAGTTGTTTTTCCCAGTCTAGCACAGGGTAAGGGCCGGCCTGTAATTGCAGATGGGAAAACCAAAGGGATATTGAAAAATCAAGTAGAAAAAAATGCCTAAATTACGGTGGAGTGCAACAAGAACACTTTCAGAGGCGGCATGGATTTGGATACATCATGTCTAACTTAGTCTGTTTCCAACATTAACCTCCAACAACAACAGGACTGAGCAGGCCCACGGCACCCGTGACACATCCTCCATTTAGCGTACCTTTTTTGACAGAGGCAGACAAAGCAGATATACAGCAACATAGCATTTTACAAATTAAGTGACTAAATCAATGCCCCGCTGTCAGTCATACCATACCACCACACTCGACTCCACCACTACACAGACATGTAGGTCTGCAGTGGTTGTTGTTGACTTGGTTACCTTGTAATGCACTCATTAAACGCACTGAGTTATTCCATCAATCATCTCGGATCGTACTGAGTGACTGGAGTGCGAAGAGATAATGTCACTGTGGTCATCATCATGGTGTGTTGTCCAACTCAGTGTGCAGTAGTGTACAGATTGAGTCCCCTTTCCATATTAAAAATGCAATGGATCGGCCTGCAGTAGAAGTAGAAAATTGTTATTGAAAAACCAGATTGGAAAGAAACATTGCATTGGGTTACTTTTAGTGTGTAGATTAGATAATAGTACACAATGAATTACCTTCATGCACTACAGTACAAACAACAACAACACAAATCACTCAGTCAGCGTCCAATGCATGTCATCATTCATTACCTGTTCCTTCTCATCTTCAGTTAATGGGCAGTCTGTATCGGCTCTGAAAGGGTGATAGCTATAGTAGTCATCATCATGTTCCACTTCTTTTGGAGAGACTCAACGAGGCAAGATTAGGTTTTCTTCGATTATGCTACATCCAATAATCATCTGGCTTGAGGGCAATAGATTTAGGTCGATTCAGGAGGATGGAGGAGCAGGACTCGGAGGAGTGGACTGAAATGCAGAGAGCTGAAACTCATAAGGCAATAAAATAAGAAGACGGTGGTGATGGATTTGTTGTGATTTGAAGTTTCCAAACAGAAAGACAGACACAGAAATAGAAGTAAATAAGGGAGAACCACAGTAAGAACTGGAAGCCTAGTTGTCACCGTCAGGGAAGTATAGCTCGTCCTCAAACTCTGGAGGTTCAACCAGAAGTAGGTAATCAGCATCCAACACGCTACTTCCATCACCTGAGCCGCTGTCCTCATCTTCCTGCGGTGATTCATGTATTGTATAATTAGGTGGTATAAATTGCTGATTCATTTTGATCATGGTTAACCTCTCCACGTTTATGGGTGAGAGACTGGTCCTTTTCACTGTTACAATGGAACCAGCAGCACTGAAAACACGTTCAGAAGAGACACTTGCGATAGGGCAAGCCAGATAGTTGATCGCCAGCCTGCTGAGCACTGGCCATTGGCCCCTTTTGCCATACCAATACCGCAATGGGTTTTGATCAATGAAGACCTCTGTTGGGTCATCCAGGTAGGCCTGGACCATTCGGTCAATGTTCAGGGGTGCTAAACTTAGTGCGCCCTCTTTTGTCTTTGCATCAGCACTGGACCTAGCAAGTCCTTGCTGTAAATACCAATTCTGTGCCGTTTGTACTGGGGCTGATGATGATCCGGTTCTTGCTGTTGTCGATAGTGTTGGTGACAGCTGTGAACCAAATGCACTGCCCACAGGCTCTGAAGTTGAACTTGACGCAGGATGCCCTGCTGCAGTACTTGATGTGGGTTTGAGGCCTTTAATTACCAGCCGTTCATTTTCCAATGTACTGGCTGCCTCAGCTATCCACGTTTTGTACCGGGCAACATCCACTTCTGAAAAAGGGAGTAATGTCTTACTGTGCAGTGCCGCTTTGTACCGTGGATCCAGAATTGTGGCACAAATGTAATGTTGTTGTGACAGAATCTTATTTTGCACCCTTGCATTTTCACTTAAGCGACATGATAAGCTCTCCGCCAACTGGTATGCTTCTTTTTTTCCTCCACACCTATGTACGCTTCACACACCCTCTTCAGCTCTTGCTCTAGCATGTGCAACAATGGGATAGCTTGGCCCATAGTACAGTCCTCCTTGCTGACTTCACGTGTGAAGACCTCGAAAGGAAGAAGCATCTCTGTAAGAGATTTAACTAGGCACCATTGGTCCACCTGAAGGGTCATGCCTTTCACAGCAGCATCCGCCCTTTGCATGACATATTCATTGATTGTTCTGTACTGCTCAAACAGACGGTCAAGCATGTAATACGTTGAGTTCCAACGTGTTGCCACCTCCTGGATCAGTGCTTTGACTGGCATTCTATAGTCACGTTGAATGATCCTCAGCTGCTTCCAGGCTTTAAAAGAATGGCTGAAATGCGTGCATATTCTGCGGCAGGTGGTCAGTAAGTTGCTGACTATGGGTTCTTTTTTCAGAAAGTCTTGAACTATAATGTTAATGCAGTGCGCCAAACACGGGACCCTGAAATACTTACCAAGCGTCATGGCCTTAAGTATATTACTGCCATTATCCGTGGCAACAAAACCAATGTGAAGCCCTCTGGGGCGCAGCCATTCAAAGACCTTGTTGTTAAACTCTTCCAAAAGGTTTTCAGCAGTATGAGATTTCTCCATGGCGAACATGGCTATAGTTGCATGTTTCCGAGAAGCATTAAAAATTGCAGCTGTGTCAACAGCACCTACTTCAGATAGCTTGTCTCTAACCCCCACAAAAGAGACCCAGTGTGCAGTGATGCACATGTAATCAGTGGCTTGGCAACTGGTCCACATGTCTGTTGTCAGGTGGATTTTGTGAACAGCACTCTGCTGCAAAGCTTGTCCAACCAATTCAAGCACATCGTGATGTAGTGCTGGAACAGCAACTCGGGCAAAATAGGAACGGCTGGGAACCTTCCATTTAGGGCAGATGGCTGACACAAATTCAAGGAAACCCACCCCTTCCACAAATGAAAAAGGGAGAAGGTCCAGCGCTAACATTTTAGCGAGCTTCGCATTGTACAACCGTGCCGTTGGGTGGTTGCGTTGGTACTGCCCCTCCGACCAAAGCATGCTGTCAATGGTAGGCTGGAATATTTTCCTTACTGCTGCACCTTTCTTCTTGAACCCAGCTAGGCTCAACGACGCTGCACTTTTGCTCATTGCAGTGCCCGGTTGCCTTGCTGTCTCATGTTGACTCTTACTACTGTGCCACTGAGATGTTGCTGAGGATGCGGGCATTACCAGTACACTGCTGGGGGTAGGGCTATAAATGTCTCCCTCTTGTTGACCTTCCTCCGCGATCATATCTTCCCCTACTTCTTCATCCACAACAACAGCAATGGGTCCAGTTTTACTTTTTTGTAAGTGAAGTAGGTGAGCCTCCCACCTGATAGTGTGGTGTTTTTTGAGATGACTTGTTTGTCCTCCGGTACCATAGTTTGTACCAAGCTTACCCCGCCTAACAGCCTGCCGACAAATTGAGCATATAGCAATGTTCTCCTCCTTACTGCTAACCGAAAAGAAGTCCCAAACTGGGGAGGAGAACTTTCTGGCACTGCTGTAGGTGCCACTTTCAATACCAGATGAAATGGAGGGTGTGCATGGAATTTGACTCTGTGCACTTACATTACCACCACCTACTGAGGTGGTGGTTGAGCTTGATGTAGGTCCCTGCCGGGCCTTTGCAAAGGCAAATATGGAAGCTGGAGGTCGTGTTGGCGTTACCTGTGTTGGTGGTATCCGTGCTACATCCCTCGCAGCGATTTGGGATAGTCTAATAATGTTGGTCTCCATCTCCGCAGGCCCAGGAGTGATGTTCGTGATGACTGGCTCTTCATCATCATCACCCCCTCGTCTAAATCTACCTCCATAACTGTAAGGCTTTCGGGAACCTTCCTTTTCACTAGCCTTGTCTTGTGGTGTGCATCACTCTCAGGCTGAGCTGGTGGCTTCCAAGTGGCATCTAGATCATCAGAAGCGGGGCTTGAAGAAGAAGTTGATGTACTAAGCCTCCTTTTCCTTGCTGGGGGTATGGAAGACACTGGATCTTCTGGAACAGTGGCTTGCTCCTCTCCGTCTGCAAAAGCTCGATTTCCTGAACTGCCCCTACTTCAGGTGGAACAGCTACTATTGTGGGCTGTGGTTCCGGCTGTGGTTGCGGTTCCGGCTGTGGTTGCGGTTCCGGCTGTGGTTGCGGTTCCGGCTGGGGTTGCGGTTCCAGCTGGGGTTGCGGCTGTGGTTCCGGCTGTGGTTGCAGTTCCAGCTGCGGTTCGGGTTGCGGCTGGGGTTGCCCACTTATCTCCTGAGTTTGCGCCTGCGAGTGCGTGGATTGGGTACTACTTTGCGATAATGACATTTCAACATCACTGGTCGTTAGTAGACTGGCTACCTCTGCCACAGTCATGGGCTTGGGCCTAGGTTGCTGGGGTGGGGCCACTGATGCAGAGGTGCTGCTCCCAGCTTGGTCCCCGCTGGACACCGCTGCTGCAGGCGTACGTTTTTTTTCTCCCAAAAAACACATCGGCCGGCACCCCAGTCTTGGCAAGTGCCACTTCCTTCTTCTCTCCCTTCTCACTGGCAACTTTATTGCTACTGGAGGACCTTGTACCTTTCTTTGGGGCCATCTTCTTCAGATGTCAGCAGGACGCAGGTGCACAAGTTGCAGAGATGTCTGTGGTCACACGTGGACGTGACGCGCAGCAGGACTTCAGCCTGGCAGTACAACGGGTGATGTTGATGATGACACCTCCTCCTCTGTCTTTTTGTGCACCTAAAAGTAAAGAAGCCAGGAGAAGAACATCAGTGAAATGTTGCATTTGTTGTTGTGGTTCAATTACTAGTAGTACAAACAAACAAATAAAAGATATAAATTAGTGTAGCCATTTGTGAGACTGTCAACAAGGGCTTTCCTGGTATACTGTGTACACTGTCAGGACAACCAAAAACAAATGTAATACAAGTGGACCCTGTTTGGCAATAAATTATTTGCTCATCACATCATTCAGGGAGCTGCAGCTGGCAAAGGGGATGGATGCAAGCAGTAAGCCAAGAGGAAAACCATGCAGGCCTAAATGGCAAAAGCAGCACACTTATAACTCCCACCAGAAATGGCCACCAGCCACATGGACACTCACAAATCACAAGCAACAAGCATGAGGCCTGGAAAACAATGTACTGAAACAGGCCTACGATAGCCAGGCAAAGGCTGCATGGTAAACCACACTGCTTTGCCTGTAATGTAATGCAATAAAATGCAAAAACGAAAATACACAGGGCTAAACAAGGCCTGCAACACACCACACACAACTAAGGCATGTAACACACCACAAAAAACAGAAATACAGCCAAAAAAATAAATACACATTTTGCAATTCAATGCCATCCATGTGCCCTAAATGATGTTTGAATTCAACTGAACACACAAACAGTTCTTTTATGCACCACTGACTATCTCTGGGCCCACTGGATGGAAGGCCTGTTGGCAGATTAGGCTACAAGCTTGCAGGCCTATGACAAAAGCACACTGCCTGGCTTCAAAATGGCCGCCAGCCTCATGGCCAGGCCCACAACAACAAGAAACTGAAGACAGACAATGCAGGCCTATGGCAAAAACACACTGCCTGGCTTCAAAATGGCCGCCAGCCTCATGGCCAGGCCCACAACAACAAGAAGCCTAGGACACAAAGGAAACACATGCAGGCCTATATGGCAAAAGCAGCACACTTATAACTCCCACCAGAAATGGCCACCAGCCACATGGACACTCACAAATCACAAGCCACAAGCATCAGCCCTGGAAAACAATGTACTGAAAACAGGCCTACGATAGCCAGGCAAAGGCTGCATGCTAAACCACACTGCTTTGCCTGTAATGCAATACAATGCAAAAACGAAAATACACAGGGCTAAACAAGGCCTGCAACACACCACACACAACTAAGGCATGTAACACCCCCAATAACTGAAATACACCCCAAAAATAAATCCACTTTTTGCAATTCAATCCAATGCCATGCATGTGCCCTAAATGATGTTTATATTCAACAGAACACACAGAAACAGTTGTTTCTTGCACCCCTGACTACCTCTGGGCCCACTGGATGAAAGGCCTGTTGGCAGACTAGGCTACAAGCTTGCAGGCCTATGGCAAAAAGCACACTACCTGGCTTCAAAATGGCCGCCAGCCTCATGGCCAGGCCCACAACAACAAGAAACTGAAGACAGACAATGCAGGCCTATGGCAAAAAGCACAATGCCTGGCTTCAAAATGGCCGCCAGCCTCATGGCCAGGCCCACAACAACAAGAAACTGAAGACAGACAATGCAGGCCTATGGCAAAAAGCACACTGCCTGGCTTCAAAATGGCCACCAGCCTCATGGCCAGGCCCACAACAACAAGAAACTGAAGACAGACAATGCAGGCCTATGGCAAAAAGCACAATGCCTGGCTTCAAAATGGCCGCCAGCCTCATGGCCAGGCCCACAACAACAAGAAACTGAAGACAGACAATGCAGGCCTATGGCAAAAAGCACACTGCCTGGCTTCAAAATGGCCACCAGCCTCATGGCCAGGCCCACAACAACAAGAAGCCTAGGTCACAAAGGAAACACATGCAGGCCTATATGGCAAAAAAGCAGCACACTTATAACTCCCACCAGAAATGGCTACCAGCCACATGGACACTCACAAATCAGAAGCAACAAGCAGGAGGCCTGGAAAACAATGTACTGAAAACAGACCTATAATAGCCATGCAAAGGATGCATGGTAAACAACACTGCTTTGCCTGTAATGCAATAAAATGCAAAAACGAAAATCCACAGGGCTAAACAAGGCCTGCAGCACACCACACACAACTAAGGCATGCATTTAGCACACAGCACAAAAACGGAAATAAACCCAAAAATACACATTTTGCAATTCAATCCAATGCCATCCATGCCCCCTAAATGATGTTTGAAATTAAAAAATACATCACACAGCAAAGGAACAGTTGTTTCATCATGTTTCATCATGCACCAACCCATGACTAGCTCTGGGCCTACTGGCTACAGTGGCTACCCACCACTATATTTATTTTTAAAAATGATGAAAATTAAAAAATTGTAATTGCAGCAACTGCAATGACCCAATCAAACAACACCAACTTACTTGTAAAATCTCAAATCCAAAAATCCTCAAATCAAATGATAATGATGCAGCAGACACAAACAGTGATCCTTCCAGCTCAAATCCAAGTGAAAAATGAACAAGAGATGGAGAAAGCACTGGGAGGAGCCTGCTGGAAAGGAACAGGAAGTAGTAGACTCTGTGGCACTTCCTCCCTCTCCCCCGCCCAAAAAATGAAAAAAAGGACACCCAAATATCAATCTGAGGTTTTTTTTCCATGGAAATCATCAGTTTATAGAAGGTTTTATGCTGCTCGCGATATTATTCTTCTCCAGATTGAAAATTTTGCGTGTTCGGGATCGCAGGTTTACAAAGATTCCGCCGGAAATCCGATGGCGCGCCCGAATGACGTGTTCGCGACCGCAATCTCTCTCGTGGTGCACGATGGCGCGACGAATGACGTGTTCGCGATCGCACACTCTCGCGTTGTCCGATGGCGCATCGAATGACGTGTTCGCGATCGCAAACTCTCGCAGGATCGCGCGGCCGGCTACCAAAATCTCGTGGCGCCCGCGAACGAATAGGAAAACCCGTCGGCGAACGCAGGAATCCCGGTAAGTCATAATCGCGCACGCTAGAATGCATTTTTAAAGCGCGAACAAGAAAATAATTCCGCTTCGCCGTGGATCGCGGAATTGATGGCAATTCCGCGTTCTCCGCGGAACGCGAAATTGTCCAAATTCCGCGAGCGGAGCGGAATTCAATGCCCATGCCTACTAATATGCAGGCATAGTGACATGTTTTTTTCAATATGATAATACAGCAGCAGCTCACTAATATTGCAAATAATCATTGTGACCCCCTTCCATTTCTCATATGTAAGGTCCTGTTTTGATCTAAAACAATCTTTTATATGGATATTGCACAGTCATATCACTCATATTAAAATACATTAAAGGAAAACAGCATTTAAAACAATCTGTTTAAGAATTGTTCGGGCTCATCGGGGCAAGACTTTCTATAGAACATAGCTGACTCTATCAGGGGGCCCCCCTGAAAGTCAGGGGCCCTGGGCCAGAGCCCACTTTGCCCGTGCGTTAAAACGTCTCTGCGCAAGCGCTGCTAGTGCTAGAGCCATGAGGACTGCCGGTAAGGTTCACAGACAAAACAACGCTACCGCCAGCAAATTCCCAGACAGTCCGATGTTGACTACAATTGCGCACAGTAACAAATAAAGTAACACCCAAACGATTGGCAAGGCAGGAACCCGCAAGAAAGCTTTGATAGGGGATTTCTTTGGAAAAAAACACCTCTGCCTCAATCCTCTGACCTTACTCCACGACGAGATCCCGTTGGCTCTGCAGTTACTTCAAATATGCTGGATGTTACAGAATCATCCCGTATGTCATCTGCTAAACAAAATATTAAATGTATTACAACTCCTCCCCAGCTGAGGGATGATTACTCAATCATCGAAATCTCTTCAGACAGCCCTTCAGACAGCATGTTAGCAGAGTTTGATCTCACAACAACGGCAGAGGGAAGCATAACTTGCGCACACTCTTCAACTCAGAGTGAGCAGAGCAATATTTTAGCCTCAATTAATGGGACCTTGGTTGCCACAATAAACGCCCTGAACTAGCAAACAGATAAATTAGAATTGCAACTTGACCTAATACAAGCCCTAGCGACATCAGCTGCCAAGATGGAGGAGGCCAAACTTAACACCTTAGAATAAAGGAAGCAAAGTGCCAGCCCAGCCAAAAAAAACCAAGAAAACGTGGTTGTCATCTAATATTCGAAAAACTATGCACCCTGCCGGAGGTTTTAACCTCAATGATTTCGGACTGGAACCTTGCCTATCAACTCCCATGTGAAAATTGTTTGCAATTATTCCACTTCTCAATTTCAAACTCTGTAAATTTGTCTCCTGAGAGAATAGCTAGCTAATCCTGCAACAGCACAAGGAGGCACAACGAGTTTAGAGACAGCTGTATGCCCCCCTACAGCTGCACCACAACAGGACCAAACAACTAACCTCCCCCAAACATTCCCTTGGAGGATATCCACAGCGATGCCCCTCAAGTCTCCACAGTACCCAAGCCATCCACAGCTTCCAGCACCCAATGGAAAACTCCTCCCCCAAGTATTAATAATGGCAACACAAATCACAGGGAGAACCAATGGGCAAGTGCTCTTTCATAGAGAAAACAAGAGACTTAAAAAGGCCAAAAATAAAGCAGCAAAAGAGCAACTGAATAATTAATTCTCAAACGAACGAAGGGCAATTGACCTCAACTCAATTAGTGTATACCCCATCTTTAAGGAAAGTGTGGCAGGCAAGAAGGAGGTTGAATCCCAGGAAGCAAAACAGCCTCCAGTCCCTCAGCTTTCAGGGCAATCCGCACTTGAACATGCAGCAGGCCTTTCCAGAGCGCAAAGCACTTTAACTTCACGTCCCTAGCCTCATGCCCAACTGGAGTCCATAAAGTCAGCTCCTGCCAGATTGGGCAGACAACCAGGAACGCTGCTGGATATTAAAGCTGGTCCGCAAAAAAAGAAGGACTCCCAAATATAGCGCTCCCACATGACAAGGCCCACTGGACCCTCCCCAGATCAAACTGGGTCCATTCAATTAAGCAATGACTGCCTACTCAGTGAACCCCCATGCGAGCAAGCTAGGGCCACTCAAACAAGCAACAATTGCTTACCCAGTGAACACTTACGCAACTCCAAGCCAACCAAGCTGGTGCTCACAACACTATATTCTTCAGAGGGTAACCATGACAGTCTGAATCGCTCTATATTATTACGACTATTTAAGGCCATCCCAAATCTGTTCATCATAACCTCGGAACATATCTTGAGTATAGGGTTTAAAATACTGCCAGAACTTACCAAAGGAAGAGAATCAACAATATTAACACAGAATTTGCTCTCATTAGCAGAAAACATCTTGGCTTGTAAACAAATTTTTCGATGAATGGGGCATCGGGATCTCTAAAATCACGGCTCCTAAATACCCATCCCCACTGAAGCACCATAGCGAATTACCTAACCCTCAAGTTCGTACTTACATCATCTTAAGGGGAGCAGGACACTCACAAATAAACCTGCCACACAGCAAAATGGGTATACCCCGATCCCATCTAAACACAAGGTGCCCAATCAGGAAAGTTGCCCTGGAACCAGGCGAGGGAAAATGTAATACAGATTGGAGCTGGATATAGCCCACTTTATCAAGCGATACTCAGAACTGCTCCTAGCACCAGCAAACAGACCCTGAAGAGTAAATGGCCTATAAAATATTATCATGGAATGTTGCTGGGCTGTCAAGGCTACTTAAGTCCCCCCTTGCAAGCATTCTCACAATGAATGTCAATCTACTCTGCCTTCAAGAAACTTGGAGAAGTCCTACAGTAATACCCCACTTTCACGAAATACACCATACCTCGAAAAAAAAACATATTTGTGAAGCCATTTGGCAGCCTCTTCATATATCATAACATCAGTTTAGATCTGAAAGCAAAAAGAATCACAATCCAGGATGAAATGATACAAGTGATCACATTGCAATGACTAAAAATAAATGACCTCCAGACAAGAATTCATTGATCAATCTCTACTTCAATAGTTTATGCTCTGAGCTTCCGGATAGGAAGCCGCAACTAAGTGAAACATTAGACACTGTGCTTTGTGACTACATTAACTACGACATCATAATCTGCAGGGACTTCAATCTCTGCCAATTGGGTGCACTGTTGTCTGGCAATCTGCCAGTGAGCCCTCCAACTAACTCACTCCGAAGCTTTTTAAATAAACACAGTCTCAAGTCTATTCAACACTCACTTGAAAACACACTTACTTTAAAATTTTCTAAAACATTTAAGGGAATAAGTAGACTTGATTCTGCATTCAACTCGAATAAAGTCATTGAGCACCCGGAGAACTTTGAAGTTCTTCCATCACATGAGAGCAATCACCTTCCACTTCGCATAGTGCAGAAACTACGCTCAATGAAGCGCGACTGCCAGAAGACAGTGGGTACCTCAAAAGCCAATACATTTTTTTAAATTAATCCGGAGAATCAAATTGGGACTAGCCTCTTTGCAAACATTCATGGCTTTCTCATGGTTCAAAATGGCAAATACTTGCCCGACAACTGGGAGGTCGTTATTTAAGGCATCCATCTAAACCTAGGCCCCGCTTCAGCCTCTCGGATGCCTCCCACGAAAACCTTACCAAAAAACATGCCCTATAACAGGAAGTAAGCAGAAGATCTGCAGGCTTTGGAAACTTGTTAAAAAAACTCAAAATCTGCTGATCAAAACAGGTCTGCGGTCTAAATTGCGGGCCCGATTAAAAGAACTCAAGGACCTGGTTTGGTCCACAAAACATAAACAAATGGACAAAGAATGGCTAAACATATATTCATTACTGGGCAAACGCAGTCAGGCTGACTTATGGAGATACATCAAAAATAAAATGTGCCAAGAAAGCCCAAGAACTAACGCAATTGACGAATGTCAGTGAACACAGCACATAATCAAGTTATATGTAGCCAAAACAACAAGTGTCTTCTCCTTGAGCAAATCATATGCTGCAGTCGATGCCTTGAACCAAGAGATAATCTTGACATTGAATGCAATCTCAAAAATCTTGTGTAAGATCCGAGCAGCGGTGCTTCAGGCCCAAACGGCATCCCAGCTCAAGTCTTCAAGTATGACATCAACTTGTGGTCTACCCTACTTCTCCCCTTGTACCACACATGATCAGTCACCTGGCAGGTACCAGAAAGCTTGCAGGTCTCAATCTCACATCCAATATTCAAGAAGGGAGATAGGCTGGATCCAGCCAACTACTGCCTCATCACCCTTCTCGATATCGAAGCCAAGGCATACACCTAAGTCCTCCTAAAATAACTTGAGTGCTGGGTGGAAGCAAATGAGATAGTTCCGTTTTGTCAAACTGGCTTTAGGGAGAACTCCTCAACTACAGATAACATAGTTGCTTTCTCCTACCTAATACATCAAGACTCCAACCAGAAGTCATGCCCCCTCAATGCAAGTTTTGTCGACTATTCCGCTGCGTTGGACTCAGAGAAAACTACAGAGCTTGGGGCATACAGAACAACTTGCTCCAGGGAATAATGTCAGCATACACCTCAACTAGGGTGAGGGTCAAGTTACCTCAGATGGTTATAACAAGGAAAATTCCAACGGACAATGGACTAAAGCAAGGCTATATCCCCACTCCGCTGTTATTTAATTTGTACACCGCGGATATGTCTTTGGCCCGAAAACACGCTAATCTGATCCCGTCAAAAATCAGAGATGTCAATTTCACAATACTACAATATGCAGATGGCATTGTTCTGCTGGACCACTCCAGAATTGGGATCCAGTAAGCTCTAAATGCCCTCCATAAGTATAATGAGGTAAATAAAATGACGGCAAATGAGACAAAGTCAAAAGTCATAGTCTTTGGGAGGACAACCAAGAAAGTATACATTGACAGGAGCCTGTGCCCCCTAAAAATCAAAAGGATAAAATCGAAGAACTATCTGGGTGTGTAGTTGACCACAAACGGAGGGACAATAACTCACTTGAACCACCTCAAATCAAGGGCCGAACTGATTATCAACAGACTCAGCCAGCTCAGTACTATATTAGAAAGCCCTTCTTCAGTCCCAATATGATGGATACTCAAGGCACCTCTCGTACAGGCAATCAATTATAGTCACAAAGTTTTCCTGGGGCAACTCACTAAAATAATGGATAAACTGCAGCTTAAAGCATACAAGATTTTTAGGCTGTCCCATTACATAAGAGGCTGTATGATCAGACTGGAACTTGGCTTGGAGAGTCAAATGTGGTCTAATATGGGCGCCTCCCTAAAATATTACTAAAGGATCATTAAAGCCCCACCCAGCACCCTGAAATCAGCTCTCGATTACATCTTAAATCACTCGATACCCTCCAAATAGACCAGTCCGAACTGAACAAACTTCGGCTCTCGTACACAGCACTTAAAACCATCTTGAAAAGACAGACAAAATCCCTGTCAATGCTAACTGACGTGGCTAAGCTGAAGAGCACACCGGTCCAAGAAGCGGTGGCTACATCATATGTCAACAAGCACCCATCCTGTCTGAAACCACAACCATATCTTCAGTACTCGATCGAGAAGGCTTGCCTTAACAAATCATGGCTGCAAAGTTGATGAGCCTCCAGATCAAAGAAATGAATCCACAATGACACTCCCTTTCCATGATAGTTAACTGCAGGCTCAGCGGCTACAAAACAGGGTAGTTTAATCACTTATTGTGTTGTTTGCCGGCACTGCTGCAAACCCGGCGCACCCTGTTAAAACCACTTTTTCTGGCCCACAGAATACTAACCTGCAATGAGGCCAAGAACTTTGTCTGCACTATGACAGAGCCATGTGATCTAGCCAAATTTGGCAAATATATCAGCCTAATACAAGAACTTCTTAAAGAACCCAATAAGACTGGCTAGTTACAGCCCGGAAAGACAAACCCAATATCAGTTAGCCATTCTTGCACTAAATACAAAAAGTAGTCACCAGTAGAGTTCGAATTCACAGAGGCTGGAAGGACAGGGACAAATTTGGTTACCTTCAATTGGGGGCACTTGAATGCTTCCAAACTTTAACAGTGTTCTTCTTGGGGGGGGCATCAGTCACAGATTTACGGCTCATCTGCCTGAGGATATGGTACAAAGCAGGCAGGCTTATCTTTAAAAAAGTGTATAAAAGTCAAAATACAATGAAAAATCCCACAATCAATTTCTAAAAACAGAAAAAAGTAATAAGAAAAATCTAAACCAAATTGAATGCAATCCAATAAGGGGAACTAGAGGTATACATTTTTTAAAGTTTTAAGGAAAACTGCAAATCAGAAGTTACTGTTTTTGGTTGACTAGGTCCTGGGCATGATTTCAGGCCAACCACAATGGGGCAAAGGTCGGATAACCCAAGCAAGTCATCCCGATAAAATTTTTTGTCCTTAGTCTTTTTATGGAAGTAGAAATTCTCCTGCAGGGCAAGGTTGTAGGCTATGCCAAGTGACATTTTTTGAAACTAGACAGCCATTAGATGAACTTTTGCTTTTAGCAAGAAAAGCTCAGAATGTTGAAAATCAAATTTAATTCCTGCCTAAGTCTTCTTGTCAGTCAGATACTTTTCACAAGTTTTCCCAGTCAGGTTTGCTAGCTTCGGACATACTGCCAGATTAGAAAATTGGTGGATTGGTTACTCCATCACCAATGTGATAGATATCCCATCCACCTTATTAGAACTGCTATAGGATGTAGCGCACTTGTAATAAGGATAATGGAATGTCTGCCATGTTTGTGAAACAGTAACCCATTCACAAAATGCTAACACGGGCCCTCAAATTCTTTTTGGGAGCTCAAAATCATTTGTCATTGCAAGTCTTGAAACTGTATCCAGAGAAGTCCTCTCAAAGTTGGATAACTTTGCCACAAGGCCATGCCAATACTCTGGAGGTCTTGGGTATGCGAAATGTTTTCTAAGTTCCAACTTTTAAGACTTTCTGGAGCAGTTGCTTATGGTTTATTCTACGATTCCTAGGACCTCAAGCACAGGCCTTAAGGGCCAGGTTTCACTCCAGCAGGGGCCACCAGCATGGTCCAGTCAAAGCAGAGTTTCCACGGGTCAGATGGACACTGAACAAAAAAGGCCTTTTGTAGCTTGGTTTGTCAGTATAGCCACATAATTCAGCGAACTGAACCTTGGAGTCTACTTCTAGGTCCTGTAGTCCTGGCAGCAGGTCAAGACCCTCTGGCTTTTACACAGGTCACAGACAGCATTTCCAGTCCTTTTCTGTTCTTCCACAGGTCTAGATGTGTTCTGGAGGTAAGGTGCCACTTTTGTAGGATTCACTAGCCAGCAGGTAGGAGTGACTACTGGACACTCTTTAGCCACTTAGAAAAAAATATCCACCTTTTACAGCACATCCTGTTTGCCGTACTAAAAAGTATCCCACTGTGCCCCATTCTGAATAAAATCCAACATGGCGGGACCCTTGGAGGTGGCTGGTTTCCCAGACAGGGTTGTTTCTAGGGAAATGAGCAATCATCTCCTCCTTAACCACATCAAACTGGCTCTGGGTCCAGCTACCCCTTTCCACTGAGCTGGTGCCAAGTGGACTACAGTTGACCTAGGGCACAAAGGCTTCTCTGAAACAGGTTTCACTTTACACTTAGCTGTGAATGGGCTGGCTTACCCTGGAAGCTGCCCTTCGTGACCTGAGAGGACGCACAACCCAGAGGTCTTCCTAGCAAAGGTCTAAGCCATTGTTTCTGTTTTGGGAGCAATTTTACCACCTCATTAAGTGGAAGCAACGACAAGGGCCAGCAGCAAGCAGGCTAATGCTTATTAGCCTTTTGGAGTTTGAGGCGGACAAAGTCTAACTTTTTGAAAGTTACTTTTCCTAAATATCTGTCAAAAATCCAACTTCACCATTAAACCAGAGGCTTAATACATATTAAAAACAGTCATTGTAGCTTATTCTAGTCCAGAGTTAGCACAAATAATGTTGTATTTGAGCATTCGTTTTTCTTATATGATCAACCACAGCCCCTTTACAGTAAAGATAGCTTTTGGTCACTGTAGGAACATACCAACATAAAATGATTACCTCTTCCATTTCTTAAATACTACACACTGTATATTGTGGACCACACTGCCTGCTTAGGTGTAACTTCATTATTATTGAAAAGTAGGGTTATTGCCTGTCAGAAAAGGTTATTTTGACAAGTTCATCAACAGGTTTAAAAGCCAAACCATTCAAACTACACATTTTGGCCTGAACCCACGCTTCTGCTTGTCAGCCTACTGGATAGCACTATAGGTGCTGTAGTCCACCGGTGACATTTAACTTTCCATGCCATTGATGTGTTATTCTGAACTATATATTATAATCTTACTGGGAAGTCAGATATGCCAACCGGGGATTAGGAGATTTTACTATGATTTAGCTGTCAGAGTAGACACACTAGGGACTGTGCAGCAGTGCCCCAGTGTGCAGATTTCAAAACCAGCAATACTAGAAAGCAAAAAATTGGGATAATCACACAAAAAGAAAGATTTTATCACAACTACTTAAAAAAAAAAATCTCTTATTCTCCTTTATTTCACTGGGGCTACTGCAGGCTGGTATAAACCTTATGAAGCACCTTCAAAGCTTAAGTACAAGGGAAAACAGGAAAGAAAGTATTGTAGGAAATATAAAAAATGAACACACCATAGGAAATATAAAACACATTACAGTGCAACAACAAACCAGAGCAGAAAACACACAGCTGTTCGTGGTTAAAAAACAGTTTAGGCACAAATATTGCTTTGACACGATTAAGGTGAAAAGTTCACTTGAGGACACAATGAGATAGTTAACTTCAAAGGGTTTCAGTTAAAGGCCAACTCTTACCTTGCAAGCATGAACATATTTATGGGTTTAGCACACGAAATCCCTGGCACACACTCCATGCCTCCAAACAAGATTCTAAACTGATTAGACAATGGGTGCAGGAAATTAAATTATACCAGAGCCCACATAGGTCTTGGGTACACAATGATAAAAACGCACACCTCACTTAAATTACATTTACCATGAATGCACATGCATTTTCGAGCTGAAGAATGCTTCATTTGTCAAGCACTGTTGGGAGTGCAATAAAGAAAGTGTAATAGATTGGGTCAGCGTCTGGAGTTAAAGGGTCACAGGTCTTTGAGTGTTTCTCCGCCTTCAATGTGTAACATATAAGTCAGTTATTACTTGCTATCTGCAATAAACAATTGTACAATTGTGTATAAAAAGAGCTGCCTGTGAGCAGCAATTGAAGAAAGACTGAGAAAGATAGCGAGGGACCAGCAGTTTGTGTTGTGAAGGTCTTTCTCCCTGTTGCGACAGTAAATAGCTGTCTTTGCATTGCCAGAAGGAGTCTGTGTCTTCTTTATTTTTTAAAGGTTTGTCACCTTGCAACAACGGCCTCAGTCCTTACCTATGCAATTACAGACAACAGATTCTCCCTATGAATTTCGCCTCATGACCAGTTGTGTTCTCAAGTGCTGGTGGGGGGAAGCCTTTCTTATAAGGATTAGTAACAGGTGACTAGTGAATACCCTAATCCAATCCCAAGCTTTTGTTCAAAGTAGTCCATGTTGCTATGCTGCAAACATTCTGGGGTCTTACAGGAGATTGTATACCAGGATATTGATAACAAAAATATTTTGTGACATAAATATAGTGACCTAACTATTATTCACAAAATGATCACCCCACTAACTATTACCTCCATTATGGTGATTCTTTAGGAAGTGATTTTAGGAGACAATATTTTTGTCATACAATACTCATGCCATTATATTCTAGAACAATACTCTTTCAAGGTAGTGGGGTCCCAGTGTATATATCAGAACACTCACTAAGGGGCTCCCTGATCAAAAGGAATGAGGACATGCCTCTGAAAAAACAGACCTGTCTGCTTCTAATGCTTAAAAATTAAATTTTGTATATCCTCCTCAAACTTTCCTCCATGCAGAGAAACATTACTTAAGATACTGACAGACAAAATGTATTTTGCATAATAAATGGCATTTTGCAAAAATTAGGAATATTTCTAGAAAGAAATAATAATGATTAACAAATTTGAATAATTATGAGTAGAGACAGCTTGACTAGAGCAGACCATTATAAGAATTCTTCTTTACACAGGTTACCATCAATGTTTTGTTCATGCTCTCTCCACTCTCCCACATTCCAAGATACCATGAGGTGAATTCCTTGTCATTAACTTCTACTTGTCTTCCTACGGAATATCTGTTGGGAAGGCAAGCAGGTTGTTCTTGCCAAGAATTGCATGTCATGCCTCATCAAATAGTTAATTTCTGCTGCTTGTGAAGGGAGAGTCTGGCATATCTGAATTAATTATTGTACTGGCATTCAAGCAGAGAAACACTAGTTATAATAAAGTAATATTTTCTGTACTTTGAAGAAAATTCTATGTGTACCACTGAATGTTGTTACAATTGTGCCTGAATGATTTCTATATCTTCGTCTTAGACGAATTTATGAAAAATATTATTCCCATCCACAAGTCTCGTATCAGAGGGAAAAACTACCAAAGCATATGCAGTATAATTGCTTTTCATTCTATCACTGCAGTGACATGCCAGTCCAAGTACTTGGCATGTCTCTCCTTTTACATTATGAGTCCTGGCTTTGTGAGTTACAAGGCACTAATTAGGAATGTCTGAGCTTATGTAAAAAGTAGGTTTTTGCAGATTTCAAAAACAGTTTCTTTTGACATGTGATTGAAACTGTTTTGCTACCACAGTTCTGTACAGCACTGGCAGGGCTGAAGTCACGTTTTAAGTCGCTCACGTTGGTGTAGTCCAAATGTGTATGCCCAGACGTGGCCCCCTTGTGGTCCTTGTGGAACACTGGCATGAAAAACAACATCTAGAATCTGACCTTAGATGGATCATTCTAGAGAAAGTACATAATCCCAAGGATAATAACATTGTTGCCCTGAGAAGAAAAAGGGACGTTTTCTGGATGTTCACTCTCCAGACAGCAGTCACAGGACTCAATGAACATCTACCATGGGAGAATGCTCTACTATGAATGATCCATTGTGCATCCTCCATGCAGTTAGGAATCCCATACTGGAGAGCCTACACATATTTGCCTTGTTGTGCCTGGTGGTATGTTACTTTAACAGTTTAGCTTGATTTTATTGAGCACTCTCGTTATTTGGGTTCCCCATGACGTACTTTCTCTTTAAAATTCTGTGAACATGCGATTTACCATCCATTCGGTTAATCTAGTAATTGTAAGACATGTAGGTTCTTGATACCATCTTTTACTGGTTGGTGTCCAAAATATTCTATAATGGCGACTATTTTATTCTCCTTTAGAACACCTTCTCGTTAGCATTTATTCCAACTGGCCCTTCATATGCCTTAAAACATTACGTATTTATATATGGAACGTAGCGCTTGGTATCTAGATCTGTGTCTTTATCTCTATCATGGGCGTCCTCGATCTATTCATGGGTTACCTCCAAGATGGCGCCCAAACTAACCCGTACGGGTGCAATTGCAGATACGACCAATGCTTGAGCTGTGAGGGGAGACCCAGGTGCCACGTATATTACGTAGCTACGCATATTACGTAACTATCAGGAAAACCGGAAATTACGGGGTATATATCCCAGCACACTTCAACTCGACTCGTGCACCCATTCCTTATGGAGGTAGAGACCCCATCTTGTTCGTGGATTGGAGTTCGAGATAGTGGGTTAAAAGCATGGGGCACCTATCAAGTTAGACGTAATACAAATGAATTGTGCCCTATTTCTTTATAGCGTCTTGCCGCTTGGTCCCGTGTTGAAATCGAGCTGCCTTGGCCGCAGTCCATTCTTTTTGAAAAATGTACAGAGCCCATAGAGGGATTTGAAACGTAAGCCACACTCCTTACTATCTAGTACGTACCAGTTAGATTTCCGAATAGGTGTTGTTAGATCCTATATTGAGGGATCTTTTATTCTCTTATTCTTTTGTTTTCTAGTATCAGGATTGGGCCTCAACTTATATTTTATACTGTTTCGATATTCACATAGAGCTATGACGCCTCGATTTTGATAAGATTCCTATCGGTAGGTACCATACATACTGTCTTTTGAGGCCGCAATTTGATACTTTCTTAATAGATTGATTAAGGACTTATTGGGGTATGACTTATTTCCTCCACAGAAATTTCCTTGGCTTACGATTTTATTCTTTCTAACCAACTTTGATGACCAAGTGGGAGTGAGATACTAAATTATGTAAGAGCTAGCGGGTACCGTATTCTTGGATGACTGTCACCACTAATAATACTAGCTCGCTACATCGAGCACTGTTTAAGGGTCGGTGTATTAGAGAGTATGACCTATACTTAGAACTATGGGGCCCTTGCCATTAGATAGCCCACTAAAGTAGGTCCTTCTTCATTTCTAGATTTAACTTTGCTTCCATCTCTTTTAACTTTTTTTGCATAGTATGACGATTGGACTAGATGAATTGTAGATAGTCCAGGATTATAACAGATGTACTTAATCTAGGTTTACCACTGACAATTCAGGCCCCTTATGTGTATAATATCTTCCATTCTGTTCCATTGTTTTTTCTATCAGGCAATACCCCCATGTGGACAGAAATAATCTTCGTGGGTTGATGCTCTAATTCGCTGAAACTGCTAAATTGAGTTTTTTGCCACGTTCAGAACGTAGGTTTTCTGTCATTTTTTTTAGTCTTCTATTCATCTTTCTCTATGCACTTGTTCCTTGGTGTGGGACTAGGTTTTTATCATTGGTATATACACTACTCTTCATACCTCTGGATCTATAAATATTTATTATATCGAGCACTCTATTTTGGTTTATTTAGGGTTCTTTGCCAATGCTCCATGTCAATTGTAATGTAATATACATATACTTACATTAGTTTTCATTGTTCCCGCAGATTGTTTTTAATCTACCAGCTAATTGTTATATAGAGCCCTCTGCACCACGTTTAAGAAATGTTCTTTGACGTTTGGATGTCGGTTGACCACCAAATGAGTCACCTATCTGCTGCGCCCATACGAAGGAATTGTGGGTTTTTACTCCACTCCAAAACGCGCGTCGGCGCTTCCTCCTTTTTTCTAATTTATTTATGAAATGAATTATGTTACACAACAATGTGTTCAGTTTGTTTATGTTATTGGGTATGATTGCGTTTTGTATGATTGTTGGTTGTGTGCTTAGTGGTGTTTGACTGTGTTTAGAGATGTTTCAATAACATGCTCATGGGGCTCCAATTTTGTTGAAATCATGTACAAGATAAATGTTGTAAGTAAATATATATACTTCTTTTTAAAAAAAAAAGATATTTTTGATAAATAAAAGATAAATAATCAATGTCGTAGTGGGACAATGTATTTTTGAGGTTGGATGTATCACCTGTGCATTAATTGAGTGTTAAGGAGAGGTTCCTTGTTGCTATTTTTGAATCCCTCTACACCAACATCCCACAAGATGAGTCTTTACAAACAGTGAGAGAACCTTTAGACCAGAGAACGTGGGACGACTTGACTCCAACCTCCTTTGTGATGGATTGCCCCACTGTCGCAATGAAAGAGAACTTCTTTCAGTTCCAGGAACAACTGTACTGGCAGGTTACAGGAACTTTGATAGACAGCACCTTTGCCCCCAGCATGGCTAATCTCTACATGCACAGTTCTGAGCCCCAACATGTTTATCCACTAGGCAAACCATATTCTGCCAATCTCAAAATCTGGAAAAGATATCGATAACATACTGGTGGCATGGGAATGTCCTGCTAATTCATTAGAAACCTTTACCATCTGGCTTAACTCAAGGAACCCTCATTTGAAGTTCACATGTGAATTCAGTAGTACCTCCCTCCCCTTCCGTGATCTACGGCTATATCCCAAGGATGATGGCATATGCTCAGAGCTATATAGAAAACCCATGGCTCACAAATACTTACTGAGCTATACTAGCTTCCACCCACATGCTCTCAGAAACAACCTCCTGGTGGGTCAGTTCCTCAGGATACACAGAAACTGCACTGAAGTCACAAAGTACAGAGAGCATGCTGACACACTCAGCACCTACCTGTCAGAAGGATCTTATCCCATTAAACTTACACAGAAAGCATCAAAAAGGGCCAGGAATAACCATCTAGAAGCCCTCCTTGAAACATACACCAAGAGTCCCATGGACCGCATGGTCTGTGTCAGTACTTACAGCCACCTGACCAAAATTGTGAAGACATCCATTAACAGGAACTGGTCTATTCTTAAAACAGGGGAAAACCAGCTACCCAGACCCCTGTTTGCTCTCAAACGTACCAAGCACCTTCCAGTACATTGAGAGAACCTCGGCAGAACACCTAATGGTCAACTGTGCCTGCCAAAGGACATTACCCCTGTGGATCATGTTATGTCTGCCCTTATACCACCCACATCTCATCGATAGATCTAGGTTTGACCACCCCCTGTGAGTTACGAACTCTCACCAATTGCAACACAGAGGGGGTCATCTATATACTATGCTGCCCCTGGAATTTGATCTATGTGGGGATGACCACTCGCAAGGTGAGACAGAGAATAATTGAACATCGGAGCTCAGTCTGGTGCAAGAAAGACAACAGTAAACTCACAAGACACTATCTCAGTGCTGGTCACACAAAAGACGACATCCGATGGGCAATTATTGACAAACCCTACTATCTACAAACAATGGGAACTCGAAAATCAGTCTTATTCCACAGGGAACAAAAATGGATTTAAACGCCGTTGTTCAGAACCTGGTAAGGTAGTCTTGCCTCTTCTCTACCTCTATACCACCTTGCGGACTATCTTTTACTACTCCCCTCAAGATCACACACTGTCCAGTCCATTTTGAAACAACCAACACTTCTTTTGTTAACTTGATTGCCATCCCACACCAGTGAAGTTTGCCCTCCCTACCTATGAACTACAATGGTTCCCTTTCAAGTCTCCCCCTCTTGCCCTTCACCCTGGGTTGATGTATTCAGATACTAATTTTATTCCTCTGCCATCTATCTAGGGCCATCATATTGCCCTCTTCTTGTTTTCATATCAGATCTCTTCCCCCTTACCCGCATGACACTGAGAATAGCTTTTCCTCCCGTTCCCCAATGCGCATGCTCCTGGACCAGGGAACTACATTTCTCATTGTCCTTACAGCCACGTCACATTGGGTGCGTCATCCCTCATTTTTGCCGTACCGTCATTGTTTCTTCCTCTTGCTGGGACTCCCACAGTTGAAAGGACACGGACCGCTGTGCAGGTAAGCTGGGTAGCATGGGCTTCTTAGACCCAGCGCTCCCGCTCTGTGCCCGCATGTTGTACATACTGCGAGTCCCCCTGCTCATGTTAGACTTTCTAGCTGTTTGCCTACAAGAACGGCATCCTTTTCTGTTTTCCAGCGCATGCCCTTCCTTACACATCAGTCTTGAAGGGTCACACGCTTTCTGCAACTTTTGTCCCTGCTACATGGATATATTTTAGGGACCCGCGCCCTCTGAATACTATATAAGCCTTAACATTATATACAATTTGATGAAGCACGAGTCCCCCGCTTTGTAGAGAACTTTTAATCAGACTTGATCACTCCTGATAGCTCCTGTGGCTAGATTTATACAGGACCTTTAATAATTTTCTTGGGACAGACATGTCAGGTTGCAACGTGCACGTTTTTCCGAGTTTTACCATTTGGTTGCATCACCCTCTGCACTACACATTGTCTGCAGGGTGAAACGAACTTTGGCTATTTGTTTTCTTGTCTTTTTTCTTTGCTATTTTGTCCTATCTTGGGACTTATGTGCCTCAAGATTGCTACAGAAGCTGTGTTTGAATATACAGGTGCGTTGCTTGGTGTATTGTTTAACCACACTCGGTTATCTCTGTCACTCCTTCTAACATTTTATAATTGCCTATGTTCTTACCATGTTATGCTACGACAGGATATACCTATTGAGGTTGTTGTTGAGTGCTCTTCCTATTTGCTTCTCCTATTGTTATATTTGTGTGTTTTCCCGCTAGCTGTGTACATAGTGGTGTTACCTACAAGGCTGGAGAGAGGTATTTAAATATCACCCATCAGGTAAGATTACCTGATTAACACTTTTTATTCCTAGACCTTTTTTTGCTACACCTATTAGGACACTTCAATACAAGGATGATGGTCTTTTTTCTGCTCTTGTTCTTTGTGCTCCTGTCTTTCAGATGAGACGATGTACTCTTTCATCTGCTATCCCTGGGCCATCGCTCACACATACAGGCTACTGATACGTGGAGGCCAGTATATACATATTTTATTTTTATTTCTATAATTTGGATGCAGAGGTCCTGAAGAATGCCCCTGATCCCCTGTTGGGGTCACTAGTAGGCAGAAATAAGTTGATCTATTTTAGGGATATATTTGCTCATAACCCCTAGCCCTCTTTCCTTTTAACCCTGTCCTAGGAGACTGCATAATAAAAGACATTTGATCTCCCAGATAAAGTTGTAACTTTTTTTCTTCTCATTTTTTTGCACTCTGCCCCTCACCATTCTTATCCCTGGTCCCTTCCTCAAAACACGTCAGCTCCTCTTCTAGTCCAGAAGAGTCGTAGCCCACACCAGGGACCTTGTGGGCCTGGTGTGAGGAGGGAACCCTATGATGAAGCATGTCACCTTTGGGTGAGTGAGGGTTCTCGTCTTAAAGGAGGTCTCCTCCTGTGAATAGGGCACATTTTGTCATCACATCACTACCGGGGATTTTTCTTTTTCTGTTTTCACTTTCCCCCTTCTCTGATTTCATGATTTTTGAGAACATACTTCTAGTGAGCTCACATTCAGATAGGGAGTAGTATGGTCTCCCACATAGGGCCTCTCCCTTTGATTCCTCGTGTATATTAATAATTACACTTATGATTAACAGGAGAGTGGTGCCTTTTTATGGACAAATGACAAATGTGTTTACATATGCTATACTACAGTTACTACAATTTAACAATGGGCCTTAGGAACACCATTTTTGTTATCCAGATTTTTATCATACCAGCCCCTAATTACCTTAAACTTCAACTGCCGTTACAATTACTCTTTCAGTAAACTAGTTACTTTGCCAAGTGTCCCAGTATTGCAGCATGAATAATAATGGATTATTAATCATGCTACTGTTTCAATACCTCTGGTCAGGGACCTATTGATCCTTTTCCTTCTTTCATTTAACTAAAATGCATAGAGGTTAGGAGTTTCCATCTTCTAAGTACACAAGACTGTGGAGAGATGTTGAGGGCATGCAACCCAGTGATTCAGTGCCTAAAGATGAAGGGGGCAATTCACTAAGGCATTTTTGAGTACTTGAAGCAGTAATTTACTAGTACCTCTTCAAGAAAAATTCACTAAGGTGCAGGCATAGATTTTCACCTGTACGTGCGCCATAGCTTGGGCATAATTCAAAAGGTCCAAATTCTCAATGATTTCCTTTTGCAGTACTCTTGAATTCCAGGAGTATGCCAACAGAGCAACAAAAGGGCAAGTCAATTACAATTCACTACAATTATAATCACATCTAATCCAGCGGTACTGCTGCCCAAACAGGCTCAAATCTACTCCAGGGGTAAGTAACACACCAAACATAACCACCCACAGCTAGCCAGGGAGTTACATACAAATCACTGGAGGCAGGAAGTAGCACTGCCAACACAAACCCCAAAACCTAAAAATAATAATAATAATAATCATCTTACTTTATGTATTACAATCACAAACACATACACATCAGATTGTACAACTATAACAAATTTTAAAAAACAGAACAAATTAAATATAATAATTCATAAAATAGTCACATTATTTTAAACCAGGTGTCTCCATCCAGTAGATTGTGAGCTACCAATAGCTCCCAGACACCTTCAGAGTAGCTTGCAGCCTTGAGGTAATTTCTAAATAAAAAATAAAAATATAAAAAAATCCACAAAAAGGCCTCTGGGTCAAGAAGATATAGAGGAATGCTAGGGGGGTACCCCTTTTTACCTCACCCACCCGATGGTGGCATGCTTCATCATATGGGAACCTCCTTGCATTGTCAACCTGGTCACAGTGTGGGCAATGGCCCCCTCTCTGAGAGGGAGTAGCTCAGGGATGTTTTCAGGGTTAGAAAGAGGTATCCTAAAACCTGTAGATGAGCAGAGTCTGGTGAGAAGTGAAAAAAAAAAACACTGTATGTGAAATAAAACTAACTCTGAAGTACGCCCTTGACTTTATTGGGACGTCCTTGGGTCAGGATTAAAATCAAACTATGATAGGAGGGTATACAACCTATCATAGAGCCACGAGAGTCGACATGTTTCAGCCCTATACCCTCCGGGGAGATGTAGCGCCTTTCTTCGGGACCAACGTGAAAAGTGTGAAAAAGTGTGCTGTATGGCTCATATAGAAAACATACTAAATCATCATTAAACATGATGGTATGCAAAACAAGTGGTTGGAGTGGAACGCCACTCGGGTGGATGTTACCCAGAGTGTCAGGTACTAAGCATCAGCTTATCCTCAGTGCAAACTCGAGGTGGTATCTAAGTCCTTATAGTAGAGACGCGAAAGGTGCTGATTGCGCCTTGGAAGGATTTCTAAAAAGCACTGGGTCACATTTTTCTTTTACAGTTAAGGGAAGGCTGTGTTTACTTTACAGTATTATTCTCAGGCTGCAGATAGAAGAGCCTGATAATGTGCAGACCTTGAGTCAGATTTTTGACCCAGGGCACAGAGGTGAAGAACTGAAGCACTGAGGTATTTAACTCTTATATAAAAGTCCTTGTCCACTCAATATTGGAGCTGAGAACATAATGATGTTTCTGAATGCTTTCAAAAATTAAAATTAAAATTAAAAGTTATTTTAATGATTGACTCTTCATTTTAATTTTCTCCTATTTCAACATGTCACATTTACAAGCAGCAGGCCTTTTGCTCTCAGTGGCCAGTAGTCACCACTGTGCCATATTTATAACTGGTAAATAGTTATTTTTTTCAAATTGGAGAAATATACAGTGAAGAAACCTTTTTCTATTAAACATTAAGTATTAATGTCTTTCCTCACTTTTAATTAAGACAGTTATGTCTTAATGTTTTATGAAGCATGTTTCTTCACTTAAAATTCCCCCTATTCAAACAAATGTACTTTTCTGTTATAAATATGGCACCATGTATACAGGATACTGGGAGCAAGATGCTTGGTGTTTGTAAATGTGACACTTAGAAAAGGGAGAAAATTTAAATGATGAGTTTTATGGAATCCACATAAACAAAGTTCATTCTTCAGTTTAATTTTCTCGACACAGTGCCTTATTTATAAGTGGAAAAAACTGCCATTATTTAAGTGGGAGAAATTTAAAGTGCAGAAAAATGTTCCATATTCTGAAAACTTTGCAGAACTTTTTTCTGCACTTTAAATTTCTCCCATTTGTGTTATACATATCCTGTGCCACAAGTACATATGCCACAGACTCTCTCACTCACCCGTACACGTATATGCCATTCATACGTAAACATGTTCATACATCCCCCACAGACCATGCACTCACTGACACACATGGCAGCCCTGTCGTAGTGCTCCTAGTCAAAGTATTTTGTTCAAACCATGGTATCTGGCTCTATGGACATTGGGCTTAAAGTCAATTAAGTTGAGCATGGGGGCATCTGGTAACAACACTCGAGTTGCTTTGCCTTTAGTAGCTCACAATGATTTTCACTAATCAGAAGTAGCTCTCACTACAGAAAAGGTTGGACATCCATGTTTTAAACTTTGCATACACCTATAAAAGATATATTGCAAATATTTCAAAACCAAATAAAATATAATGAATATAAGCATTTTAAAAATATTAATAACGCTATAAACATACCTGACACTGCTGTAAACTGCTGTGTAAAACACACACATACACAGAATGACAAACAACACAAACATAGGTGATATTTGACTCTTTATTGTCTCCCAACACAAGGTCATTGCCTGGAGTACGGCCTTTTTTGTTATGTGCTTCCAGTAGTAATATTTGTCAGGCCTTTAGTATTTTCTTCAAGTGAAGTCTCTTTTCCTATTTTTTCGAATTCATAGTTCTGCATAGCATAGAAAATTATTAGTGGTAACTTTACAGTCATATTTTGATTATATGTCACCAGCCCTCAAGCAAGTTATGTGGTAAAGTACTCCTACTATTAGGAGCAAATCTTTACCCATAGCTAGAGAATTACATCTAGGTGAAGTGCTGCACCTGGGCGTAGTGACAAATTTACGGGTTGTGGAAATCTTCATATATAGCTTGACCTTTCTGAATTGGACTGGTAAGCCAGAATTACAGCAGGAATATTCATAAAATTCTGAATTATTAGAAGCGAAAGTCACACCTACTCATAGCAAATTCTTTGTGAATTTGCCCTAACGTATTCCCAGACTAATGAAATCAAGGAGGTAAAGCCCTGCATGAATGGATGCTTTTGCCATTTCATTATATTAAAATTCAGTTTCTGTTTTCTGAAGTTGTTCAGCTGTCTGGCAACAGGGAAGGTAGGAGGGTTTGAAGTAAACACTTTATTTATTATTTATTATTTTATTTAGAAATTTATAGAGTGCACAGCTACCTCCCACGGAGGTGTCCCGGCGCTAAGGCAGTCAAATCACACAGGGCACACACAAGGATTAGGAGCGGTTGAAGAGCCAGGTTTTTAGAGCTCGCCTGAAGGCTGATTCTGGTTCCGTCAATCGGTGAGGGAGCGGCATGGCATCCAGAGTTTCGCGGTCCTTACCGCGAATGGTCTGCCACCTACCCTCGCATTACGAAAGCGGGGAATGGTGAGGAACTTCAAGTGGTTCGATCTCAAGGCCCGTCGTGTTGGTAGTGTTGGAGTCTGACTCTCAGGTATGCAGGGCCTCGGCCCCTGGTGGCTCTGTAAGCCAGGATGAGCGCCTTAAATTCTATTCTCCTGATGATGGGCAGACAGTGAAGGCTTCTCAGGTGAGGAGTGACGGTAAGGCACCTTACAGATCAGTCTGGCCGCAGCACTCTGGATCATTTGCAGTCTGCGGATCAGACATGCAGGAAGTCCCAAGTAGAGACCATTGGCGTAGTCCAGATGAGATGTAATTAAGGCATGAACTACTGTCCTCCTGCAGTCCAACGGGAGGAAGTGGAGGAACTTCCTCAGGGTTCGTAGTTTCCAGAAGCAAGAGGAGGAGACTTGCCGAATCTGGGACTTACAAGAAAGGTCATTATCTAATCTAAACCCCAAATTTCTCACCGAGTCTACTGGCTCAGGTGGGGGATTCAGTTCTTGTGGCCACCAGAGCTTAGAGGGTGGAGAGGCCCGTTTGGTAGAAGAAGAGCACCTCGGTTTTCTCCGAGTTCAGCTTTAGGCAATTTTGGGTCATCCAAGCCGAGATGTTACTCAGTCACCTTCTGAAGTTGACAAAAGCAGCCTTCGATTGTTCTTTAAAAGAGAACAGAAGCTGGGTGTCATCAGCGTAGGAGATCACCTTCACCCCGAGGGATTCAACCAAGGCTGCAAGCGGAGAAAGGTATACATTGAAAAGGAGAGGACTCAATGCTGATCCTTGGGGAACCCCACAAACAAGGGGCTTCTGGGAAGAGACGAAGGGGCATAGGAAAACTTGTTGTGACCGGTTCTCAAGGAAGGACCAAATCCAGGACAGGGCCGTGCCCTGAATTCCCAAGTGTTTAAGTCTCTCCAGGAGAATCGGATGGGCCACAGTGTTGAAGGCTGCAGACAGGTCCAGCAGCACTAGCATTGCTGCGTTGCCCTGGTCAATAGTCTCACAAACATTCTCTGACACTTCTAATAGTGCGGTCTCCGTACTATAGCCTGCTCTAAAGCCGGATTGGGAGTAGTGGAATCGATTGTTAGATTCCAGGAATTCCGAAAATTGACACTGGACTATCTGTTCAAGAATTTTTGCCGGAGCCGGCAGAAGAGAGATAGGTCTGAAGTTTTTATACTCTGCAGGATCGGCGCCCGGTTTCTTCAGGATTGGCAGTAGGAAAGCCTGTTTCCAGGCTGCTGGAAAAATTCCTGAACTCAAAGAAGAGTTCCAGATTTGATTCAGGGGGGCATTAATGCAAGGGGCTAGCAGTTTAAAGAACTGGGCAGCGCAGGGATCGCCCGGTAAGCCAGATTTACATTCCAATAGTTTTTTTAAGGAAGCATCTAGAGAAAGTGGACGGAATTCGGTCCATGATTCAATACTATCCGGAATAGCGTTATGCTTGGGCAGAGACAAGTTGGACGGGAAAATGGCGTAGATAGATTGAATTTTGTCCTGGAAAAAGTTTGACAATCCAGCACAGAGGGAGGGGGAGGGAATCACGGTACTATCAAGAGCTGCTGGTTTGGTAAAGCATTGAACAATTTTGAATAATGCTTTTGCTGAGTTATCGGCTAATTTAATCCTGTGGGTGAAGTAGTCCCGCCTAGTATTACGCTTAAGTTTGTGAAAGTTTTTTAGGGCCTTTCTGTAAGAGAGCTTGGCTGCGGGGTCGTATGATTGTCTCCAGGTGCACTCCAGGTGCATCAGAAGATAGATTTGAAACAGCTATCCTCTGTAGCGCAATATTTCTTGTTGATGAGACGAATGGTGGCATGTCTTTGTGCCAGGGACACCAGCTCATAGTGATATCCCATTTCTAAAAAAATAATAACATGTAGCTATAGGCTATTCAGCTTCCAAGTTGGGGACATTATTGAATGATAAATGCTCTCAATTGTGGGTCAGGCCATTTTCGGGGCAGTTAAATTCCCTGTGTTTGTCTCATTTTATAAAAAAACTAAAAGAAAAAGAAAAAATCACTAGTAGCTGTTGGATGCCACCCAGGAGTGGTGTTGAAGGAAGTGGCCAAGGTGATGCAGGGCAGGTAGAGGCAACAGATATAGTTGGGGTTTCCACTTACCTACAGCTTCAGCAGCTGTGTGAGAGTCTTTGAGGATGTGATACCCAGTAGTGACAGGTCATGTAATATATAGTGGCCTTAAAAGTGGCGGCGGGGGACAAAATGAAAGCTTAAAGTTTCTGCAGTGACATATTTCAACAGACCTCCAGTCTCTGTAGAGAAACATTAATGGGATAGTACCATTTCTTGTGACTCTGAAAGGTGTAGATTATTTTGACTAACTTGGTAGTGGCTCTGTCTCCTGAGGCTCATGCTTTTTCCCTCATCATCCTACAGTGCCTTACGGAACCTGGGTGGAGGTTAATTTCTGATTCTGCTAATAATTACTATAGATTGTCCAGCTCTCTTGTGTGAAGATTCAAGGGATAATCCCTCATTGTTATTCTTAAGGAGGAGAAATGTCTCTTGCAGGTGCATACCTTAGAGGGAATTGAAAGAAACATTTACGGGCCACAAGAATGACAACTGTACTTATCCTTCCAAATTCCCAAATAGATATTTGGTAGTGGTTAGGAATTTTTTTTGCTTGCCTGCAGATCGGGATTGTGGAAAAACACATGATCATGCTTAATTGGGCAGTTAAACATATCTCAATGGTGGAACATGGCTGGGCTTGTAAGTGTTGGTGATAAGCATGTATTTGGAGTGAGGTGATAAACAGATGTTGCTAAGATTTCAATTTCATATATAATCAAGACACTAGAACACAGTATGGTTTTAAGGGTGATAGATGATGTCGGTTGGAGATGTCTGGAGAGATATTGCATTATTATAATCAAGATCTACAAAGCAGGGTGTCAATAAATCCGGCATTCACTAGTAAAGTTCTACTGTGGCCCAAGCATATTCGGTTTAGCACCTGACAAAATATTGTGCTGTGTGCTAGGGACTGTCCCATGCCTATGCAGCAAATTAAAACTGCCAGGGTGGTGGGCCAGGTGTAGAGGGGAATCTGTGTTACATGCATTGCAAATTTTCACTGTGACCTGAGGAAAACCTGTCAGCCTAGTATAAATTCCGTCCAGAGACCATTGATCAACAGGTACATACCAGGAAACTGCATCTGAATGCCCACCGAGTACATCATATACGCTATTTTACTTACAGTCATCCCAAGTCTTAGTACATGTTTATGTACTCAACCACAGCTTCAGTTGCCTAGGTACAGTATGAACTGCCCAGGTGCAGATTCATATATCCATTTACATAGTCACCTGCACAGGTACTGCTATTTTCTGAGTGCTGCCTTTGTATGCCAGGCCCAAACATCATATTTCCATTACATCAACATTACACTTCTACTTATTTCTATTAGATGACAGGTGCAGCATCAAACGCCAGGTAAGCAACCGATTATGCTCAGTGTTCATAGATCAAGAAAGGGCTAAAATACCATGCTACAGCCATTGTATGCAAGGTCCAGCATCATAACTCTGGTTCATAATATGCTAAGAAATAGCTGTATATTACCTAGAACAGTTCATACAACAAATTGCTATCATATAGCAGCAGCAGAGGTATATGCCTATGAGTTGCAATCATAGCCCCTATGCAGGTATCACAAACCAGGTGCATCCATATGTGCAAAATCTTTGCCATGCATCATATGCCAGGTGCAGACTCATATGCTCAGGTACAACTTATATTCCAAGGTACACTCGCTATGGCAGGTGCAGCAGCCACATATAGTAACACAGAGTCATCCTATGCTAGGCTGATGTCAGATGTCCTTTAAATGTCGCAATATGGTCATCATGAGCCTTGGTACAGCTTCACAGGCACAGGTAAAGGCACATAGCCTCAGGTACTACCTTAGAGATCTGAGTACTTCCACATGCATCCAGGAACTGTTATATGATGATATGTATTGTGTGCATTGGTAATGAGCTTCTATACTGAATGGAACCTCATGACTCTAAGTTCAGTCTGAAGGGATAGCAAAACTGGGCTGTCTTTCAAGTCACAGAGATGACCTAGCCAAACTAGAAGTAAAGAGCCATGACTTCAGCAATTTTTTTTATTTTCATTGTTGGATGCAGCATAGCTAGCAGTTTATTACAGGTAAAGGTGCCAGAACATGATCACCCTTCTAATGCCTATAATAGAGTGCAAAACAGAGAAGGACACGGAAATAAGAGAAGCAGGGAAGTGCTTGCATAGATGATGATATTTCATGAGTCAACCCTGTAATTCAAAGAACCTGAGTTAATTTTACAGTAAGGGCAACAGTGGCTTGATCAGAATTATTCATTAAATACTATGAGTACTCAGTCAGGAAGCCTTAAATGGATTCCCAAACAACAAGACCAATTGTCAAAAAAAACTCTCATTTCGAAATTTAAAACAAAATGTTAAAGGTAGTTCATATGGAAATTAAATAAATGTTTACTGAACAGATGAATTAATAATAAATAAGGAATATAATAATAAATGATGTAAATTAACCCGTTTAGGGTGGGTGATGGCCAATGCCGAGGCCCACACTCCCTCCCCAATGCGGGTGTCAGCCATTGGCAGCACTGGGAGGGCTACCTCGAATCCTCTGGTGCTCGCCCTGGAGGATTCCTTTTTTTTTTTTTTAAATGGCAGAGGAGACAGAGAAACGCTTCAGTGAAAGCCCCTGACCTCCACCCACCCATCTGTGAGGTTGTGCTAGCCTCACAGATTCCCAACCGGAGCAGGTAAGCACTCTTTCCAACTCAAGTAGGGAAAAACACTTAAAGAAGCCTCCCCATGTTTCAGGGAGGCCTCAATGGACAGGGGAAATTGTTCCTTTTCCGATGAGGCGTCCCTGAAAATGTACTGGCTGTGGATCGCGATCCACAGCCAGGAAGCCACACTAAGCGACCAGGGACCAGTGTTTGGGGTGTTGGCTCTCGTGGTGAACTGGCCAACCTCCCGGGGGGGGCATATTTTTTTAAATGTGTTCTTACCTCTGTGGGGCACGATCATGCCCCCAGAGGATTGTAAAAAAATATTTAAAATAATCAAAAGTGAAATTGTCCAGGGGTCAGCCCTCTTGACATATGGGCAGCCCTAATTTTTTTTCTGAGAATATGTGTTTTCCCTTGCGGGGGTGCAATCCCCAGGGAACCCCCCCAAAAAAAGAGAATTGTATGTAGGGTTTGGCCGTGAAGACAAGGGTCCACTCCCATGAGGGGCTCATTTAGTTTTTTTATAAAAGTGCTTCCTCTGGTGGCGAGATTGCCCCCCCCCCCCCGGGGAAAACACACATACATAAAAAAAGCCTCACCATATGTGTCAATATTTATTAGAAAGATAAAGATGTGGCAACATGTTTGCATGCAGTGGAAGGCCCTGCCCAAAGGTTCACTGGTCATCTTTCATTTGCTTATTTGTGTATTTGGTTGCTATACTGATGATAATGAGATGAAATCTTTGCCTAGTCAGTATTATCAAAAGACACACAATTGATGGACGGAATGCAGAACAAATCAAAACATTCACCCCCAGTCAAGAGATCTGGGTTAAATCCATCATTCTTTTGCTCACCATGCCACCCCAGTTTAGTCCTGGCCATATGCAAATCATTCTTGACCCTGTGCTTCATGGGAACAGTCCAGCCCGAACTGCAAAGCCAGGTTCTCCCTGGACCGTAAACAAGCATCCTAGGACCGGTTTCGGGGTTTCCCCCCTCATCAGCCAGGATAGCTTGAATCCAGTGGCACAGTGAGCCCGGGACCCACGTCTGGGCATACCTGGCGCACTTAGGGCGAGAAAGCAAAAGACACACAATTGATGGATGGAATGCAGAACAAATCAAAACATTCACCCTCAGTCAAGAGATCTGGGTTAAATCCATCATTCTTTTGCTCACCATGCCACCCCAGTTTAGACCTGGCCATATGCAAATCAGTCTTGACCCTGTGCCTCATGGGAACAGTCCAGCCCCAACTTCCAAGCCAGGTCCTCCCTGGACCGGAAACAAGCATCCTAGGACATGCATTATATATGGCTGGGTTCAAACTGGAATGGCATGGGGAGCAAAAAAATGATGGTTTTAGGCCTGGATCTCTGTACTGGGGTGAATGTATGACATTGTTCTGCATTCTGTCCATCAATTGTTCTTTTTGCTTTAGTCAGTATTACACCAATATTCCCCAAACTGACTCCATGCTCGTAATTGAACGAGTTCGGAACAGACAACCCCACCCACACGCAGTTCCCACCATTTTTATACTGCAGCTTCTGGAAATCTGTCTCACTAAAAACTTCTTTCTCTTTGACGACCACTACTATGGGCAAGTCAAGGGTACATCTATGGGGGCCGTCTTCGCCCCAAACCTAGCCATACTGTATATGGATGATCTTGAAACTAGTCGCATATTGTCACCTATGAACCCCTTCCACAGTGGAATTGCACTGTGGAAGCGGTATATAGATGATATCTTCATGATTTGGCAGGATTCCAACGATGCCATGGGGCAATTCCTTCATTGGTTGAATAACAACTGCGAAGGACTGAACTTTACTTTGTCACGCAACAAGTCCACCATTCCTTTTCTCGACTTGAACATTCAACATAAAGACGGACTACTGATAACCAGTTTATTCAGGAAACCCACAGAGTGCAACACATTGTTCAGATATGATAGCCATCACCCCCGTGCTTTTAGGGACTCACTCCCCTATTCACAGTTTCTCCGTATCAGGAGAAATTGTTCACTGAGAGAAGACTATTTCAAGGAAGCTCAGGTCTTAAGTAACAAACTCACAACACGAGGCTATCCCCGCAGGTTGGTCCGAAACTCACTCAAGAGAGCGTGGGACTGCCCCAGAGACTTACTTTTGGAACCTAAAGCCAAAAGTCCGCAGAACCGGATGGTCTGTGTCACGACCTTTTCACCGGCCTCTCACGCCATTCGCAAAAGTGTCATCAAGCACTGGAAAGTACTGAATGCAGGAGTACTCAATCTAGAACGTCCCTTGTTCGCTTTTCGCAAAGCTAAAAACATTAAGGACCACCTAGTGTGCGCAGCCCTTCCACCCACAGATGCCAAGGGTACTCTAAATGACCTTTGGGGCTTACCACCGCTAATAGGACATGCCAAGTGTGGGGACTGTATTGTTTGCCAAACTACCATTGAGGGTAAAGAATTTGTTTATGACAAAATTAAGCTTGAACGTAAATTCTTTTCGAACTGTAACACCTGTAACGTCATATATGCTGTCTTATGTCCCTGTAACAAAATATACATTGGCCAAACCACCCAGAAGGCACGTATACGGATTTGCCAACACCGCAGCAGGATACGGTGCAACACTCCAAACGCCCCACTGGTTGAACATTTCCGCGCAACAGGACACACTGAAGATGATATGAAATGGACAATCATCAACGTGATCAAACCGCCACCAAGGGGCGCTGACATCCATCAGCTCCTTAACAAGGAGGAGCTTAAATGGTTTTTGAGAACTGGTAGTATACACACTGGCCTTAACCGCCTTGAAGATTGGACCTCTTTACTCTAATTGGCCACCTTGGTGACCTACAATTGACGTTCATGAACTTGATGTCCGTGGTTTCAGTGGGATTACAATGTTTTTTTTAAAAATAGAAAAGCATTTTTTAACAAATAGACAAGCAATTTTTATTGATGGAGGCTCCCTCTGAGTCCTGATTTTCCATGATTTCTCTCATGCACACGTTTCTTGTCTATCCTTCACACTCCCTATCCTTCATGTCCAGTACAGATCAGTGTAATTTCCCCTTCACAAGATGGCCGCCATGTTCATATCTCCTTGTCTGGCTTCTACACTCCTGTGCTCTTGGTCACATGATCGTCACTCCTTATATTCTGCTTTCCGGCCACAAGGCTTCTCACGACCGGATACAGACGCTGAGACTCACTTGGTAAGCACGCCGATCGCTCTCCGTAAATCTAGTCATTGGGACCACTTGCTCCGGTCCTAACCCAACCCCCGCTGTTTTCTATTTACAGGCTTGCCCAGCATTGAGACCGCGAACGCGGCTCCCTCTTATCCTTATGCCGATCCTGGCATTTTACCTCACGCCCGGCATCGTGACCGCGAGTGCGGCTCCGGTTAATCTACATGCCGCACTTGGCATTTTCACCCTAATGGTAAGCGCGCCTACAACTCTGGCAGCCTTCAGCCCTCTATGCCTTTTAGTTTGTCACCCCCGCAGCATCTAAGGTTTTCCCTTCCAGATCGGTTCAAGCAAATTTTCCCGTGCTTGAATCCGGCGGTGTCCTTTAATTCACAAGGACACGTCCTGCGATAACGACAGGACCACTCTGTTGTGCACAGTGCCTTGCCGATGCTCCGTACCTCGTTCCTTCGCTCCCCATTCAGGGACAATACCCTCACCACCTACTAGGTAACTACATAGCTTCGCCGCTTTCTTCACTTCGGCTAGCGAATAAGTCTTGTTCACCGACTTTATTCTCAATTCGCCAGATCAGGCTTTTTGATCCCTGGTTTCACTCTTCCTCTATCCTTTCTCTTCCCCCCCGCACCCCTGTTTTCACGGCTTCCATCCCCGAACACGGATGGCTCACGTGCACCTTCGGTTTTAATAACGTCGCGCATCACGTTTGTTATCTCACTTGAGATAACCTCACGGGCACGTCTGGATGTACTCTCAATTGCCAGATTTTAACTTCATGTTCTTTCTTGCTTCCTTTCTTTATTTTATCCATGGTTTTCGCAATTACAGTTTATTGTATACAGGCATGCTACCCTAATGTCCTGATGATGATCCCACCATTCATTTAAGGGATCGAAACGTCGTCGACACAATGTACACCATATACGTTTACTATATTGTATGTCCAACATGTAATGGTGTCTCAACTATATTCTGTCTGTTTCATTTGTAATGTGCTCATAAACAGACAGGCCTTTTTTTTTTTTTTTGCCTGAACCCTTTACTTGATGTTGTTTGTCCGTTCGTGTTAGTAGGACTTATATTGTTTTCCCTATTTTTTGTTATACTTCAATCGCTTATTAAATGCCTGTCCGGCTGGACAGAAAGATATAGTACTGATTGAGTCTATATTATTTGTTTTGTACCAGATTATTATCTAGGGACCACTGTCTTTATAAATAGTTAGTCAGTATTATCAGCAGCTCTCCAAACAAAAATGTTTTGCATAAACCATGACAAAAGTATCCCCCTCATTTTCACTGCTTTCTCCTTGCTTCCCCCCCCCCCTGGTCTTTGTTTGCCTTTTCCTTGCTTTTCCCTCATTCTCACTGCTTTCTCCTTGTTTCCCCCCCATTATTTGTGTGCCTTCTGCTTGCTTTTCCCTCTTTCTCACTGCTTTCTCCTGCTTTTTCCTCCATTTTTTGTGTGCCTTCTCTTTGCTTTTCCCTCATTTTCACAGCTTTCTCCTTGGTTTCCCCCCATTTTTATGCAACCTCCCCACGCAACCACAGACCACCAACTTTCTTCTGAAATTCCAAAGGGCCCTGGCTGTTGAAATGAACCTTCGGGACCTGAAAGTAGCTGGATACCCTGTTGGGTGATTAGCCGCGCTTTACACATCCTGATTGATTGAAAGTATGCTGTGAAACTGGGTTTGTGGCAAGGTGAAATAATGCTGTGTCTTTTTTTGTCTTCATTAAGTGTATGTGGAGAACCTGAAGATTCAGGAAACAAGATTAGATAAGAAACTTTGTGTTATTTTAGTGTCGCACACATCTCACACTCGCACACCCACCAACTGAGTTAGGATAATACTTCTGCCTTTTACGTAGGACAGTGTTTTAGAAGAACGGATTTAACCAGTCAGCAGAGATGGCATCTCGGCGGATGACTGCTGCTCAGGCCCTAATTCGGTTTATGGAGGACAGCTCTGAGGGAGTATCCGAGATTGAGACAGCAGATACTGAGACAGCATCTGAAGGAGAGGAAAATGGAGCAGAATCTGGAAGGGATTTTTCAGTCCATTCTTCCAGCAATTCTGAGGGACATAATGATGGCAGTCGTGCTGTCCCTTTGCAAACACCATCTGTGCAGCGGGGTGACTGTAGCAGGTTAGACCAACACAGAGAGCAGGCACATGTGGCGGCAATCACAGACTGTCATTGGCGATGAAAGATGTAAACTCCATACGGCCAATTTTTTGCCAATTGACTATGTCCATCTCTTTTTGTTTGTTGAATTCCTTGAGCAAATTGTGCAGCTAACAAATGTGGGTGGGCCTCTTTCTAGGGCACACCAGTGGACTCCGACTTTACTTGAGGAGTTGAAGGTATTTTTGGGCCTTACGCTCAAAATGGGGCTAGTGCATAATCCAAGCTTGCAGTCCTACTGGTCCACTTGCACGGTTTGGGTAACCCCATCTTCACACCGTACATGAGCAGAGATCATTTTTTGCTATCGCACTGTATGTTGCACTCCAGTTACAGTTCTGCTGCTTTGCCCTGGGACAATCCAGACCATGACAGGTTGTTCAAAATCCAGCCTGAAGTGGAACATTTGTCTACCAGGTTTCCAGGGATATATACTCATGGAAATAATATAGCCAACGATGATTCTTTGATACAAAGGGCGGCTGTTAATCAGGTAGTACATTTACAAGCAAAAACGCTTGCTATGGCATCAAGTTGTACATGCTGTGTAAGAGCTCTACTGGTTATGTGTACAGCTTGAGAGAGTATACAGGGAAGGACTCCACTCTAAACCCTGTAGGTTGCCCTCCCGCAATAGGAGTCACATGAAAGATTGCATGTGAGCTTGTCCAGCCACTCTTTCACAAAGGTTATAACCTTTATGTGGACAATTTCTGTCCAGGAGTAGAGCTGTTCAGTGAGCTGTATAAAGCTGGCACTGTGGCATGCAGTACAGTTTGTTGTTGCCCCAAAGGATGCCCATAGGAGCTTCCCACAGGAGCTTGTTAGTAAGAAACTCCAGAAATCCCAGAGCACTGCTCTGCGTACCAACGAACTGCTCACAGTCAAGTTCTCTGCTAGGCGTAATGTGTACGTGCTAACTAAAGTTCTTGATGAGAGCCCTTCTCCCTTCATGGTTTCGGGTCAGATGCCCAAAGTTCACAAGCCCACTTGTATACTTGATTACAACAAGTACATGGCTGTGGTGTATAAGAACAACCAGGTTCTTCAGCCATACTATGCGAGTCGTAAAACTTGCACTTGGGATAGGAAGCTGTTTACCCACTTGATTCAGATGGCAACACACAATTCATATGTTGTTTATCATCAGACCACCACAGGAAGACTCAAGTCTTTCCTTGACTTTCAGTTTACTGTCGGTAAAAGTCTTACTGCTACAGAAGCAGCAGCTTCCACTTTATATGCTCTGGAGGACGTGGCAAGGCTGCAGGATTGGCACTTTGCCAACTGCATTCTTGGAACAGCTAAAAAGACTCAACCATGCTCTGATTGTAGACTCTGCTCTAAGCAAGGACAGAGCCAGGAGCAAAGGTGTGCTTTTACTGAATAATAAATTTACTTCTACGGGACTGTGCGCCCCGTTTAGCATTATTGGCTTTGTCTCAGATTACTTTTGAATGTGTAGGTGTGACCACTTTCTACACACAATACAAAGGTGTACTTCTCCTGAATAGTTTGTTCACCCCACTGGAACTGTCCGACTAACAGAGCGGCCCAGTATACATTGTAGACTCTGTCTTAAAGTATTCTTGCACATATTGCTTACAGGATGCGTTATTGAATGTACCGAGATTCCACAGTTTCTAGGTAACTTTGTTCAGATGATGTTTGATCTGATGAGGCCCGAAGACTAACTACAGGTCAAAACATCGAAATCACCTCCCTAAGTTGCTTTCAAAACATGTTATGATTCACCAGGCGAAAACATATCTGAACAAACAGGATCTCCGCTTATGTTTGTTTGATATAAAATCCTATGCAACCTTGGGATCTGCTGTTGAGAGTCTTGTTCTATGTTGTTGTATATACACCTGTTCACTATCTGAGCACTGGGTCGTCTGCACTAGTCTGGATACGTAATGAAATGTATATTGTCCTTCTACTAAAATGTAAAAACAATCATCATACAAGATACTGTGTCCTGTACCCTTTTTCAATAACATTGGTTATGATACAAGTTACTAATAGATTTTTCGAATTTTCAAAGCAAAAGAAAAAGTGTCAGGAAACGTAGACAGTGTTCACCGGCATGTTTGCCTTAGTTTCAAAGGTAGATATGCTCATTTAGTTTGAGGAATGTAGGCCTTGGAGACATTCTTGAATACCCCCAACTTGCATCCACAAACTGGAAGGAGTTAGATTTAGTACAGTGAGTGCGCTGAAGGCGCATGAAAGGCATGTTTTCTTGAGCTTCAAGTAGCTAGGGACTTTGATGAGGACAGAGACATAAACAGGGAGGAAAAGCTCAGGCTAGGTGCGCTTTCACAGGAATTATTGCATAGGTAGAAGCCAGATGGTCAAGGTAGTACTGATACACATGCCATCACTTCATCTTTACCTATGGATTCAAACCCATTGGTGTTGCACTCACCCCAGTACTGATTTACTCCTTCACTCAACTAAGATGACTCCAAACTATGCAGAATGCAGCAGGTAGCCTCCTTCCTCAACATCACAACATGCACACACTCACAACATGCACACACCCTGCACCTCAAACAGCTTCACTAACTCTCCATCTACAGCTCTTTTCGAACTCCTGAAACACACATTCAAAGTCTTGCACAGCACTGGTCCAGCATACCTAGATATGCCCTTCGATTTCAGAAACATTCCAGACACCTTTGCTCAGTATAGACAGCACCAGAAAAAGGAGAATTGACTTATCCTGATTGGCTCTAAAAGGGCAGAATGACCTGCCTCTACACATATGAGCTGTCTCTAAAATTAGTGAATTCCTCACGAAGCTGAACACTTGGCTCTTCAACTAGGTTACTCCGTGGATCAGCCCTGAATACTCTTGCATTGGCGACAAGATATCCTATTGGGTGATAGTGCGTTTTACAAAAAAATCATAAGATTACAGAGAACTCTGCACCCAATGCTATACGTGTGGATACAATGTTTGTCCTGCTTGCCATGTTTATCCTCCGTCGGAACTTCGTATATGTTCAGTTTACTGTGTGACAAGTGCATTAAAGTCACAGCACTGCACATAACAGTGGACATGACACATGCTACAGTCTCACTGACTACCCTGTGTGTCAAAAACTAACGTTCTTCATAGTTTATGAGGTTCTCTTTAGGGAACTTAGGCAGTATTCCCCAGCATGTTTGCCTTAGTTCAAATGTAGATATGCTCACTCAGTTTGAGCAAGGTAGGCCTCGGAAGACATTCTCAAACACACCCAGCTTGCAGCCTCAAACTGGAAGGAGTTGGATTTTCCACAGTAAGTGGGCTAAAGACGCATGTAAGGCATGTCTTCCAGAGCCTCATATTGCTGTCATGGGGGCCATTAGTAAAGGTTCAATAGGCATGCGTTCGGTAGAATGGAGGCGGTTACTTGACAGGTGGTAAAAATGTAGACAAACAGTTTTTTCATTTGTGAAGGTTGTGGATGCACCAATTGTCGACATGACTGGACATATCTGTTTATAGAGGTTTGTTTGTGATGTGTTTGTGTGGAATTTGGTTGATGACTGGTTGAGAGGTTTTCTTGAATGGGGATTCCGTCCTGTGCTGTATATATGTAATGGGCCCTTACATGGCGGGGGTATGTTGATGAGAGTGTACTGATCTTTTGGATTGTGCCCGTGGCTAGCAGTATGAAAGTCTTGTGTGTGGTGCGTGAATGGCATGTGAAAGGACTGTAAAGCTGTTGGTGCCTTAACGTGGCTTTATTGCTCACCTTCAGTAGTCTTAGTTTCAATATTCAGATACTTTGAGAAGTATTTGTGCTTTTAAGCTAGCATTTCTGGAGGTGCTAAAAACCAACCAGTGTAAGTGCACTACATTTATATTTGTGGTCGTAAGGATACTCTGTCGCAATGGCAACAGAGTATCCTTACTGTGATGATAATGGTCTGGCTGCCTGATATATATGCAGACGGACCATTGTTGTAACCGTGGGGAAGACTACTCCATCTCTGGCATGATTTCACCCCTCCCATGTCCCCACTGAGTAAGGGCCATCTGCGGCTGACCTCTATGTCCAACCACCTAATTTAGATGTGCAGACATACAGGTCAGTTTTCACTGCCTGTCACCACCTAGAAAACCACAGTGGTAAGGGGCATTGATAACTGTTTAGTGCTCCCATTGCCACAAGACAAAACTCCCATGGTGAGAGGGGCATTTTTTTTCAGAAAACAAATCTGACGTCATCATTTTGGTTTTGAAATTTTTTAAAAACAATTTTTGGATGACTCTCAATGTTTTTGAATTGTCCGCGAACTTGCCGGTCATTTCTAAATTTAGCGGGTGGAGTAGTCTCAGCATGGCAGGTGTTTAGTCCTGCACTAGGGCAACAGAGTATTATTTATGATCCAAAATGTAAATATGGCCCTTAATAAGAACTCCTCAGTTTTCTTTTTTTTGTAATGTGGATACCTATGGATTTTGGGCCGTAGCTCAGCTGGCACCCAGGCAAATCTGCACATTTTTTAAAACTAGACAACCAGAGAAGTTCAGGGGTTCATGACTCTGTGGCACTTACCCATTTTATCCATAAGCCCTTGCATACGTCAAACATTAGTAAAAAAACAAATATTTTTCTCACATTTCTGTGAGGGAAAGACATGGAATCTGCAGGGAGCCACAGGCTTCCTACCAACCTGAGATCATGCACATCTTCTGATAAGAACAGTACCCCAGTTGTGTGGATAGGCCAAGAGAAAATGACACAAAAGGCCCTAAATCACAACGTTCAGAGATAAGCAATAGGGGCAGGTGCTGTATTTGGGGCTGTGCTGTGGCCCCCCCCATGCAAACCTACAAATCATAGACTTTTTTTAAAACTAGACAACAAGTGGAGTCCAGGGTGGGGTGCCTTGCATGCATCACACAAGGTTTTCTTACCCACAATGATCTGCAATCTTCAAACTTTGCCTGAAATGACACTGTTGCCTTCTATTTCTGTGATGGAAACTTCCGGAATCCGCAGGAATCCAGAAAATTCCTATCACTCAGCATTACCCAACTTGTGTCAATAAAACCGCAGCCCCACTTGTGTGGCTGCACCTAGTGCCCGCTACAGAAATGGCTCAAACCCAGGTCAATGGGAGCCCTCACCAGGGGACTCCCATTGACCTTTGATTTGATCCATTTCTGTTGCACCCACTAGGCCTAGCCACACAAATGGGGCAGCTTTTTTATCCGCACAAGTGGGGTAAAGTTGGGTGGTAGGAATTTTGTAGATTCCGGAAGTTTCTATCACAGAAATGTAAGGTAAAGGCTTCGTTTCAGGCAAAGTTTGAGGTTTGTTTGAGGTTTGCAGAGCACTGTCGGTAAGAAAATCTTGAGGGATCCATGGATGGCACATCACCCTGGACTTCCCTGGTTGTCTAGTTTCAAAACAATGTCTGTCTTTTGTAGGTTTGCATGGGTGTCACCACAGCATGGCCCCAAATACAGCATCTACCCCATTTCTTATCTCTGAATGTAGGGCAGTAGGGCCTTTTGTGTCTGGGCCTCCAGGCCCACCCACACAGGTGCGGTACCGTTCTTACCAGGAGACATGTGGAAACTTAGGGTGGCAAGAAATGTGTGGCTCCCTGAGGATTACAGGACTTTTTGTGACAGAAATGTGAGGAAAATGTGTGTTTCTTACCAGTGTTTTACATTTGCGTGGAATTTCTGGGTAAAATTGCCTAGTAAGAGCTGTGCACGTCATTCAGGCAAGTCACCCCACCCTGGATACCCCTAAGTGTCTAGTTTTCAAAACTGTACATGTTTGCTAGGTTTCCCTAGATGCTGGCTGAGCTAGGGTACAAATTCTACAGCTACCTACTTTGGAAAAGAGGAGTCAGTTTTCAGTTGAAAAATGTTATGCGTCCAAGTTGTGCTTTGGGCCCTTTCCTTTCGCGGGCACTAGGCCTACCCACACAAGCGAAGTATCATTTTTGATTGGTAGACTTGGAGGAATGCTAGTAGGAAGGAATTTTGTGGATCCCCACAGATTACAGAACTTTCTATAACAGAAATATGAGGAAAATATGTTCTTTTATTAAACGTTTGGAAGGGTTTCTGGGTTAAAAAACCTGGTGAGAGCCACGTAAGTCACCCCACTCTAGATACCCCTAGGTATCTAGTTTTCAGAAATGCACACGTTTCCCTAGGCGGTGGCTGAGCTAGGGTCCAATATCTACAGCTATCCACATTGGAAAGAAAAGGGCCAGTTTTGAGTGGAAACATGTTGTGTTTTGGGCCATTTCCTGTCACAGGCACTAGGCCTACCCACACAAATGAGGTATCATTTTTATCGGGAGACACGGGGAAATGTCAAGTGGAAGGAAGTTTCGGTCTCCCCGCAGATTCCAGACTTTTCCATTACAGAAATATGTTTTTTAGGCACATTCTGAGGATTCCAAGGGATTCTGGGTTATAAAGAAAAAGGGGTGAGATCCACAAAAGTCACCCCACCCTGGATACCCCTAGGTGTCTAATTTTCAAAAATGTACATGTTTCCTAGGTTACCATAGGTGCTGGATAAGCTAGGGTCAAAAATTTACAGCTACCCACATAGGAAAAAAAGGGTACGTTTTCAGTGGAAAAATGTGATGTGCATGTTGAATTTTGGGCCTTTTCAGGTCCCGGGCACTCGGCCTACCTACACAAGTGAGGTACCGTTTTTATCAGAAGACTTATGGGAATGTGGGGTGGACAGACTTTTGTGGCTCACTGTAGATTCCAGAACTTTCCTTCACAGAAATGTGAGGAAATTGTGGTATTTTAGTCAAAGTTTGAGATTTGAAAGTGATTTTTGTTAAAGAAACCAGGTGAGAGCCACACAAGTCACCCCAACCTTGAATACCCCTAGGTGTCTAGTTCTCAAAAATATACAGGCTTGCTAGGGTTTCCCAGGTGCTGGCTGAGCTAGGGTCCAAAACCTACAGCTACTCACATTAGAAAAACAGGGTCAGTTTTCAGTGAAAAATGTGATGCATCCATGTTGCTTTTTGGCCTGTATCTGGTCACGGGCACTAGTCCTACCCACACAAGTGAGGTACCATTTTTATTGGGAGACTTGAGGGAGTGGCTAGTGGATGGATGTTTGTGGCTCAACGCAGATTCCAGAACTTTCCATCATAGAAATGTGATGAAAATGTGATTTTGTAGTCAAAGGGCCTGATTATGAGTCTGGCGGTCCATGGACCGCCAAACTCGCGGGGGCGCAGCAGTGGCGGTCTTCCAACCACCCTATTACAACTAGGGTGGCAGCGGCGCTGATGGTCGGCGCTCCTCACCAGCTCCTCCCGGACCTGCCTCCACGCTGCCCCTTTTCGTGCCCTTGGGTGCGGATGTAAGAAATAAAGAAGATTAAAAAAAAAAAATATTAGTGGTACAGTTAATCTCCATAAAATTATTATGACAGGCAAACGCAGTAACATTGCACTTTTCTAAATCAGGTCGCCTAAAGTACAAGTATTGATACTATAGTCTATAGTCGAGTTGGCCATACTAATCCTAGAATCCCTATTCCAAATTTCCTTAACAAAAACTGCATTTGGAACTAAAGCACTGCAATAAGTTATCTTTGATTTTATTCTCATTTCTCATCCCCTTTGATGTACCAACTCAGTCTCCCTTTTTTGCAATGCATAGATGCATACTACACGTGAGATTGCTTGCGTCTGTACCAGCTACATAAAGAAAAGTCCCAGAGAACGCTAACTCACTTATATCACTAATTCACTATAGTGGCAGGAGGACGGAGGAGTCTGCAATGGCTTCTTGAATCATATCAGCCAAAGCGGGCACCAACGAGTACAATTAGGTAGTGCCGAGCACCTGTGTATTTCAAAGTGGATCACATAATATTCTTAATATTAATTATTTGTAACTTACCTCTGAGTGTCAACAGCATGCTATTCAGAATTGTTTCTATTATTGTAGAAAACAAACACAGCAAATAATTACTCACCCAGCCCGCAGTCTTGACGCCTAGCAGATTGAGCAGGTCCTGCTCCCGGTCCAGGATATCCGCCCAGCGGTGCGTCAGCTGCTGCTGGGTGCGCTGGACCTGGGTGGAGTGGCTCACACACTTGCGCACCCTCCTCCAATGCAGCCGATACTCCCGCAGGGGGTACCCACGCCCAGTCTTGCTGCCTGCCACCAGCATAGCGGGAAGGTGACACTGCATGAAAAAAATGAGTGCTGTCACCTCTGCCTCGCAAAAGATTGCGCCGGGCTGCCTCCTTTAGCAGCTCCACCATTCGCAAGGTAGTCGGCTGCTGTTGGCTGTTGGGAGGGGTCTGGTGCTGCTGCTCCCCTGGTCACCCTGATCTGCCATGGCACTGGGTGTGGTGAAAAAAGAAACTGGAAAAGTAAGGAATGAAGGAAGAAATAAGGAAGCAAAGGGAAAAATAAACAAAAATGCAAAAAGTCATGAAAAAAAACGTAAAGTACACAAACACAAAAAAACACACATACAACAAATAAAAATGAGGGGTAGCTAAGTTAGATGGGAGGACGATAGAAAAGATTGAGTAAAGTTTTGAAAAACAAGCCCAGCACCATGAACAGAACAAAAAACAAAATGGCCGCACCCATGCAAACCAGGTGGTGCCGTTCGTTCGCGATTTTCGGTGCAAAAATGCACTCCCCGTTGTGTAATACATAAAACGTTACGCAAACAGGCAGGCCAAGCTGCTCTGCCTGCTCACGGAACTCTGTGTAGCACGGCAGAGTTTATTTACCACTTTGCGGAGTCCCACGTAGCAGGACTCTGCGAACTCCACCCAGGCCTAATACCTGATGCCCACTTTGAAGTGGAGGAAGCTTCTAGAGGTTTCCACCCCCCCCCCCCGAGGTGTCACGCATCCCCTTCCTCCCCGTCCTGGCCCCAGCTTGTCTAGGTTCACAATAGAGTGATTGCAATTAGGCATGTGCAGTATTTGCAGACTTGGAGTCACAAAACACTCTGTGACATTCCTAGGAATTCCGTGAACAGGCGGAAATAGGCGCGTTGCGCTACTCACACTGTGCCCGAATGACACTGTGTGATGTGCCAAAGCATGCAGCTCCTTGAGTTGATTCTTCTGCCACTCGAGTAGGTTTTCTACTCGAGCAGCCGCTTTTTAACCATGAATTGTAGCGACCACCCGCGTTAGAGAAATCTCACCATGTGCCCTCCTAGCGACTGAAAATCTCGCTAGGGAACATCAAATCTCACTCACGCTCGCCAACTTACTGTTTTCGAGCTGTGCATGAGAAAAAACTCTGTCCCACGGTGGTTGGCGGAATTTGGTTGGAACTCTGCATTACAAGATTAATGCGCAGTGGCCAAATATATCGTCCACCCCTAGTTGCAAACCCTTTGTGAGAGTGCTCAGGCAGTGCTTTGTGATGTGCTACTGTGGTAGGTGACAGCTCCTCTCCCTTTTCAAGTCAGAGATGGCCTATCCTGCCAACACCTATCTTCCCTTTGTCTCACTGCCTGGATGCAATACACAAAGACCAACTGCCAGCTACACCTACTCATCTGACGCCGGAACAGGCAGCAGGCACCAAACAGCTAGGACAAGAAAATGCCAACTTTCTAAAAGTAATGAAAAAAGAAGGAATGACCTGAACCTACTGTCAATTTTCAGCACCTAGATATTTAGCTGTAGTGATCAAAAAACTTAATTATTTTTGATCAGGTTTTTATTAACCTTTATTATTTTAAGACAAATTATGTAATTTTCAAACAATACATTCCAGTATGAAAAAGACACATTATCATTTTAAGAAGATTCTGTACAATACAACATACAATAAATAGACTTATTCACATAATGAAAAGAATACGAATTATAAACACAACACTACTAACAAAACACTACAAAAAATACTACACAGAATCACAACAAGACAACAATTAATTTCACAAAAAAATTCAGAAGTTGTGCATGTTGTCAATATTAATCAAGGGGAGCAGCAATTTATGTAGGAAAAGGAGGGCGAACAAATCAAAACCCTTTAACCTCACACCAAACTCAATCAAAAAAGTTCCTCAATGAATAAATTATGCCGTGAATAGGCAATGCCGACGCGTTTCTGGTCCTAGTCTGTCCAGTACTAGGACTATCATCAGGGCTTCTGAATTTCAGACTGTGCACTATGTTTCACTCCTATGAGCAGTGGTGTTTATCTACAATAAACAAACATTACTTGTATTAATGCTCCTTTTTTTTTAAAATAAAAAAATCTCACTAATTTACTGCAGTTTTAATGACTTTTGATGAAAGTCATAAGGTTTTATAATCATTCAAGCTCCATAACAAGACCAAATGGGCAAAAAAGGGGTTTGAAAATTAAATTCGTACCTGTAATGGTACTTTAAATTCCCAACTAAATGGCTGGCACCGCTTCAAGTCAAAACTCTGTTATATTTCTATAGAGAAAACAATAAGACAAAAGGCACCCGGTTAAAACAGCAGTTTAAAACTGCGGGGGTTTCAGCTACTTCCTATTCTAACTTTTAAGGTCAAATGACCACTTGCTAAACGCATTTGCGTACCTGAAAAACGAACTCCTGCTCGTGATTTATGCAGGCTTCATCCCTGTAATGTAGGTTTCCTCGTATTTTGTTCTAAAATCAAGAACATGAAATCATCATTTCCTAGAGCAGCCCAAACAATTACAAATTCTGAGCAGGCGACTAACGATTAGCTGGAGCTTACCTCGCAGCCTAGTTATGCCTTTCGAGTGAATTTCCTCTTGCTTCTTGGACCTGGCGTGCAAATTATCTCCGTCATATAATGCTAAAAGCAAAAACGTTTGGTAAATTAATCTGCCGCTCAGCGCACCGTTTATAAACAGTAATTGTTCAAAAACACGGCTCAAAAAAGCGAGGGCTCACCTTTTGTTTAGGACAGCTTCTCACATTACAACACCCTGCTTGCTGGCCGACTCTGAGTGACTGACAGTTGGCATTTAAAACGAGGTCCCATTACATTTTAGCACACTCTAAAGTGTCTGGGAAATGTAGTCCCTAAGGAATGGACCAATCACTACTTGGAACACACAATTGCCACGGTAGTGCATCATGGGAATCGAAGTCCCAATACTTCTTCGAAAAATGGCTCCCGGAGTGGAAACAATGTTTTGCGTACTTTCCAAGAAATACAAAATGATTCACATTTTCGTAAGCTCAGTCATTGTATTTAGTCCTGTGGAAGCACTATTATACTTCAAAATCAAATATGCTTCTTTCTGAAGTAAGAGGCTGTCAATGTCCATCATTCGTTTGGATGCGTTAAAGGAGTAGAGCACTGTCCATTTAAAGTCATTCTCAGCATGTGACTTTGCAATAAAGTGGTCAACCATAGGAGCGGTTAACACCTTTTTCTTAATACGTGAACGATGTTGGGTAATCCTCTGATTAATTTGTTGGTTTGTCTTTCCTATATAGATTTTAGGGCAGGGGCAGACAATCGCGTAAACCACATTCTTGGTTTTACAATTTGTAAAGGCTGCATGTTTCCACTTAATGGAATTATGTACAAACTCTGTACCTTCCATAGTCGTATTACAGGCAACACAATTGCCACATTTCTTATGGCCCTCAATAGCCTTCATTTGCCACTGTGTGCGTAAATCGCTTTTAGCTTTTATTAATGAGATGTCCGCTCTAACAACTTGTTGCCCTATGCTTTGATTCCTCTTCATGGCAAACAGTCAACATCAAATTCTCTATAACATATAGTCAAACAGGCTAGACGTAGAGGTACGTTTAAATGATAATAAACTAGTTACGTCCCTCCACCGGAAAAGCACAGACAGAAATACCATCTTACATCATAAGAGTGCACACCCGAGGAGTCTTAAAGAAAATCTCCCTTATGGACAGTTACTTAGGATAAGAAGAAACTGTTCCAATAGATCAGATTATGAGATTAATGCTTCCATTTTTTGTAAGGAGATGTCAGATAGAGGTTACCCGAAAAAATTGCTCAGACATTCCACAAAAAGAGCATGGAATACACCTCGGGAAGTTCTGTTACAAACTAAAGAGAAACCTCCCCTTGAGAGATTAGTCTGTGTCTCAACATTTGGCCCAGCCACTAATAAGTTTAAACAGATAATCTTGAAGAATTGGCATCTGTTGCAAGGTATTGACTGTATTAACCAAAGACCATTGTTTGCCATGAAGAGGAATCAAAGCATAGGGCAACAAGTTGTTAGAGCGGAGATCTCATTAATAAAAGCTAAAAGCGATTTACGCACACAGTGGCAAATGAAGGCTATTGAGGGCCATAAGAAATGTGGCAATTGTGTTGCCTGTAATACGACTATGGAAGGTACAGAGTTTGTACATAATTCCATTAAGTGGAAACATGCAGCCTTTACAAATTGTAAAACCAAGAATGTGGTTTACGCGATTGTCTGCCCCTGCCCTAAAATCTATATAGGAAAGACAAACCAACAAATTAATCAGAGGATTACCCAACATCGTTCACGTATTAAGAAAAAGGTGTTAACCGCTCCTATGGTTGACCACTTTATTGCAAAGTCACATGCTGAGAATGACTTTAAATGGACAGTGCTCTACTCCTTTAACGCATCCAAACGAATGATGGATATTGACAGCCTCTTACTTCAGAAAGAAGCATATTTGATTTTGAAGTATAATAGTGCTTCCACAGGACTAAATACAATGACTGAGCTTATGAAAATGTGAATCATTTTGTATTTCTTGGAAAGTACGCAAAACATTGTTTCCACTCCGGGAGCCATTTTTCGAAGAAGTATTGGGACTTCGATTCCCATGATGCACTAGCGTGGCAATTGTGTGTTCCAAGTAGTGATTGGTCCATTCCTTAGGGACTACATTTCCCAGACACTTTAGAGTGTGCTAAAATGTAATGGGACCTCTTTTTAAATGCCAACTGTCAGTCACTCAGAGTCGGCCAGCAAGCAGGGTGTTGTAATGTGAGAGGCTGTCCTAAACAAAAGGTGAGCCCTCGCTTTTTTGAGTTGTGTTTTTGAACAATTACTGTTTATAAATGGTGCGCTGAGCGGCAGATTAATTTACCAAACGTTTTTGCTTTTAGCATAATATGACGGAGATAATTTGCACGCCAGGTCCAAGAAGCAAGAGGAAATTCACTCGAAAGGCATAACTAGGCTGCGAGGTAAGCTCCAGCTAATCGTTAGTCGCCTGCTCAGCCTTTGTAATTGTTTAGGCTGCTCTAGGAAATGATGATTTCATGTTCTTGATTTTAGAACAAAATACGAGGAAACCTACATTACAGGGATGAAGCCTGCATAGAGCAGGAGTTCGTTTTTCAGGTACGCAAATGAGTTTAGCAAGTGGTCATTTGACCTTAAAAGTTAGAATAGGAAGTAGCTGAAACCCCCGCAGTTTTAAACTGCTGTTTTAACCGGGTGCCTTTTGTCTTATTGTTTTCTCTATAGAAATATAACAGAGTTTTGACTTGAAGCGGTGCCAGCCATTTAGTTGGGAATTTAAAGTACCATTACAGGTACGAATTTAATTTCAAACCCCTTTTTGCCCATTTGGTCTTGTTATGGAGCTTGAATGATTATAAAACCTTATGACTTTAATCAAAAGACATTAAAACTGCAGTAAATTAGTGAGATTTTTTTATTTTTTTATTTTTAAAAAAAGGAGCATTAGTACAAGTAATGTTTGTTTTTTGTAGATAAACACCACTGCTCATAGGAGTGAAACATAGTGCACAGTCTGAAATTCAGAAGCCCTGATGATAGTCCTAGTACTGGACAGACTAGGACCAGAAACGCGTCTGCATTGCCTATTCAAGGCATAATTTATTCATTGAGGAACTTTTTGATTGAGTTTGGTGTGAGGTTAAAGGGTTTTGATTTGTTCTCCCTCCTTTTCCTACATAAATTGCTGTTCCCCTTGATTAATATTGACAACATGCACAACTTCTGAATTTTTTTGTGAAATTAATTCTTGTCTTGTTGTGATTCTGTGTAGTATTTTTTGTAGTGTTTTGTTAGTAGTGTTGTGTTTATAATTCGTATTCTTTTCATTATGTGAATAAGTCTATTTATTGTATGTTGTATTGTACAGAATCTTCTTAAAATGATAATGTGTCTTTTTCATACTGGAATGTATTGTTTGAAAATTACATAATTTGTCTTAAAATAATAAAGGTTAATAAAAACCTGATCAAAAATAATTAAGTTTTTTTGATCACTACAGCTAAATATCTAGGTGCTGAAAATTGACAGTAGGTTCAGGTCATTCCTTCTTTTTTCATTATATTAATGGCCCTACCTGTTCCTTGTCCATTTGGGCCTAACTCCTCTTTAGTCTAACTTTCTAAAAGTGGCATTTTCAGAATTACGATTAAAAATGCAACTTCCCCATTAACGAGGGCTTTTAATTCCAATTCTTTAGCACCAAACTCAAATTGTCTATCTGTTCCCAATTGAAAGTTGCAGCTTATTAAATGTAATAAAGTAACTCAAATATGCTCCTCTGTGAGAGGTAGGCCTTGCAGTAGTGAAAAACAACTTTAGGAGTTTTTCACTAGCCGTGGTGAAAAATGATTTTAGGAGTTTTTCACTACCAGGACATGTAAAATTTAAAAGTACATGTCCTACTTTTTAAATACACTGCACCCTGCCCTCTGGGCTGTTCAGGGTGTAATCTTGAGGTGACCTATTTGTATTAAAAAGGAAGGTTTAGGCCTAGCAGAAGGTTTATTTTACTAGGTCGAAATAGCAGATTAAAACTGCACACACAGACTGCAATGGCAGGCATGAGACGTGATTAAAGGGCTACTTAAGCGCGTGGCACAATCAGTGCTGTAGGCCCACTAGTAGCATTTTATTTACCAGCCATAGGTATATGTTATACCACTTTACTAGGGACTTATAAGTAGATTTAATATGCCAATCAGCTATATGCCAATGTTACCATATTTTAGGAAGTAAGCATACGCACTTTAGAACTGGTTTTCAGTGGTAAATTGCATAGAGTCCTAATGTCAGCAAAAGCAAATTCAGAAAAATAGGAGGGTGAAGGCAAAAGGTATGGGGGAAGACCACCCTAAGGCTGATAACTCTAACACGTGTCTCTCCCATGGCTAAAAGTGGGGAGAACTATCCAAACTCTTGGTAGTTCTCATCACTAAGGCGGAAAAACATTGGAGAGTGACCTGACCTAGGACGGTGTTCCACCATAAACTCCATTCCCTGTGGGGGGGCGGACCCCCTCAACAGTTTAGGATTCTCACCCCTTATCTGCATGAGCCATCTGAGGGGCATGTGTTCTGCCGGAACCCGAAAGTGAGTCACAAACAAGTATGGTCTCAGTTTCTTCAGTGCCCAGACCACAGCAAAGGCTTCCCTCTCAATAGCACTTCACCTCTGTTCCCTGGGAAGCAACCTCCTGCTTCAGACTACAGGTTAGCCAAGGCCCTCCTCATTCAACTGTGATAACAGCCCCTAGGACATGCTCTGAGGCATCAGTTTGTTCAATGAATTCCTGTAAAAAGTCAGGGGCCTTGAGTACAGGTTTAAAGGAGAGAGCACAAGAACTGGTTATCAATGATAGAGTGCTCAGAGTCCTAAGGCCAACAAAAACAAATTCAGAAAAATAGGAGGGTGAAGGCAAAAAGTCTGAGGGAAGACCACCCTAAGGCTGACAGGTGTAACAATGTGCAATGATTTTACCCTCTAACCCTCCATTGACGAAATAGTAGTTTCTGTCAGATCTGTTTTTTTCGCTTTTTAAAGTAGGCCAATGTCTTAATATGACAAATGTATTAAAGAAATTATTTTACCTTTAGTTTGTTAATGTATAAGAAATGATAAGTTTTACAATAAAAGTCTTCTTGATCAGCTGCAGCATGGAATATTTAGAAAATGCTGATGAGGTATCCTGAAGTTAGTGTCTACAGATACTGATAAGTCACAACTTCAAATGAATATTAGGAAAATTTAGCTTTGGGTCCTCCACTGTCTCTTAAACACATTGATTAATTGGTTTGATTTGATGAGCTAATATACTGTACTGCTGCTAAACTTGGGTGTCTTGGTGCAGGGTCTTAGATTAGATTAGATTAAAATACTTGTAGAGCGCATGGCTGCCTCGGCAATGAGGCGTCCCTGCGCTGAAGCAAGACGGAGTGGGAAGCAAACGAGGAGTTAGAGTTGAGAGAAAAGCCAGGTCTTCACAAGCCGTCTGAAGGCCTGGTGATCAGAATTTCTGCGGATGTGTAGAGGGAGAGAATTCCATAAGGCGGGAGCCAGTCGCCTGAAAGAGCGCCCGCCAGATATGGTCCTTCGTATGCGTGGAATTCGTGCGAGGATCTGGTTTGCCGAGCGCAGCGCTCGCGGTGGAGAATAAAGGGCGCACAAGTCGCTCAGAATATCTGGGCCGATGCCTGTCAGAATCTTGTGCATGGTACAGAGCGCCTTAAAACGCACTCGATGTTCAAGGGGCAGCCAGTGCAGGCGATGGAGGAGGTTGGAGACATGGCTGTACTTGGGGAGGGCGAAGATGGCGCGTGCTGCAGCGTTCTGGACCCGCTGTAGTCGGTTCAGCATGGACTTATTGGAGCCCAGGAGGAGCACGTTGCAGTAGTCCAATCGGGCCAGTATAGAGGCTTGGATGATCAGCTGACGCGTTTGGGCGTCAAATAGACCAAGTATCGGTTTAAGGCCACGCAGTAGCCCAAAACATTTTCCGGCCACTGATTTGGCATGCGTCTCAAAGCTGAGATCCTTGTCAAGCATAAAACCCAGATTTTTCACTGCAGGCTTAGGAACCATTGGTGTAGAAAGCGCAGTGGAACCTCGTCCCAGGAGTGTGAGGAGCCCACTGCAGCCAAATCATACCTATTTATTACTCTCCAAATGGATGGAGAGGCTGTTTCTTGCAGTAGGGCCTATCGCACCCTTGCACTGTCCTTGTGTGTACCTCAGCTTCTATCAGCAGCAACAAGAGGCCAGACAGAAGAGCTACCTTTTCAGCAGTTTTTAAAAACTGGGCAGGTTAAAACAAACTCTTTACACGAAGAGCAGTTTATTCCATAGTTTAGATATATATTGGTGCTTCTGTTCAATAAAGAAGGGTCGATCTGCATGATCAGTGGGAGGCAAAGTGGATTTATAAAATCTTTCATGAATAATTCCAAAACAGGTTCTCACTTTTTTTTTTATATTAGATTTATTCAATACGTATAATTGACATTAAAGCTGTAACGTAACTAGCAAAAATATTACAAATCATTAAATCAATTGTATTCTACAACATATAAATTACTCAAGAAAACAGTAAGTAAGCCAAATTAAAAGGCATTTCCAAATACCCAAATCATTGATATCAAGCAGAGAGGGTTCTGCACTACAAGATCAAAGTGCGCTCAGAGATTCCGTAAAAATAAGTGCATATTTCAAGCATGGCGAGAAAATAAGCTAAAATACGTTAAAGTCTGTCAAATGAAAAACAAGCCAATTGAGCTCCAAAAAGAATATCAAATGAGCCCAAAATGAACTGCTTGCATGTAAAATGAGGAGAGTGATCTCCTTGTCAATAAATTTGAGTCTACTTATATTGTTTTGAACAATATGAACAATTCATTTATACAGACTAAAAATAAGTGTGACACATTGCATTCATTATTTATGTAATCTTTCCCACAGAAGTAAAATAACAACTTTAAGATGCATTGCATTAATTCATTTCTTTCCACATCATTCTTTCTACATGTATCATGCTGAAAGAAAGCCTCACATAATATGACAATGGAAACCTTTACTTTAGCGAAAGCACAATGCAACTTTGCCCTTGAAAATGTCACATCTTGTTAGCTAAGGAAAGAATACAACGCACTGACAGGTGATGGAGCAAGGTAAACGAGAAAATTTTGAACCCCCTAATATTAACATTAATAATTAATACAATTGTTCTTTTCAGTGAATAACCAACAACGTATGTTTTCTTTATAAGTGTTCTTGGTAACATGCAGTATCTGTGCAAACTAATCTACTTACAATTGTTAATGCTCTATTACTTACCGGTAATCTTCATTACTCCGGGTCCCGTTGTCCTTGTCCCATTCATAACAAAGTGGAGATAACCATCTCCCGACAGAAAAAAACAAGAGGAATGCTGGGACCCTAATACTGCCCCTCCCACCGGGAGTACATAAGCAGTACTTACCCAGCATCCCTCCTGTACAACCAAGCCCACACAGGAAGGCCGGCCGTCCCGGAGGGAGGGAGGGGCGTATGAATGGGACGAGGACAACGGGACCCGGAGTAATGAAGATTACCGGTAAGTAATAGAGCATTACCCCCAGGTCCCTTATGTCCTCGTCCCATTCATAACAAAGTGGAGAATACCAAAGCAGAAAACCGGCCTTCCCAACCCACACGCACACCCAGGAAACCACCACAAAAGCAGCAACCCAAGGGAGCACCGAGAAGGGAGGAAAAGGAAGACCGCAGGAAGCAACCGGCCCGCAACCCAGAACAGGACAGCAGGGACCAAACAAGGACCGGAGACAACCCAGAAAAAAACAGAAGGGCAGGGCCCCAAAAGGAGGCGGTCAATCAGAGAAACCGGAGACAGGGCAACCAGGACCAAGACCCAAAGGACATGGCCAAGAAGTCCCACCGGACAAGGCCGCCCAGGCCAGACCCACCAGGAAGGCACCCAGGACCCGGCAGCCACACAGACACAGCAAACCACGACCGCCCCGAAGAAGGCCAAAGAAAGAAGCCAAGACCGGCCAACAGAGCGCAGGCACAAGCACCCAGACCAACAAGGAAGGAGGAAAGCACAGGCCAGAAACCGGCCCACCCCATCAAACTGAACCACCCGGCCCCAGAGAGCCCAGAGGAGAAATCCAACAAACCCCTGCCGAGGAGGCCCAGGAACCAGGAAAGAAAAACCAGCACCCCCAGGGCCACCAAACGATAAGCACCCAGCCCAGAGGGAGGAGCTGCAGCAAGAACCCAGTGGCCGAACAGGAGCGAGACCCCAACCAAACCGAAAAGGACAGGGAAGGAGACAGAGACCCGAAACCCCAGGAGGCCAAAAACCCCACAGGGAAGGAGGTCGCAACCAAACCAGGAAGGCCACCAAACCCAGAACAGCAGGGGCAGAGGAGGCCAACCCAAAGACCACAGGCCAGAGATGCCCCCAGAAAGAACCAGCCGACAGCCGACCAACAAAAGAGAGGCCAACAAAGACCGGAAACCAACAACGAACAAGCCCAACAAGGGCAGGGACAGGGCCACCGGCCACAACCCCAAAAACCCCCAACCCCAAAGGGAGGGAAAAACAAGGCAGGACGGGAGACCAGGGCAACCGGGAACACCCAGCAGCCCCCAAACCAGGAAACAACCAGGCAGGAATCCACCGAACCACAGAGGGCAGAAAAAAACAGGCGCCAACACGGCGGAGGACCGCACAGGCACCCCACACCCAGGCCAAGCACGCAGCAAGGGCAGGAACAGCGGAGAAAAACGGCCCCAGGATGCACAGCACCCAGACCAAAAGCCCACAATGCCCGACCCCAGCAACGCCGGAGAGGAGGCAAGAAAACAGCACAAACCAGGGCAACAACCCAAAAGGAACAGGAAGCCAGGACCACAGCCAAGCAACCCGCCGATGCAGGCGGACCCGCAGGCCCAACCAACCCCCGGAAGGAGCCCACGCAGCGCCCAGGCCAAAGCAAAGGGCAGGGAGGACCAGGGACCCCCAGCACACCACCGCCAGAACACACAGAAGGCCGGAAAAAGAAACAGGGAACCGCCAAAGCAGAAACAGGAGGAAGCAGAGAAGGCAGAGGGCCAAGCAGTAGCAAACCCCCAGACAACACACAGCCAGGAGGGCGGACCCCACAGAGGCAAGAGGAACACCACAGAACCGCACCCCAACCAGAGAAAGGGGGGGCACCCAAACAGACACACACACCGGGAACAAAGCCCGGGGAAGCAAGGGAAGACAGGAGCGAGCCAGGACACCAGAACCAGGAAGAACCAGGAACGCCCAGCAAAACACACCCCAGAGCCGGCCGAAAAGCGACAGCACAGCCAGCAAGCCAAGGAGACTAATCCGAGGCCACCCGGAACCAGCAGGAAGCCGGCACATCCTGAGCAACAGGAGGCAACCCAGGACACACCAACCCAGAAGCAGCAAACACCAGGACCCCACACAGGTCCCAACAGGTGAACCGCAACCCAGGAGGACAAAGGCGCACAGCGCCCCGCCAGGACACACAAAGAGACAGGCAAGGACGCAGAGCCGAAAAAGGCGACCAACAGTCGCACAAAACCCGCAGGAGTGGGAAAGTCCTAGCAGACACCCAGCCAGGCACCCAGGACAGGAACCAGACGAGACCAGGACCCCCAGGGAGCAAACGCACCCAGAGCGCAGACGGACCCCCAAACGGGAGAACCCCAGAACAGAAGAGGGGAAACAGGAGCCACGCCAAGGACACGGCAGCAGCGAAAGACAGCCAGGCCCAAACATCAGCGGCATGAACCCCAGGGACCAAAAGGCGAACCACCACCGGAAACACACCTCGGGGGGCCAAGGAAAGGAAGAGCATGCGCCCAACCACACCAGCCTGAGAAGCCCACACCAGGCACCCCCAGGCGGCCCCAATCAGGAACAAACCAGGCCCGACCAAACGGAACCCCAGAGACCAGACGAGAGCAGGAACGTCAGCAGAACCAGGAGGCGCGGCCAGGAAACACCGAAGCAAGCCAAAGGCAAGCACAGAGAGTGCCAGGGCAGGAGCAACCAAAAACAGAAGCACCCAGCAAGGAGGAGGCAAGCAGCAGGAGACAGGACCAACCAGCCAGACCCCTGAAGCAACCCAAGCACACAGAAGGCCCCGGGACAAAAACCCGAAGCCCCAGGCCAGAGCAAAGGAGAACAGAACAGCCGCACAGGAGGCAGCACGAGCAACCCTGGCAAACCGGACCCGCAGGCAGAGGGGAGGCACGACACCAGGAAGCCCCAAGAGGAAACAGGTGCAGCCCAAGGGACGGGAGGATCAATGCCCGGAACCAGAAGCCCCCGTGCACCAACCCCGACCAACCACGCAGAAGCCAGGAAGTGGAGGAGAACCCCCAGCACACCCAAGCGGAGCAGAAGCCACAACACAACAGGCAGCCCACAGCGGAGGCAAGGCCCCCCCGAGAAAGGGCGGGCAGACAGACGGACCCAGCACCCCCAAGGCCAGGCCACAACACCCACACCACCCCGAGAAGCAGGGACGCATAGGGGCCGCAAGAAAAGCGGGGACGACCCCGGCAGACCAACAGGAACCCAGGGGAGGCAACAGGACCCCCCATGCAGCCGCCAAAGGAGCAGGAACACAGTCCCACCACCAGCCGGGGGCAGGGAGCCGCGGAGGAGCCCGGAGCAGGGAGGACCAGAAGCGCACCCCAACAGGCCGCCTCCAAGGAAGCGAGAGGCGCCCCCGACCCGAGAGCAAGCAGCAGAGGGTATGGCACAACCAAGCAGACAGGGAGACCCCAACAACACAGGGAATCCCAGGAGCAAGCACAGAAAGAGCCAGCGAAAAAGGAACCTGCCACCACAGCAGCGACAGGAACCCACGCCAACCCGGGGCAGGCCACCAAACAGAAAGTGCGAATGCCAAAAGCACAGAAAACCAGCAAACGAACTCAACGGAGAGGAGAACCCCCCCAACAGTGCCCCAAAAGAAAGTGGCAGAAGGCACGCATGGCCAGGAGCAGGGGCACCACCCGAAGGCAGCGACCCAAAGAGAGAAGCTCCGCAATACCAACAGGAACTCCCATCACACAGTCCAAGAGTGTGGAAGCACAGGAATCTGCGCCGAAGTCGAGCACCCAACCCAGAACCACAGCGCTCCAGCCGGAGAAGAGGAAGAGGCAGCGGCAGGAGACGTACTGGGCACTCCACCCACCTCAGGGCCGCCAGCCGCCCACCCCCGCCCGTATCCGCGCTCCGCAGGCGGGGGCGGGAGCCAGAACAGGAGCAACCGCAGGCAAAAAGGAGGAAGCAATGAGCACAGGACACGGAACCCCTACCAGGAAGACAGCGTCCCAGTCTCTGAGGGAGAACCCAGGGCCGACTCCAGTGCCAGCGGTGTTCACGGAGGTTCCTGAAAGAAAAAGGAGCGAAAACACCCAGAGCGTGGGCCACCAGTACAACAAGGCCCCCACCGCCACTAGGAACAGACATGAAAGCAAAAGCCCGCCGTGGAATACACTGTCCGGAGTCGAACCCACTACCAGCTCCATGGCAGAGACACCACTCACCAGCTGGCGCCATCACCACCAGGGCAGCGATGCGTGCACCGAAGGAAGGGAAACATGAAACCCAACCTCCGACCAGCACAGACAGCCTGCCATCCTGTGGGAGAGAAGAGATTATTTTTATTTATTTTTTTTCTAACACACATCAAGGAGGAAACGAAAACCCGGCAAGCGGGACTCACCAGGAGCGGGGGCCAACCCCAGCAACAAGGCCCCCACTCCAAACGTCCAGCACATCAGGAGACCGGCAGGAACACAGGAAGCGCAGCACATCCCACCCGGCCAAGCTCGGGAAGAGGAGCACGCGACCCGGAAGAAACCCGGGAGATCAAGCCCCAGCCGCAAAGGGCCGGGAGGACATTGCAGGAACACAGCAAGCGCAGCACATCCCACCCGGCCAGGCTCGGGAAGAGGAGCACGCGACCAGCAGGACACCGGCACCAACAGGGACAGACTCCCAACAAGCCCAGCAGGCCAGGAGAAAGCCCAGGGAAACCCCACGCCCGCACAGCCAGGCAGCCGGGCGAGGGGAGAAGAAAAGCACCGCCACTTCAGCCCAGCAGGAGCAGCACCAGCACACCACGTCATTCTGTTGACAGACAGAAAAAAAGAACAGGAGGGATGCTGGGTAAGTACTGCTTATGTACTCCCGGTGGGAGGGGCAGTATTAGGGTCCCAGCATTCCTCTTGTTTTTTTCTGTCGGGAGATGGTTATCTCCACTTTGTTATGAATGGGACGAGGACATAAGGGACCTGGGGGTAATGTGAGTAACGCTAATATAATGATTTGCATACTAATTAGAATAATATTGCATGATTTGTGTTATGTAGTAAATTGTATGGTGGCAAACGAAAGCGGTTGGTAAGTAAGAAATAGCTTTATATGTCGCTTTTGCTAGGTAACACCCAACTGGGGTACATAGAATGACGGGAGGGAAACGAAAAGGCTTATTTTCTTTATTCTTAACTATTTTCTGTTTGTTTCTATGATAGTCCGCTCAGGCCTGCTAGGCTGTGCTGTAAAAATGGCTGCTGAGGCAAACAAGCTAAAATGCGCAAGCGCAAGATGGCTGCCAAGCGGAAGAAAAAGCTGTGAACAAATGCATCACATGGTTATTTCCAAAGCCTAGGATGGAAGAGGGATCAAGGTTGTGATGACCTTATTACCCAAGCGTGTGCCAAGGGGGGACTTAGCGAAAGAGTGTGAGAACCAGCAGTGTATCCGTGAATGGACAATGAACTGTTTAAAATAAAGTATCGGAAAGAAGATACAAATAAAGACTGTCAATTGGATTGGTAATGTCCTGAACCCGTGAGAAAGGACAAAGTTATGAACATTCTTCGGAACTGGTTTGAGCAAGGAGGGTAATAATGAGATGTATGCCACCCCTCCAATGGACCAATTAGAGTGAATCTCGCCCCAAAAACATAACATTTCTGTTTAGTAAGCTAGTATTAGGGTATAAGAGGACCTACTCTTAAGTAGGAGGAGCGCTGCTTTTACATATTTTTATTGAGCACAGGACGCTGATGCTGGAGAAGCCGCTGCTATTTTTCTATAGGCCTTTATATTTTAATACGATTGATCTTTTACTCTAAATTCTGATTGAGAAAGAACGAGATTGTGGCGGAAAACCTATATAGGTAGTCCGTCGAGGAGGCCTATTTAGCAGGACAGACAGTCAGTTTTTGGGAGTTCTATGCTGGGATCTGAATTTAACTGCTGTGACGAACTTTATTTTTCCATCTAAAGGGTATGCATTGCAATTTCAATTTATTCTTATAATGATAATAAATGTATTGATCTGATTAATAAAACTGGATTTATTCAAGCTTATAAAATTTAGATAAACTATATTATAATTAAATTTATGAGTCTGTGGTTCTTTAGCTCAATAATAAATGTAAATGTTTAATAAGAGTTTATAGTGATTGAGCTGGTCTTAATCACCATCAACTGATTCCTACTAGTTGGTCCATCGACCAATGAGCGGAATACCTGAGACATTTGAGAATTATCATGTTAATATCAAAAAAGGTATCCCGTCTCTTTCCCGCAAATCATTAACTTTTCTCCTAAGTAAAGGCGGATGAGTTCCAGGGAATATATGAGAGAGTGAATGTTTATGCGGTGTTATGGGCCCCACCGTCATATTGGTATAGTTGTGAAGAGGAATGTTTTTCAACCTGGATGTCAATGCCTAGAGGAGAAGAAATGTTATTGATAGCGCTGGATCACAGGCAAGACAGACGAAAACAAATTCACAATATGTTTCGCTACACTGGAAGACCAGGCCTTTCGAAACACCATTCAAGAAACAATAGTCCACAATTTTGCTGAAAAATGCAGCACCACGCCCAGCCGCCTTTTCAAACGGGATGCCTTCAAAGCTGTACTAAGGGGATTGCCTCCGCTGGGCCAAAGTAGAATATGTAGCTCTAGGGAGAGAAGAAGCCCCATTTCCTTGTTGTGGGATGAGGTTGTTTTCTCTTTTGGAGACTGCAAAAAAGACGAGACTAGGCCACCTTAGACACACATACTCTTGCCTAACCACAGAAATCCACAGCAAAACTATATACCAACGGCCCCCCTGCTTCATGTACCCACTACCACTTTCTAGCCACCCTGTTTTCCACAAGATTGTGGGTTGAACAAATTGCCAACTACGATCTCACCAATCAGCACATTGTGAGATGCCCTCACTTTAGTACACAACACACCAGATCCGGGCCTGCCGCGGTTACTTTTTATTTGTTTTGCTTTATTAGTTCTTTATTCCTTTACTCGCCACACTGATTACAGATGTAATCACTCAGTCATGTACTAATATGCATATGTTATTTGCTGACTAGAAAAAGTTATACCTTATTCCACCAACTACGTGTGAGGATAATTTCCCCCTGGCTTCGTCGGCACACTATGTTTATTAAGTCTGTATAAAAAAATGGAAAACCTAATAAAACGTGTAAAAAAAAAGCAATCAGCACTGTGGCAGTCATGTTACCTACAGAAGTCTGCATCAAAGAGAAACAAAATGGGCATGAGGCAGGCCACGTCAAATCTATGCCCAAGGAGGAAGTAGCAGTACTCATGCTGTGTCTGTTGATTTTTGTGCAGGACAACCCTACAGCCCCTCCCCTCCTCCCCTGGCTATTGCTACATGTCAAATGCTGCTGCTACTTTTATTCTTCCAGCTTTGTGTAGTCGATAGCGGTATTTCATGCAAGGCCACAATGTGTGGTTTAGCATCATCAATAGTCCAATGTATGTTGTTCGAGATGTTGCTCCCTTTTGTACTGTTGAGCTCAATTAGCCCCTGATTGATGAGTGCTCACTGCTGTTCACACCTGCTTTGAATTGGCCCTACATTTTAGTGCCTTTTTGAACGGTAAATTCTGTGTAAATCATCTCTTAATGTCACCTACACCCGTCCAATCGTAATTTCATGTTTGTGTGCATGCACAATTAACAATAACATGGTAACTTCGAAATGAACCGGGCCACTCATATTCAGGCTCTCAATCAAAGGACTTGTTTCTACAGAGCACCGTCATAGCACAGCTGAATAAGTTAGATTAAATTCAGAAATGTAGAAAGAAGGCTTTCTTTGCCACGGCTGCCTGACCTGAATCCAATCCCTGCACACAGTAGTCGCCCGCATTGCACAAAGCGGCTGGAGGCCTCCTCTGCAGCAATCACAACGCAATCAATGACGGATTCAGAAGCAGCGAAAGTCACTCTGCACACAGTGAGTCACCACATCAAGCGGACCCTACTTGCAGCCACATCTGAGCCGTTTTCAAGAGCACCTTCTGATGAATCAAAGGCGGACCCCAGGCTTCTCCTGATTCAAGGGATTTTGCTTTATTGTGCTAGTCTTTCTTGATGTATGACTCCCTTTGGGTGGCAGGATTATTTGGAATAAATCAAGGATAATGCAGTAAAAAGCGTGAAAACACGCCTCGGATGTTCACTGTTATTTAGTCACACAATTTTTTACTATGTTTGGAATATGGGCTGCAGCAGGAACATCATTTTATTCTGAATATGAGTCATAAAATGCAGAAGAGAGCTCAAATTTAGTGGGGTAAAGTAAATTATGTTCTGTTTTCTTTGGTTTAAAACCCAGCAGGTTGTTTGATTCGAAAATATTTGTTTTAATGTATTTCCTACTATATTGTTCTACTCATGGTTTACCAATAATTAGTTTGTAATTTACGTTTTGTTATGTAAGAAGTGTTTGGTTGAGTGCTCTTATAGCATATCACCATCTTCATGGACTGAATTGATTTTGCTTAGGTTTGGTCAGTGTTTGTATTGGCAATACTGAAAGGATCATTCAAATTGTTTCCTCTCCCTTTTTCTGCTAGGTTATTTTAAAATTTCGAACTATGGCCCTCCTTAGGAGTGGCACGGTTTTACTAGCGATACTTATCACACACAATAAAAACTGACACAAATGTCATCAGGAATGCCGTAATAATCATCAGTTATGAGTCTGGCCCTCTAAAAGGGGAATAACATGAAATTTTGGAGATAACTTACGGCACCAAAATCTGCATGTCCCAGTATTTACCAGGGTGATCCAGCGCAATATTAGCCAACAACATTCATACACCATATACTCACTTGGGCCCATACATTCACACTACACTAATACTTACGCTGGGTGTCAGATGTACTCTTTTATCAAAGTCCCTGCTACCAATTACCTTCTGATTGAAGAGTAATAACTTACCAATGGATCATTTGCTAATTGGGAAGTTTAAAATGAGTGACATTCACTATAATACATAATCCTGAAATAACTACTGAGTCAGGAAGTTTTAAAATGTTTATCTAAAGTTTTAGCAGAGTAAAATACAGAAAACACGGTACTTGATTGAAATACCCAAGAAAAAGCATAGAAATGATTTTGCTAATAAATGACGGTGTTTAAGGAAGAGGAGAAGATAGAGACAGCAGCGCAACTAAAGGTTGCAGTATAATTACCTAAATGCGAGAACCATGCCCCTTGGCCAAGGAGTTGGAAAAGATAGGACCCAGGAAGGATGAATAGCAAAGACTTCTTCCAGGATCAGGACAGGACCGGTAACCTCTCTACAACGACGCCTGCGCCGTTCCCCTCTCTGATACTCGACTTCTCTCGATTCTCCCGTCTAATGGACTCCGCCGCCCCCTCCTCAGAACCTCTTCCGGACAGGAATTCAGTCAGCAACCGAACAGCTGGGCAGTCTGGAGTTGAGAGCGCTCTGGCAGTATGGACGCCTGTTCTTCGTGAACGCATGCTCTGACTAATTTACTAATGCTATATTCTATTATACCCTTCTACGCCCATGTACCTCCCCTTAATGTTGCTAACATTATGGGACCACTACTTCTGATTGGACAGGGACAGGGGGTGGATTCTCGCACCATGTCAATTTTGGCCTAAATTGTGAAGCCTATTGTTTTTAGCTTCCCGCCCTTCAAATTAATACATTTACTTTATTTCCCACCCGTCTCACGACAAATGTTATACATTTTACAGGAGAAAAGTAACAATTTGTCCGCCGGAAACATTGAGTACATCATCTTCGGCCAATAGGTCGTGGCCTTGGGAGACGTCCAAGTTGACTTCACTTGGCAGGCAGACAGGACACATGTGCAGAACCATCTGTCTCTCGAGTTTCAAGACACCAACCCAGGCCCAAGTTTACGAATTACTAAAAGTGCAAGAAGAAAATATTAAAATCACAAATAAAAAGTATCACTGTATACCCACTTTCCCTACTCTATTCCCATTTAATCATAATACTATCCTGCATTAGTAGCGTTAAGAAAACGACAATTTAATAATGACATGAGAGCAAGCTTAAGCATGTGAAAACATTTAGCGGCCATTTTAGTGCACACTGCACAGAAGCAGAAGTTTCCCACCAAGCAAAGAAAGACGTCACACCATGTGATCAGGTTGCGACATGCGCAATGAAGTCCCGCGCTTTTAGCGGCCATCTTGGTTTATAGACAAGCGTTATTCATTAGTAAAACACATAAGCAAGCGTCTATCCCTTTTGTGTTTGTGAATGCAAAGATTAGTATTGACAGTACAAGTTTAATAAATTAATACTATGAGGAGGATTGCCTACAAGCAAGTTTCATTTTTGAAACCTTGCTCCATCAATCCCCTCTCTGATGGCGTTTCTGAGCCATCAAAAATACTACTCTCATTCAGATGCCAACTTCTAACAATTCGTTTCATTCTCATTTTTACATTTTCTATTCTTACAGTCTCCTTTTAATTTCTTGTATAAATCACTTCTCCATTCTTCTAGTTCGATTTCATCTAGTTTTCTCTTCTTTCCTTTTCCTGTCACTTTATATGTTCCATTCTTTCTACAGCATTTGCACCATATTGTTATTGCCAATATTATTATTGCTATCCCTGCTAGGGGTACTAATATTTGACCTATAAGTCCTTTCCCTATATTAGCAAACCAGGTTCCAATTGACGAAATACTATTTGTCAATCTTTCCCATACACTATCAACTTCCAGTGGTTTAAGTTCTTTCTCAAGTTTAGTTATGTTCTGAATATACGTTCCAATTTCTGCACTCTTATCAGGAATATAGGTGCAACAATGTTTCGTCTTCAATAATTTACAGACTCCCCCTCTTTTGCCAATAGAATGTCAAGAGCAAGACGAATTTGCATTACCATAGATCTAATCGCAATCATCTCCGTATTAATCATTAGAAAACCTCCAGCAGTATCCGTTGATAAACGATCAACCACTGAAGACAATTTACATATTTTCCTTGAGTTCAGAATTATTCCCACTGAAGGTATCAATGCACCAAATATATCACCTACAATTTCTGAAAAACTAGCTCTTTTACTACGTATTAATTCATTATTGTTTTCATTGCTTCCAGTGTTTCTTTTACGTGGTATATCTTTGGAAAAACTATTCCAAAATAACAACTTCCATACCACCGTGCAGGAAGCCTAAAGTAAGCCTTATTCCCACATACATAATAGATTCCAGGAAAAACTGAATCTGTTCCTCCTTTGAGTGCCCAACCTCCAAGAATTAAAAAATTGTGTTCACATTCACTGGTACCGATGAAAACATTGTTATAATCAGTCTTTAACCTATGTAGACAAATTTTCCCTTTCTTTACGAAATCCAGAGCCATTGCAACTTGAGCTTTACCAGGTGTATAACTCCCTTCCTTCTCCGCCCAAGGTGGCAACTGAGCCTTATGCTCTGAAGCTTTCTTTTGAAAATCATGTCTTCTATCTTCTACTAAATTTAAAAATATCTTTTCTTCTTCTAGTAAAGAACATGTTAGATTGTGTCTATGTGCATGTGTTATGTCTATCGATTTCATAGTTAAGAAAACTCTCCCATAAACTGTGCGTCTTGACTACTAAGCACTGGGTTCATACTCTTGTGAATCGGAACCTCAGAAAATATCACATCTAAGTTTGAATAATAATACTGTAGCCTACCTGTTCTATAAAATAAACTTGTTAATACACTACATGAGAAGTGGTAAATGATGGTATGTTAATCCTTCCGCTACTGATTCAGGTAACTTCATACAGACATAACAATTACTAACTTCCATTGTGTCTACATACTGAAACAATAACTTTGTGAAAACATTTAAACTAGTGTCGTTATCAGCTATTTCATGATGAATTTCTGCCTCATCTTCTGCCATTAATTCTACTCTATTGCCCTTCATGTTTGCTGTCCTCCCTTTAGTTTCATTATTAATCTTCTTATCTATTATCATAAGGTAAGGAACTGCTACAATCAGGACTAACCATACTACAAGCACCAATACTAGACTACATCTGCAGATTGCACAGCATCTCCTACAACAATTTCGTTTTGGTCTCCCAGTAACTCTATCATCAGGCATTTTTCGACAAGGAAGATTGCTCTTCTTATCTCTTCTTCTTTTCTTTAGAGGATTCTTTTGTTTAGTCAGGGTGGTCTTGTTTCTTCTTCGTATGTTAGTTCTGCACTTGTTCCTTCGCCACCACTGTCACTTGACTCTGAGCTTTCAAAATCTTCAAGAATGATATAAGTTCAGTCAGGACCCTTGAATTTGTTATTCACAAGTCTCAGTCTTTTACTTTTTCTTTTTCCTGACTTTTTCTCTTGTTCAGTTTGACTTGTCACTTCAGGTACTTGTTCTGGATCTTCACTTCTTGTTGTTATGTGGTATTTTACTCTTTTAATGACACTTGGCCAATGATCTCCTTTTCTTGTCTTCTTGGTTGGCACTGTTTCTTTGTTTACGTCTTCAGAGATCTCGTTATTTTCACTGCTCAATACTGTTTTGTTTTCTTTGATTACTGCTTCTTTTGTTTGTTCTTTTTCAGGTCTGATTTGTTTCTCTTCAGTAGCTCCACAATGACTTTCAAGATTTTGACTTTGTTCCTTTTTTATTTCTTTAGGTTCATTTGTATCGACCCCTTTTTCTTTAGTGACTTCTTCTTGATCTAACTGCTTCTGATCAGGGCTTATTGCACTGTGAACTTCTGCAGCCTGACCTGATTCTTCTAGACCTGTCTGTCCCTCTTCAAAGTTTATTAAATCTTCACTGTTTTGAGTCCAATTTTCTTTCCCTATCTGATTTAGTTCAGGATCTTTTACTGTCTTGTCTTCTTGATCCCGAACTGTTTCTTCTTCACCTATCTGATCTTCTTCAATTTCTTCCAATTTAGTTTGATTTCTCGTTCTGTGGTATACTTCAGGCACTTCTACCACTGGTATCCAATCCTGACTTGTGCTCGGTTGTTCTTCGTCAGCTTTTCTCGAACCTCTAGCTTGAGATTCCTCAACTGGGCAACCTTCAGCTTCTTCAGTGATTGGCGTTGTCTGTGGATTCTCTTCTTCAGGTTCTGGTACTCTCTTTGTGTGGTTTACATGAATCCAATTAGGAAATCTTGCACACTTCACTGCTGTATATGTGGTCAATATGACTTGACAAGGTCTGCTCCACCTGGGTGATAGACACGTTTCTCTGGTGTGATTCTTCACTACCACCCAATCACCAGGATTCAGATCATGTTCTAATTCAGGCTGCCTGGAAACTGCGTCTTCTCCAACCTGATGAGAGACAGAACGCACTAGGTCAGCCAATCCTTTGCAATAATCCAGAACCATATCATCAGATATATTCACTAATTTGTTTGTGGGAACATGTGTTTGTCTCATTGCTCTTCCCATCATTATTTCATGTGGGCTCAATCCTGTCATTTTGTCCGGTATGCTTCTTATTTCCATCAAGACAAGTGGCAATGCATCTGGCCACTCTAATGATGTTGATGCACACATTTTTCCCAATCTTGACTTTATAGTGCCATTCAATTGTTCAACCACTCCAGAAGCCTCTGGGCGATATGCACAGTGCAATTTCTGTTTGATTTGAAATGCTTCACAGATTAGTTTGATTACTTCACTATTAAAGTGTTTTCCTCTATCTGATTCCAAAGATACTGGAAAACCAAATCTTGGTATGAGCTCTCGTAGCAATAGTTTTGTGACTGTAATGCTGTCATTTCTTCTAGTAGGGTAAGCGTCCACCCACTTTGAAAACAGGCACACTATAACTAGTACGTATTTCAGCCCTCTACATGGTGGTAACTGTATGAAGTCGAACTGGAGTCTTATAAATGGGCCCTCTGCCTTTCCAATCTTTCCAAACCCAATTATCGTTTTCCTGCCTGGATTGTGCATTTGGCAAGTTAGACATCTCTGGCAAAGACTCTCTGCAACAGCCCTGAATTTGGGATTGTACCAATTTTGTCTGAACAGTCTAATCATCGCATCTCTCCCTATGTGTGTGTCTCCATGATGCATTCTAGCCATTTGTGAGAGTAAACAGTCTGGCATGACTGGTCTGCCATCTGCACTGATCCACACTTCATCTTCTCCTCTTTAGGAGCAACCCACTTTGATCCACAAATTTTTCTCACTTTCATCAACCTCATCTTGCAATTTCTTCACCTCATTCCAAGTTTCAGGTGGCATATACAGCATAAGTTGGCAGCTGATTCCCATTCTTTCCACCCTCTTATTGACTGACGTTCTGGTTTTGGCACAATGTTGAGCCACCAGGTCTGCATATCTGTTGCCGACTACCACCCAGTCATCTCCTGACTGGTGTGCGGCACATTTCACCACAGCCAATTCTTTTGGTAATTGTATTGCTTCTAGCAATTCCCTTACAAATTGTCCATTTTTAATGGGGGATCCTGAAGAAGTCATGAAATCCCTCTGCATCCACAGTTGGCCAAAATCATGCACGACCCCGTAACCATATTGACTATCTGTAAATATGGTCACTCTCTGATTCCTCCCAATTTTGCAAGCTTTTATCAAAGCAATAAATTCAGCTACTTGTGCAGATTTTACTCCTGGTAAATAGGATGCTTCGACTATTTCAGTTAATTCACATACCGCATAAGCAGCAGTTAGTTTACCATCTTCATGTCTTTGACATGATCCATCAACAAATAACTCCCTGTCTGGCTTTTTAAGAGGCTGTTCCTCAATGTCTGGGCGTGGTTTTGTACATAATTCTGAAATCTGTACACAATCATGTTCATCTTCTTCGTCATCTTTATTTGTTTCATGATATGGGTCTGGCAATAGATTTGCTGGATTTATTATCGTACACCTTACCATGGTCACATTTTCAGCACCCATTATTATTCTCTCATATTTAGTCAGCCGACTAGGAGAAAGATGCTGAGTTCGGGTTCTTGTCAACAGAATGACAACTGCATGTGGAACATACACTTTTACAGGATGTCCCATCACAATTGACTCGCTTTGTTCAATGCTCAAACAAGTTGCTGCTACTGCTTTTAAGCATCCTGGCAACGCAGCTGCTACTGGGTCTAATGTAGCAGAAAAATATGCTATAGGACGTCTGTCTAGTCCATGTCTCTGAGTTAGTACAGAAAGTGCACAGTTTTCTCTCTCTTGACAGAATAATGCGAATTCTCTTTTATAATCAGGCATGCCTAAGGCAGGTGCTGAACAAAGTGCGTTTCTCAATTTTACAAAAGCTTCTACATTTTCATCCTCCCACTCGACAGGGTCCTTTGCTTTCTTTTTCGTCATGTTAATTAAAGGCTTAGCTAACATGGAAAAATTTGGTATCCATTGTCGACAGTATCCTACTATTCCTAGGAACATTCGCACTTGTCTTTGGGTTACAGGCATTTGCATTCTCTTTATTAATTCTACTCTTTCAGAGGTTATTCTTCTTTTTCCCCTCTCAATTTGATGTCCCAGATATTTAACTGCTGTCCTGCAAAACTGTAACTTTTCAGGTGAGACTTTATGCCCTTCCTCAGCCAAAAGATTTAATAATGCTATAGAATCAACAACACAGTCTTCTCTGGTGGTCGACGCTACTAATAATTCGTCGATATATTGAACTAAAACTGAGCTTCCTGGCATCACTAGTTTTTCAAGGTACTTTTTCAGTATCTGGTTGAAGATGGAAGGACTTTCTGTGTACCCCTGAGGAACATGATTCCACACATAGACTTTGTTCTCAAATTTAAATGAGAAAAGATACTGGCTGTCTGGATGCAATGGTATTGAAAAGAATGCTTGACACAAATCAATTACTGTGAACCATCCTGCATTCCAAGGGATCTGGTATAGAATTACTGCAGGATTTGGTACTATAGGACAACATGGTTCTACAATCTTATTTATTTTCCTCAGGTCCTGAACAATCCTATATTTTCCACTAGGTTTCTTTAGTCCCATGATTGGTGAATTGCATGGGCTACTCATTACTTCTTTTAGAATGTTTTGTTTTACCATTCGATTGATTTCTTCAATGACTCCTGCTTTTACTTCTGCACTCATTTTGTATTGTTTTAGTATTTGGGAAAATCGCACCTTCTTTTACAGTAATTTGAACTGGATCTATTTTTGCCATAAGTCCTGTTTCTTTTCCGGTGAAATCCCATACTATTTGGTTTACTGTACCTTTTAATTCTTCTGGCCATTCATCTTTTGTTATCAACGAAAACATTTCATCTATTTCTGTACCTTGTTTTGCAACCATAATTTTATATACATGGTCCTCATCTGGTGTTTGAACTGCCACACCATCCGGCGTGCAGAAAATTGTACAGTTCATTTTGCACAATAAATCTCTACCTAATAAATTCACTGGGCTAGAATCGCACACTACAAATTGGTGCATTTCTCTGAAGTTTCCAATTTTAACTTCCATTGGTTCGGTAAGAGGTGTTCTAATTCTTTGATTAGCTACCCCCACTACTTGGATATCTTCACCTGAGAGAGGAAGGTCTGGGATTTCTGCTGATCTCACAGTAGACCTGGTAGCACCAGTGTCCAAAAGGAAAGTAATATCATTAAATGTCACATTTCCTTCAACATATGGACTAGACTGATCTACCTGTAAGGATGCGCCAAGTAAGCACTCCTTCTTCCCCTCTCCTAGGCACCGTCATGAGTCGAATTTACAGTAATTGTCCTGCAAAAGAAATTGTGATGTCATATAATCATTCTTACCACTCCCTCCTGGGTATCCAATGTCTGTACCATGTTTTGCTCTGCTTATATTACCCTGAACAGGTGGAGGTGGTAATTGATTCTGGGGATTTACACCCTGCTGTGAATCATTTTGCATCTGTGGATTTAAGTTTTGATTTGGGCCATTATTATCCCGAATCTTTTTACACTCGTCCTTCCAATGCCCTAATTTTCCGCATCCATGACAAGGAAACTTCTTTTTAGCTTCTTCTCTACTCATTCGTCCTCTAAATTTTCCACCATTTTCCGTATCACCACTCGTTCCAGACTCTTTTCCTTGATTTTCACTCGGATTTTCCAAATTAATTCCCTGTTTCTCAGCCATTTTCACCTGTGCCCACATCACTTTTTCCTGCAATTTCTTATGTCTATCCTCAATATCGTCTCCACAATATTTTGCATACTTCAAAATTTCATCTATGGGCTTTCCCTGCCAACACAGCATGTGTTGTTTAATCATCTGGCAAATCTCTGGCTTCAGACCATAAACAAACCGATACACAAACTGACTCATATTCTTGTCTCCAATGTCCTCAAATCCACTATACTGTTTAAACACCTGTAATAGGCGCTCATAGTAAGAATGTACTGTTTCACTGGCTTCTTGGGTGGTTCGATCTATTTTCACCCAATCTGTTTCTTTCGGTGGTATTTTCCCTTTCAGGTAAGTTATCACTTGCTGATACTTTTTCATTACATCATTTGACGGGCACCTGTCTTTGGATCTCTGGGATACTCATCACTAGGCCAATCCACTGTGATCTTACAATCTGTCCATAAATCGGCAGGTACCACTATGTCAAACAGACCATCCAAATCCTTCAACAATACCTTTGACACCTTCACAAACCTTTCAACCTGCTTGTACCATTCGATTGGCTTTTCCCTCAGCTTTGGAAAATCATTCGTAAATGATGAAATATCCTGTCTGCTCCATGGGACATGTACATATCCTCCTCCCGCAACTTCTCGCATTGGATACATTTGATCTGCTTTTCCTGCTTCCTTCATCACATATTCAGATGCTGTTCTACTTGTTCGTGCTTCTTCCTTTTTCTTGGCCCACCTAGATCTCCATTTATCTAGATCTCCCCATTTTTGTAAAACTAACATTAATCCTCTTATTTGCAGTCTTCTTCCAGATGCATTCATATTTTCTAAATCTTTGTCTGAAAATTCCGCTCTATAGGGTTTCTGTAGTACTTTTGATCTCCCTAATTCAATTCCCATCTGTAGTGCTAGATTGGACAATTTTTCATGAAATACCTTCACATTTCTAGTGATACTTCTGCACAGGAACAATAATTCTTCTTCATCATAGGTATTCAAGCGTTCTACTCCTACATTTCCTGCTATTATTTCTTCTAATTCAACTTTTAATTTATGGCTATCCAGTACTTTTGGAGGTGTGCACTGTTTAACTGACCCTTGTACCCATCTTTCTAGATCTTCAGGTGTTACTATGGTAGCAATTTTTGTTCCTGATGAAGTTACTAAACTTACATCTTTTGAACCTCCAGGTGCATCTCTTCTTGGAGTATTATTTACAGAACCTCGAATAGGTAAGTCCATGAGTGATATTGTGGATTCACAGTCACTAAATTGATCCTCAATTATAACTGGAGCTTCAGGTTTGGGGTTACTCACAGGAGTATTCATAGGAGTCGGTACAGGTATCAATGGAGGGCAGTTTCCTTGAGTACCATATAATGGAACTACTGGACCAATTGTTACAGGAATAGTCAATGAATCAGGATGTACTTTTATCTGAGTTATTTTCCATACTAATTCTGCTCTAGTCTTTTCTAAAGCTTCCTTTTCTTTGTCATGAAGTATTCTAGTCGGGGTGAATTCATGCATTACCTTTGGTACCATTGGAGTTTGTGGTGGTGCACTAGGAGGGCATCCACTTGTCCCTTCCTGATATGGTGGGGGATTTCTTAACATTTCTTCCATAAATTCGTCTTCTGAATCCTCATTTCTTATTAAATGTTTTGTCTTTTCTGTACATTTGCCTCCTGATTTCTCTCCTTCTGTGAATAATGGATACAGTCCTTCTGTAATCATTGCCCTTCTCCATTGTTTCATCTGACCCTCTCTTGACTCACGTAAATATCTGGGGTAAAATCCTGGGTAACTCCTATTACTTCTAGATCTATCCCGCTCAAATGCCTCGGTTTCCCATTCCTCTAGTGCTTCGTACTGAGTTAATCTAGGTCTGGGTTCTAAGTCATTCATCCTCAATCTCAAGTTCTGAAGAATTCGCCCATTGAACGTGCCATTCTCGGGAAATGCTAATACTCCATCATTTTTGGTGTATTCTATCCAATTCTCTATCCATACACAAGTATGATAACCTCTCTCCATCATCATGAATGATGCTGGCGTTTTAGCTGGTGGAATAATAATTCCTTCTCTAGTTTTGATTGGTTTGTCCTTTTAAAATAATTCTTAATCTTTTGTAAGAATGACATTTTTCTCCTTTCTCCGTACATTCTATCTAATGTTCTGTGTACAAAATTATATTCTGCAAAACCTAGGAATCTCCTATCCGGACGAGTTCCTGTTAAAGTCGGATCGCGTTTTAACATGCAATCCTTATCCACTAAGAATTTTGCTTCTATAATTTCGACCAATCAAATGTCTGCTATCTTTTATTTCCGAGCCAATCCTTGCGCGGCCTTTTGGTGACGTTTCTCTGTCAACCCATCCTTTACAATCTGCTCTTTTCTGTCCTCGCTGGTTTAACCAATCCCAGCGCGGCTCCTGTGACGTCAGTACAACTCCTGACTACTGACCCCTCCTTTACAAGTGTCTCTCCACACCCGCTGTTTCAACCTACCACAGCGCGGCGTTTTGTGACATCAGCTCCATCTCCGGCAACTGACCCTCCCTTTACAAAAATGTACGCAAACTTATTTTCTCTATAAATCTTAATTAAATTTCAGTAACAACATAAAACATTCGCTATCGTGCCAGTTTCCACTAATTTAGAAAAAGATAGTTTCTTCCACACTTTAGTAAAACCTTTCCGTTTACTAATACATACACTACGAGTAAAACACTTCCGTCTACTCTTCACACAAGCTCCAGAAGTACCTGTTACTTCTCCAATGTTACCCTTACTAGGTGATATAACATCAAATTTTTATCAGCGTACCCTTTTTGCTATTACTCACACGCATAGAGTCCCTAACGAGTACTTGAAGTCCTGCTTAACTTCTCAGTACTATTTCTGCCTGACAGATAACCTCACTGCAGTATGGCTTCCACTTGCCACCCACTATTTTTTTTACCTACCCCGGGGTATTCTGGACAACATATAACAAAAACTCAAAAATAAGCGGATGTTAGTTCATAAAAAATACAAATAAAATTCTCATTACCCAATTAACAAAGAGTAACAAAAACGTCCTCTGCTTACCAGAAAACTGATCCAGCGCAATATTAGCCAACAACATTCATACACCATATACTCACTTGGGCCCATACATTCACACTACTCTAATACTTACGCTGGGTGTCAGATGTACTCTTTTATCAAAGTCCCTGCTACCAATTACCTTCTGATTGAAGAGTAAAAACTTACCAATGGATCCTTTGCTAATTGGGAAGTTTAAAATGAGTGACATTCACTATAATACATAATCCTGAAATAACCACTGAGTCAGGAAGTTTTAAAATGTTTATCTAAAGTTTTAGCAGAGTAAAATACAGAAAACACGGTACTTGATTGAAATACCCAAGAAAAAGCATAGAAATGATTTTGCTAATAAATGACGGTGTTTAAGGAAGAGGAGAAGATAGAGACAGCAGCGAAACTAAAGGTTGCAGTATAATTACCTAAATGCGAGAACCAAGCCCCTTGGCCAAGGAGTAGGAAAAGATAGGACCCAGGAAGGATGAAGAGCAAAGACTTCTTCCAGGATCAGGACAGGACCGGTAACCTCTCTACAACGACGCCTGCGCCGTTCCCCTCTCTGATACTCGACTTCTCTCGATTCTCCCGTCTAATGGACTCCGCCGCCCCCTCCTCAGAACCTCTTCCGGATAGGAATTCAGTCAGCAACCGATCAGCTGGGCAGTCTGGAGTTGAGAGCGCTCTGGCAGTATGGACGCCTGTTCTTCGTGAACGCATGCTCTGACTAATTTACTAATGCTATATTCTATTATACCCTTCTACGCCCATGTACCTCTCCTTAATGTTGCTAACATTATGGGACCACTACTTCTGATTGGACAGGGACAGGGGGTGGATTCTCGCACCATGTCAATTTTGGCCTAAATTGTGAAGCCTATTGTTTTTAGCTTCCCGCCCCTTCAAATTAATACATTTACTTTATTTCCCACCCGTCTCACGACAAATGTTATACATTTTACAGGAGAAAAGTAACAATTTGTCCTCCGGAAACATTGAGTACATCATCTTCGGCCAATAGGTCGTGGCCTTGGGAGACGTCCAAGTTGACGTCACTTGGCAGGCAGACAGGACACATGCGCAGAACCATCTGTCTCTCGAGTTTCAAGACACCAACCCAGGCCCAAGTTTACGAATTACTAAAAGTGCAAGAAGAAAATATTAAAATCACAAATAAAAAGTATCACTGTATACCCACTTTCCCTACTCTATTCCCATTTAATCATAATACTATCCTGCATTAGTAGCGTTAAGAAAACGACAATTTAATAATGACATGAGAGCAAGCTTAAGCATGTGAAAACATTTAGCGGCCATTTTAGTGCACACTGCGCAGAAGCAGAAGTTTCCCACCAAGCAAAGAAAGACGTCACACCATGTGATCAGGTTGCGACATGCGCAATGAAGTCCCGCGCTTTTAGCGGCCATCTTGGTTTATAGACAAGCGTTATTCATTAGTAAAACACATAAGCAAGCGTCTATCCCTTTTGTGTTTGTGAATGCAAAGATTAGTATTGACAGTACAAGTTTAATAAATTAATACTATGAGGAGGATTGCCTACAAGCAAGTTTCATTTTTGAAACCTTGCTCCATCACAGGGCTTTTCCCTGATGAATATCACAGCCTGGATTCTGCTTGAAAGCAGTTTTTACAACAGGGTGGCTTATGTGTGGCACCAGCAGTGCTTAATTTGAGCCAGTGGTTTCCAGTGCGCAGCACCGGCACTTAATTGTGAACACCGGCACCTAGAACAGTCTGCCACATGGTGGGACTGTTTGTCTAATTTACAAATAAGTGCAACAACAGTTGTTTTTTAATTTAATATACATAAAAAATGACTGATAATTTCTGCCCAAGCCATTGTTATAGCTTTGGGGGGCCTGGAATAGTCTGATTGGTCCCATTTGTAGGACTGTGACGGTTAGTAGTTGTGTTGGTACTGTCAATGGCAACTCTGGCAGGGCAATGGGTGGCGCAAGGTGCAGTGGCCCCCCAATGAGGGCCCAGGCACTTATTTATTTGCAAATTAAGCACTGGGCACCAGACTGCAGGGTCTTTGTGGAGTCAAATGAACTTTTAGGGTGTACACAATGTTAGTTTTGAGCGAGAAAAGTGGGCTCAAAAAAGTCTTCTTTCAGAGAACGTTGAGTTTGAGTTTCTCATCTAAATATTTTGTAAAAGAAATAAATATCAAATGGTGAATTGTCTTGCATAATAATCACATGAATTGGCTGAAAATTCACCACATGTTGGTGCACAGGCACATGACAATATGTTACAAAAAGCACTGCCACAATCCCACCTTTCGTTACAACAGCTGAAGCTTGAAAAGCATTATAGTGCCTCATTTTTAGGGTTTACACGTTATCCTGCCTCATTTTTAGGTTTTACACCCAGCTTTAGCTGCTGCCAGACCCCATGCCACTGCTAAACAACACACAACAGAACACACACATAACAGACAAAATATAACATACAAAGAGGCACTTTGGGAAAGTTCTCTTCAAGTATTGGCTTATTGAGGTTACCTCTCTTCAGCAATTGCCTTCCTGGGTTATGCGTCCTATTTTTAATCAGCCCACGGCAAATCGCTGATGTGTATATTGTTAGATCTAGCCTTTGAGAGGCCTTTTTTAAAATATTGTATTACTTTTTTCATATCAGTACATATCAGGGAAGGTAAACAATTCTCTCATAACAAGTATTTGACTAACAATCTTAAATATATTACAACTGTTGCCAATCACCCCCGCCCAACTTAAGTTCCCATTAAAAACCTCTTTATGTTCCAAAAATCTACATAACTAACAGCTGAACAAAGACTTAAAACACCCCAATATAAAAGACTAGAAACCATGACCTACTATAAAGTGTATTTTGTATCCTCATATGGACTGTGCTAACCCCCCTACCCCCCACTGAGACCCTACCAAACCTGAGGCCACAACCTCCATTTTCTGCTATACTGGACATGGAAATTAACTCTACCAGGCTTCTCTTAAGCTAACCTTCTGCATTTTCACTTCCCCTGCCTCAATTTTTGGGGCGGCAGGTGCTTTCCAATCAAAAGCAATCAAAGAACATGCAACTATCAATACTATAAATATAAAGTGCTCAGTGTCTCGATGTTCTGTTCTCTCCTCCTCTAACAAATCTGTAAGTGCCATCTTTGGTGAAATCAGGATATGCAAATAGATTATCTCTCCTACTTTCCTGAACACCCTTCACCAAAACATGTGTAGCCACCCCCTTCTTGATCATACCTCGGGCAATTATTAGACTGTAGTGAGTACCGTGTTTAAAAAAACCAGGAGTGTAATACAACATACAGCCCTAATCAATCAATCAATCAGCATTTGTAAAGTGCAGCACTGCCACCCTGAAGGGTATCTGGGTGCTCTGGGTGTGACTTCTCAGTTGAAGAGCCAGGTATTAAGCTACTTTCTGAAGTCCGCCAGGGATGGTGCTGTTTGAAGATGGAGGGGCAGGTTGTTCCAGGCCTTGGCTGCAATATAGGAGAAGGAACGTGCCCCGCTGTGGGTGTGTGTGCACAAGCTAGTGAGGAGGAGTGCAGATGTGCTGCGGGTTGGTGGAAGTTCAGTCGATGGCTGATGTAGGCCGGTCCTTGTTCGTGTAGAGCTTTGTAGGCATGCATGAGGATCTTGAACTGACATCTCTTTTGGATGGGGAGCTAGTGGAAGTTTCTGACATGGGGGGTGATGTGGGTCCATCTGGGGAGGCACAGGATGAGTCTGGCTGCGGCATTTTGTATAGTCTGGAGTCTTCAGAGGAGCTGGGTGGAGATGCCGGTGTAGAGAGTGTTGCCCTGGTCGAGCTGGCTGGTGATGAGGGCCTGAGTGATAGGTTTCTCGGTGCTGACTGGGATCCATCTGAAGATTTTGCAGAGCGTGTGGAGGGTGTGGAAGCAGGAGGAGGTGACTGCGTTGACTTGTCTTTACATGGTCAGTTCGCTGTTGAGGATGAAGCCGAGGTTGCGTGCATGGTCAGTTGGCGTTGGTGTGGGTCCGTGTTCTGCTGGCCACCAGCTGTGGTCCCATGCGGAAGTGTTCTTTCTGAAGATGAGTACTTCTGTTTTATCGGAGTTAAGTATAAGGCAGTTGTCTCTCATCCAGTTGGCTGCATTGGTCAGGGCGTCACAGAAGTTGGTTCTGGTGGTGGTGGGGCTTTCGGTGACCAAGAGGATGTTGAGTGTCATCTGCGTATAAGATTATGTTGAGGCAGTGGGATCTGATGATGTCTGTAAGGGGGGGTCATGTAGGTGTTGAACAAGGTGGGCTGAGTGATGATCCTTGGGGTACACCATAAAGCAGTGGCGGTTCGCATAGGGCATGCTGTGGGGCGGGGGAGGGGAGGGGCAGGGTGGAGGGTAGAACTTGGACATACGACAGAACGGAGGAACGTAATAATTACTTTCCTCCGTTCCGTCGTATGTCCGAGTTTACTACCCCACCCACCCTGCCCCTCCGCCGCCCCGCCCCGCAGCACGCCCTATGCGAGCCGGCACTGCCGTAAAGGATGTCTTTGGGTTCCCGAGTTGAAGGGTGGCAGCTGGATGCTCTGAGTGCATCCTGTAATGAAGGAGGCCATCCACTTGAGGACGTTTTGTTGTATGCCAACGTTGTAGAGTGTTGATGAGGGTGTGATGGAAAATGGTATGGAACACAGCAGAGAGCTCAAGGAGGATCAGGGCAATGGTCTCTCTGTTGTCAAGTAGGGTTCTGATGCATGTGGTGGTGATCAGTGCAGTCTCTGTCCTGTGGTTGGCACAGAATCCTGATTGTGAGGCATCCAGTAGCCATTTTTGTTCCAGGTATTCGGTGAGCTAATGGTTGATGGCCTTCTCTAATACCTTGGCCGGGTAGGGGAGCAGGGAGGTCAGTTGATAATCTTTTTAGTTCACTGGGGTCTGCGGAAGGTTTCTTCAGGAGGGGTCTGACCTCTGCGTGTTTCCAGCGGTCCGGGAAGACCACTGTGGAGATGGAGGTATTGATGATGCTGGTGAGTTCTGTGCTGATTGGGTTGGTTCCGAGGTTGAAGAGAGGGTAGGGGCAGGGGTCGGTGGCTGCCCCGGAGTGGACAGAAGACATGATGTCTGAGGTGGACTGCGTGGTGAGCGGAGACCAGGTGGTAATCGTTCGGCTGGTGTGCATTGATTGGTAGGTTGAGGCTGTTGAGGTTGAGGGCTGTGGGTTAGGGGTTGAAGTTGATGTAAATGTTGGCGATCTTTGATGGACGTAGTCCGAGAGAATGTTGCAGAGGTCCTGGGAGAGGTGGATGGTGTTTTCTGTGGATGCTGGGTTGGAGAGTTTCTTGACTATCTTGAAGAGTTCTTTAGTGGGGTTGGCCGCTGTATCGATGCGGGCTGTGAAGGCCACTCTCTTGGCTTCGTTGATGCACAGATGGTAGCTGCTGAGGGCTGCTTTGTGAGCAGCAGTATCGGAGGGATTTGATGACGGGTTATCGTGTCTCGAGTTGGTAGCAGTTGTGCTCAGTGGTTTTGAGCTCTAGGGTGCACCAGTTGGCTTGTTTAGAGATTTAGTTGGTTTTTGAAGGTTTCATCAGGGCAACTATCAGTGCATTCGGTGATCCATGTGGAGAAATTCTGGATGGCCTTCTTGAAGTCTGCTAAGTGTCGGAGATAGTGAAGCGATCGATGGCGTGGTCGGTCCAGGTGAGTTCTGTGATATGGCTGAGTTTGATTCTGTCGCTGGAGGTCAAAATGGAGTCGTGTGTGTGAATGGCTATAGGAGTGGGTTCGGTGACCTGTTGGGTAAGAGCGATGTTGTCCGTGTTCTCTAGGGAGGAGGAGTTGGCGTCATTGGGGTCCTTGATGTGGGAATTGAGGTCACCGAGTAGGACGTAGTTTTAGGAGTCGTTGGCTAGGGGTAGTGATGAGGTTGGAGATGGTATCGCAGAACGTTAGTTAGTGTCCCGGGGATCTGTATACAAGCGTGCCTCTGATTGTGGTCTTGGTGTTGGTCTGAAGTTGGAAGTTGAGGTGTTTTGTGAGCGGTGTTGGGTCGTTGCTGTTGGCTATGCAGCAGATGGTTTCCTTGAAGACAATGGTGATGCCCCCACTGTGTTTGTTGGTGTGGTCTCGATAAATCATTTTGTATCCTTCGGGTGTCGCAATGGCGTGTAGTTCCTATAAAAAGTATACAGGATCTGCACGTTTAGACAACATACACTGTAGGATTGGTGTCAGACGGACTCTGAACACCCCCACCGTGTATGTTGGCCCTTTTGTACCAACTAGCTCACAGTGCCACTAGACTCTCCTCTTACCAAGGAGAAATATAGTTCCTGGCAACCATCGAACATGACAACCCTGATCCCTCAGGACCGTGGGAACAATATACTACCTTTCGCTCAGTCACTCGTGCTTACTTAGTCTGTCTCAGAGAGATACACCGAATAAAACAGGCTGAGTGTTTTTCAATAAGCATTTATTGAACAGTTGTTATTCTGGTGTAAAATAAATGAGTTGCAACAACCGTTAGACAGTATAAGATATAAATGATTAGCAGTACTAAAAAGGTGAATGGATGGTATAGCTCTACAATCTTTCAATAATCATGAATACATTAGAGCATGGGTACTCACAAACTTTCTCTCGGGGGCCAAATTTACAGTGTGGTTTGTGGCCGAGGGCCGCACCGGTGGGGGCGGGGTCAGTGGGGGAGGGGGCGGGGCTATAGCAAAAAAAATAACTATGACCATGAGGTTGAACACAGGCCCCTGCAGCGGACGCCTTCGTCCACTGAGCCACCAGACCCTGCATACACACATCTCTCTCTCTCTATCTATTTCTCTCTCTCTCGCTCTGTCTCCTTACCTCTCTCTCTCTCTCCGTCTCCCTCCCTCTCTCTCTGTCTCCCTCCCTCTCTCTCCGTCTCCCTCCCTCTCTCTCTCTCTCCCTTCCTCTCTCTCTCTATCTCTCTCTCTCTCTCCCTCCCTCTCTCTCTCCCTCCCTCCCTCTCTCTGTCTGTCTCCCTCCCTCCCTCTCTCTCTGTCTGTCTCCCTCTATCTCCCTCTGTCTGTCTCCCTCTGTCTGTCTGCCTCTGTCTGTCTCCCTCCGTCTGTCTCCCTCCGTCTGTCTCCCTCTGTTTGTCTCCCTCCCCCTGACTCCCTCCCTCTGTCTCCCTCTGTCTCCCTCTGTCTCCCTCTGTCTCCCTCTCTCTCTGTCTCCCTCTGTCTGTCTCCCTCCGTCTGTCTCCCTCCGTCTGTCTCCCTCCGTCTGTCACCCTCTGTCTGTCTCCCTCTGTCTGTCTCCCTCTGTCTGTCTCCCTCTGTCTGTCTCCCTCTGTCTCCCTCCCTCTGTCTGTCTCCCTCTGTCTCCCTCCGTTTCCCTCTCTGTCTCCCTCCCTCTGTCTCCCTCTCTCTCTCCCTCTCTCTCCCTCTCTGTCTCCCTCCCTCTGTCTCCCTCCCTCCCTCTGTCTCCCTCCCTCCGTCTGTCTCCCTCCCTCCGTCTCCCTCCCTCCGTCTGTCTCCCTCCGTCTGTCTCCCTCCCTCCCTCTGTCTCCCTCTCTCTCTGTCTCCCTCTGTCTGTCTCCCTCTGTCTGTCTCCCTCTGTCTGTCTCCCTCCGTCTCCCTCCCTCTGTCTGTCTCCCTCTGTCTCCCTCGGTTTCCCTCTCTGTCTCCCTCCCTCTGTCTCCCTCTATCTCCCTCTGTCTCCCTCTGTCTCCCTCTATGTCTCCCTCCCTCTGTCTCCCTCCCTCCGGCTGTCTCCCTCCCTCCCTCTATCTCCCTCCGTCTGTCTCCCTCCGTCTGTCTCCCTCCGTCTGTCTCCCTCTGTCTGTCTCCCTCTGTCTGTCTCCCTCCCCCTGACTCCCTCCCTCTGTCTCCCTCTGTCACCCTCTCTCTCTGTCTCCCTCTGTCTCCCTCTCTCTCTGTCTCCCTCTGTCTGTCTCCCTCTGTCTGTCTCCCTCCCTCCCTCTGTCTGTCTCCCTCTGTCTGTCTCCCTCCGTCTCCCTCCCTTTGTCTGTCTCCCTCTGTCTGTCTCCCTCTGTTTCCCTCTCTGTCTCCCTCCCTCTGTCTCCCTCTCTCTCCCTCTCTCTCCCTCTCCCTCCCTCTCCCTCTCTCTCCCTCTCTCACCCTCTCTGTCTCCCTCTGTCTCCCTCTGTCTCCCTCTCTGTCTCCCTCCCTCTGTCTCCCTCCCTCTGTCTCCCCCTCTCTGTCTCCCTCTCTCTGTCTCCCTCTCTCTGTCTCCCTCTCTGTCTCCCTCTGTCTCCCTCTCTCTCTCCCTCTCTCTCCCTCTCTGTCTCCCTCCCTCTGTCTCCCTCCCTCCCTCTGTCTCCCTCCCTCCGTCTGTCTCCCTCCCTCCGTCTCCCTCCCTCCGTCTGTCTCCCTCCGTCTGTCTCCCTCCCTCTGTCTCCCTCTCTCTCTGTCTCCCTCTGTCTGTCTCCCTCTGTCTGTCTCCCTCTGTCTGTCTCCCTCCGTCTCCCTCCCTCTGTCTGTCTCCCTCTGTCTCCCTCGGTTTCCCTCTCTGTCTCCCTCCCTCTGTCTCCCTCTATCTCCCTCTGTCTCCCTCTGTCTCCCTCCCTCTGTCTCCCCCTCTCTGTCTCCCTCTCTCTGTCTCCCTCTCTCTGTCTCCCTCTCTGTCTCCCTCTGTCTCCCTCTCTCTCTCCCTCTCTCTCCCTCTCTGTCTCCCTCCCTCTATGAGTACCCGTGCATTAGAGTATATAAAACACATGATAAAAGATGCGTACTCCTACGATGCCTCCCTAACTAGATGTACCTAAGTGTACCTAGCATGTATGTAGGTGTTAAGCCAAGAAACCCTCTAGGATTTAGTCAACCCCATTACCTGAAGTGAGAGACTGTGGGACCCCGTCCTGGTCTTGAGTTGGACACCCCGCGAGGGATGTTAGACCACTGCGAGCTGGAGTGTCTGCATGCAGGAACCTCAGCGTCTCTGGTCAGTGTGTACGCTGGGAAGTCTCGGTCTCCTCTATCTGTCTTAGCAAGATGTGATGTATATATACCCAAAGGTCTCCCCAGGGGTCCTACCTCGCTGTATTACTGTGTCGGCCTAAGGATGACGTCAGGCATGAACTTTGTACATAGATTTTATACAGGAAATGGTAGTCCCGCTGTGCTTCCAAGAATCCTCATGCATAATATATGAGATTTCGAACCAGGGAAAACCCGCGTTCTGAATGCAGTGCCGAATCTAGGTAAAAGGTCAGTCCCTGTACACCGTGACAAGTGTAATGTAGGGAAGAATATAGGTGAAGGGAAATTAAGTTACCGGGGCCTATATTATGGTACCTATATGGAATATAACACCCACTCCTCTTCCGAATGGACGACATAGTTAAATTCTAACCGTACTACTAGGTGGACTAGATACTTGTACGCAAATAGTTAAAACATTAGTTTCTCGTTGTGTTATAAAAAACATTGTTTTAAAAATTGTTAAAAGTTGTTCTAAAAAAGTGTTAAAAAAGAAAAATATTAGAAATTGACAGTTAAGCTACAGCTCTAATATGTCCGTAGTTTTAGTCCGGACTACTACAAGCATTTGAAAGCCATACATACTCAAAAGGAATGTTGATTTTGATAAGGAGTTCTAATTTTCCGTTTGTTTTCCCCCCCAAAAAATGTTTCCCAGCACACAACGGGCCAAATGAGTCAAATGTTTATGTGTCCTGGGTGGTAGACGCAACATTTTCGTTGCTTGCCTCCGCAGTCGACAGTCCCTGTGACACCTCGCAGATTATGTCAATTGAGCACAGATGATCTTCCGTACTGTCAACAGCCGGTGCTGGGGAAGCCTGTGCACCATCCAAGGCCTGGGTGTCAGAGGAGCCAGTGTCCATACCAACAGGAGCAGATACTACTTGTGGTGGCTCTAGGAATGCCGCCATCAACATGGGAATACGCTGGGGACGCTGCAGAACATGGGCCGGTATTGCTTCCAGTAAAGCATCAACGTCCGGTTGCGCACATGATGGGAGTGTCAGACAGAGATCTAACACGCATTCTTCTCCGCAAAACAGGCATCGGAGGACAGGTAATATGCAGTCCATCCAGACTGGTCTAAATGACAAGAACCTAGAAGCACTTGGTTCCCTTAGGCGAGGTGTGCCTAGTAGTTGTACCATGCGATCACGGTATTTTCACTCCAAGAGTACTGTTTCCATCTCCTTGGTGACTGGGACGTCCATTGCGTAGCAGAAAAATGACAATCAGGATACCTGCTATTAGAAACAGGATCAGCGGCAGCCCTCCAAATATGCTTCCAAATACGGAGTGTATAAAGTTTGGTATAACTCCGAGGATCGTCTGAAAGGTGCTTAATAGTCCAGAACCTATGGTCTTAAATAGGTGGATGATGCCTGTCGTATCAGACATGTTAAAGATACGATTTACCATTTCTGCAAAATGGAAGGGGCAATTGTACGTATAAGCACCTGTATCTCTGCTGAAGACCTTGCAACTTGAAGATCAAAGGTCTCTCGAGGGGAGGTTAAGGGCACAGATTTCTGTATAAGCATGGCTTTCATTCTGCTCAGAGCATCAAACCGTATTAACGAAACATTTAGTGAAGGCCATAACGGCGCCTTCCTGACTGTATGAATTGGTGGAAACAATACATGCATACAGCAAGTAACCCTGGAGCTCACGGTTACCAGATATGCGATGCCCGGAAGCATCCCACAGCAGCCTTGATCATTCAGCATCAAGTAACTTCCATTCGAAAGCAGCCTGAACACTGGAGTGATCACGGCAGCTGGGGCACCCTCTAAGTGACAGGATAAGTTAGCTACCGAACCGTTACAGGCCCCATGAAGCATTATATCCTGGCATATAAGTGATCCGCTTAAAGTAATCTTGCAGTTTGTACCGCTTAGAAACACTTCTTTTTCCCCACTCCGGCATCGAAATCTGTACGGTAATTCCCAGGATTCTTTCATGAATTCCCTACCCATCTCTTCATAACTGCCTGCCTGCATTTGTTCAAGGCAATATTGGAATTGAAAAGTAGTGACCGGAAGAGTTATGTGGCCATGGATTAACCATTCCGTGGACGGTGACTCTGCCACTGTAAATGCTAATCTATCCAATTTTTCAATACGCAGCATTGTATATTTTGCTCCCCATTGTGCCATTTCGTTCTGTTTTTCTGTCAGATTGTACGAAGAAAACAGAGACGTGCTGTTTATGAAACGCCAAGGCACATAGCATGCGCGCAAAGATTGCAGCGTCCAGCTTAATAACATAATAGAACGCAATTATGATTGCCCGTGTTGTAATATGGACAGATCCTGTTCTAGTACATCAATAGCAGAAGATACAATGTTGCCTAGAGAATATATCCTGGATGTTAGTGTCATTAATCCATTGTCGACCATTGCTAGAGCCTTCTCTAGATTTATACGATCTATTTCTCGTAATCTTTCCGCTGCCTCTTGTTGTGATATTTTCCAAATCTCATTATAGACAGAATAATAGAAACATTTATGACATGGCTTCCTAGGACCTAATAAAAAATCCCATAGGTCCACATCCTCTGTAAGTAAGGATAAGTGGTGTTTCACATGTGTGAGTGTTGAGGTTTTTAGCCAATCGAGTCATAACTTCCCAACACTGTATGATGTCGCTACCCCTGGGTGTTGTCTCTGTACATAGCGTGGATCTGGCCTGTTGATACTAAACCCTTTGGTTTTACCCAAGAATCTATTTTGACAGATATTGGTGTCTGTGGGCCAAATCAACCATCCCTTCCAATCAGGCTCTGATCTATTGTATTGCATGATGGCATCTAGTGTAACCTCTTCCTGTGATGTTGTGTTACCCTCAGTGTGTGATGGTGCTGGCACTCAAGGTGTATTCAAATCTTTGTTTTTGGCTAGTCCAAGACAGGTTGTTTCTTGCACTGTTTCATTCAAAAACATTATTTGCTGAGGAATAAGGCATGTTCTAAATAGTGCCTCTGTTCCCTGGACCTGCCAGTCTCTAGTACCCCAGACAGATTTTAAGTCTATGGTGTCTTTCCAAAAGTCAAAACCTTGTTCAGACAACTGGGCAATAAAGGAAGCTGAATAAATCTGTTTGGTGTTTGTCAACATATTTTTCTGTGCTGGTGTTGGTGCAACCTTATAATAATATGAGGCTGGGTCTGATGTGTTAAACCCTGAAAAATACGAAAATTTCTGTGCAAATGTTTTTGAACTGCTTTTCGGCGGTGTCGGGCAATGTTCCCATTGGTGGTATGTGAAAACATTTCTGGGATTAGCAGATTTATGCAGAAAATGATGACCATAATGTTGATAGCAATACATTGTTTCAAAGTCTGATGTGTCTCCCAACATTTCATTATTAGAAAATGCAGCAGATTTTTCTAAATCAGACAACATATTATTTATAGTTTCATAATCCCAATCATCGGAAAATGTACTGGAGGTAATGATAACACTCAATGAAATTTTAAATAAATGTGGTATTTTTTAAAGTTCGGTTGAGCCAAATATATCGTAATCAACCTTGTCCCATACTATACCATCAGGTATAGGAACTGCTGTAATGTTCACTGATGATAGGTCTCTTTTTTCACGATGTGAAGATAGATGTGGTTTCAGAATCACATTCACTTTTTGTGCTGCAGAGCTTTCTCAAAGATAAGTTCCACTAATAAGCATACTAAAGACAGTTACTAGGCCTATCCAGAAAAGAAAGAAAAGTATCCCGGTAGTTACCCAGAGTTCCACCCAAGGTGATACCAGGTAAGTCTTTTTAAGAAAGTTCAGAAAATCTTTGAATAGCTGTAGACGAGATTTTTGGGCTGGCATCGTTTCAGGTTCACTTGGATCCAATGAAAAGGTATCGAAGTCCATGAAATAGCCAGATGGAGTTCGATAAATTTTCGGTAACTTCGCTTGTTTTGTGGAAACTGTAGCTTGCTCTTGTTGGGGTATGTTGACGTAGATATCCGTGTTTGGTCGAATTGAAATTTGTCTTTCAGTGGAGTTCTGATTTTGAACTTCAGTGTCAAGAGGAACGAGTTCCATTGTATTGTTGCTTAGTCCCTCATTCCGTGCAGGTGACCCTTCAAACGTGATGAGTCTTTCCGTTTGAACTTCTTGTATAGTTGTGAGAGGAGGGTGTCTGTTACTTCTGAGTCCACGCGGCCTACTACTCAGTATCGGCCACATAGTGTGATTAGATCAGGTCTATGGAGACAAATCTTTTCTCCTTTTTACCGGCAAGAGGTCGCAGAAGTACTGTTCTTGTTCCTTCAACTGCCAGGACAGGTACAGGCTTTCTGTATGATGGCCCAAATTATTTTTTGCCCTCTATTTTCAGATCCCCAACTTTAGGGATCCAGGCAGGTCTTGCTGTGGCACTTTTTGCTTCCCCAGTGGTGGTACTTTTCACCTGGACATTACTCTGTAGTGCCCTGGATTCATTCAGGTCCTGTAAAACAGCCAAACGTTTATGGATGTCAAAAGTTTTTTCATCTGCCACTGTGCCTTCACAATGAAGATCAGGTACCCACATTCTCGTCCCAAAAAGGACCTCATAAGACGTGACACCCCCTATAGAGCTTCTTGGCTGATTATTCAATGCCCTTTGAACTCCATACAGATGTTTTACCCTATTTCCACCCGAGCCTAATACTCAAGCTGATAAAGACTGCTTTAAGTCCTGGTTTTTCCTCTCCACAACCGAATTTCCCTCGGGATGGTACGGAGAGGAGTACCGCAATGCTACACCCAAACTTCCCATGGCTTCCTTGTAAGCCCTAGAGCTAAACGCGGGGCCACGGTCAGAATAACAATTGCGTATGTCCCTATAAAGACTCTCAAACCTTCTATAACAGTTCGAGCATCAGCCGAGCGCTGGGGCCACACCCATAGGAACCTAGAGCAGGAATCCACTTCAACCATGATATACTTGTAAGCCCCATCAGATTGTAAGGGGCCACAGTGGCCCAAATAGACACACGTCAGTGGTTTGTCTGATATTAGTAATGGTGTCTGCACTGGACGTGTTACTGTGGAGCGTTTCACCTGCTGATTGATTTCGCATTTCAAGACGTAGTCCTTAGTTTGCTTTCTTAGTCCTGGCCACCAATAGCGCTGTTTCAATAGAGAGACAGCTGCTGTAACCTGCATGTGCAGACCCTATACCCTCGTGTGCTGCTAGAATTAATCCTAACCTACGATCCATATTTGGTATTACTCTATCCCCCACTCCAGGAATTTGAGCAAATGGAACATTGTTTGCATCTAACTTGTAGGAGTATTTGAGTGGAAACCTTTTCGGTACTGCTGAGTTATTGCGTGTAGCAATAATCGCAACCATTATCTCACCGTCTATTCTCGTTTTTGAATGAGTGATTGCAGCTACAGAAGCCGTGCGTACAGCCCCCTTTGCGGCTTCATCAGCCAATGAATTCCCTTCAACGTGAACGCCATCACATTGATGACTCAGTGTATGTATCACGTGAGCCCTTGGTAGTTCATTTTTCAACTCCACTACCTGTTCCCATAGCATTTTGTGCTTAACTGTGCCATCTTTTGCATCTTTAAACCCGTTTTGTCCCCAGTGATGTAAATATTCATTATATGACTGTACACAGTAAAAGGAATCACACACGATTAGTGTGGGGAATTCTCGATCCGTATTTACCAGTGCCAGTATTAGTGCTTTTAGTTCTGCTAGCTGTGCCGGGCAGTCCCCTAGAGGCTGTGTTTTTGTACAACTCAGATGAAACTTTCCATCCTGCATGCGACCTTTAACGATAGCACACGCTGCGCCGTATTGCTGTTTACTCCCTATGGCCGGTTGAGCAGAACCGTCAGTGTAAATGATATATTCATACTGATCTAGAGGCATTATTTCATTTGGTAGAGGATATTCTTGTTCGTTTTGCAGAAATGCTTGTGTTTTTAAATTTGGGTCGTACCTGTATTCTACATCTCCCAACATTTCATTATTAGAAAATGCAGCAGATTTTTCTAAATCAGACAACATATTATTTATAGTTTCATAATCCCAATCATCGGAAAATGTACTGGAGGTAATGATAACACTCAATGAAATTTTAAATAAATGTGGTATTTTTTAAAGTTCGGTTGAGCCAAATATATCGTAATCAACCTTGTCCCACACTATACCATCAGGTATAGGAACTGCTGTAATGTTCACTGATGATAGGTCTCTTTTTTCACGATGTGAAGATAGATGTGGTTTCAGAATCACATTCACTTTTTGTGCTGCAGAGCTTTCTCGAAGATAAGTTCCGCTAATAAGCATACTAAAGACAGTTACTAGGCCTATCCAGAAAAGAAAGAAAAGTATCCCGGTAGTTACCCAGAGTTCCACCCAAGGTGATACCAGGTAAGTCTTTTTAAGAAAGTTCAGAAAATCTTTGAATAGCTGTAGATGAGATTTTTGGGCTGGCATCGTTTCAGGTTCACTTGGATCCAATGAAAAGGTATCGAAGTCCATGAAATAGCCAGATGCAGTTCGATAAATTTTCGGTAACTTCGCTGGTTTTGTGGAAACTGTAGCTTGCTCTTGTTGGGGTATGTTGACGTAGATATCTGTGTTTGGTCGAATTGAAATTTGTCTTTCAGTGGAGTTCTGATTTTGAACTTCAGTGTCAAGAGGAACGAGTTCCATTGTATTGTTGCTTAGTCCCTCATTCCGTGCAGGTGACCCTTCAAACGTGATGAGTTTTCCGTTTGAACTTCTTGTATAGTTGTGAGAGGAGGGTGTCTGTTACTTCTGAGTCCACGCGGCCTACTACTCAGTATCGGCCACATAGTGTGATTAGATCAGGTCTATGGAGACAAATCTTTTCTCCTTTTTACCGGCAAGAGGTGGCAGAAGTACTGTTCTTGTTCCTTCAACTGCCAGGACAGGTACAGGCTTTCTGTATGATGGCCCAAATAATTTTTTGGCCGCTATTTGCAGTGAGAGAATTAGCCCATTGTATCCATCTTGGATGTAAGGCTTTAGCATTGGGAACGCTTGCCTTTGTCGCAGCCTCTAAGGCTGGAACTGGGGTCACAACTATTATACGCTTCCCTTGAGCCAGAGCTCTTTCTCTTACTACAGCAGTCTGTACTGCTGTCACAATTTATTCTGTTGATGCAAAGCGCATCTCAGCATTTGTGTACAAATGTGATTTGTACGCTATTGGTACTGTCTCACCTTCATTATATGTTAGATAGGTGTACCCAGATTGACCAGCAACTATACCGATCACCAGGTTGCGTACATTTACGCGTGTCTGTAAGTGTTTTGAAGCTATCATGTCTGCTTGTAAAGAACAAAGGATATCAGTGTGTTCCTGTGTCCATTGTCTGATTGAGAAATCAGGTTTTATTAAATCGTAGAAAGGTTTTACTCTTTCTACGTAATCCAAAATGTATGTTCTGCCAAAGTTCAGGAATCCCAGGATTGATTGTACATTTTTTAATGTTTTTGGAGGTTGGAGCAGCGCACATTTTCCCAAAAAGTTAGCTGCTAGGCTTTTCCCTTCACTTGAAAGCTCATATCCTAGAAAAAGGACATTAAGGTGGGCAATCTTCGATTTTTTGAAGTTGAATTTGTAACCCTCAGAGGCAAATCCCAAAATTATGATATTTACTCTGTTCAAGGGTTCCTCCAGGGGATCATCCATCAGATAGATATCATCTACGTAGGACAATGCCTCCTCATCCAAATTTTGAAGTAATTCAGTTACCCTAGCCGAAAACAACCCCGTGCTATTCTTATACCCCTGGGGGAGTTGACAAAATTGATGCTGGGATCCTAGCGCTGAGAATGCTGTCAAATATCTGCTCTCAGGCTCTATATTTTGGCAAAAAAATTCATTTGAGATATCTAATGTCGTTTTGTATTTTTTCCGTACAATGTTATTCATTAATGCGGCACGGTGTGCATTCTGTACTGAAAATGTTTTAGTGCAAGTGTTTAAATGTCTGTAATCCAACACTAGACGGTATGTGTTGTCCGGTTTCGATACCGGAAACAAAGAGTTATTCATTTGAGAGGTGCAAGTTTCAATCACCCTTTGGTATTCAAGTTGATCTAAGATCTCCCTGACCTGTTTTTTAGCTTCTTGCTTTATTGGAAACTACCTTTGTGCAGTTGGAGTATTTTTCAATGGAATTATGCGGTGCGTTGAATACTCATCCCATCCAACATGGTTTTTGTAAAATGCCGGAGATTGGGCTACCGCCCACTCCTGTGCATATGTATATTTTAAATGTTTGGGAACATGGTCGGAGAATGCTGGTAAAATTACTGTTTCTCCCCTAGGGCAATCCATGACGAATGCTGGCGGCCAATCTTGTTCAGCTAACAAAATGTCATAGCTGAACATTAGGTTCTCCCAAAAGAGACCTCTAACTGTCCTGCATTTGTCCCCCTCCATTTGGAGTGTTATTTCATACAATTTATGTGGGACACTTACCCTAGTATCAGGTGTTTCCACCGTGATATAATCATTCAAGTCCGCTGTCACAAGAAATTCCATCAGGTTCTGGCGAGCTATTGTTACTTCTGCCGCACTGTCTAGCATCGTCAGAGCCCATTCCCCGTTCAGTAGTCGAGTCCTCAGAATTCTGGGTATGTCTGATCTTTAGACCTGCAACCTTCTTTTTCTTGAACTTGTTGCTTTTGTTTTTGTTTATCTTCTTTTTTGGAAGTATATTCTTGAGCTTGCTGCTTGTCTCTGGACCTTGTACGCTCTTCTTGTCTGTCTGACTGTCCTTCCCTCTCGGAGTTTTTCATTGAACCCTGAAAGGAACGAGAGGAACGTGTATCAGTATCCTGATACCTGTCAGGTTTCCTAATATTGTCCCTATTCCTAAGGTTATACCTTTTTTGGAGGGCTCCTGTGGAGGAGATCTACCTCTGGATTGAGATCTGTTTTCTTTAACTTTTTAAGTTTTTTGTTATTGTCGCACTTCTTTTTTGATGATGCAGGTGTCTGCTTGATGGTCTCCTTTTCGGTATTACCCATCAGTTGTGGTTTTAATGCTTTTCCACCCAAACTGTCCCTGCCTAATTCTGCATATGCAGTTTCAATTATTTTAGGTAGTTCGTGCTCCTGTTCTAAAGGACTGCACTCCCTTAGGCGTTGGCGGATAGCCACTGATGCTGCCTCCCCTTTAATATTTGCTAATATTATAGCTGATACCTGGGCATAATTACCTAGTAATTTCATACCTAAGTTCAGAGCAGGCTATGCTCCGTACTCATTTTGTATTTGTTTTAATACATCTGGTATTACTGCTAAGGACGGTATACCATGAGTTCTGGTATATATGGCAGCAAAAACTGTACCCCAAGAGGTACAATCCTCTGTCTGTGGTATTATCCCCATGGGCAAGCAGATTGTCAGCATTCTGTGTTTCTCATGAGGGCTAGTATTTGGAAATACTGCTTCTAACTGTGTTATTTTCTGAGCTACCTAGAATGGCATTTGTTCACGTTTCGCAGGCATTTTACCCATTACTGCGTGTAATGTTTGTGATGTAATCTTAGTTGCTGTATTTTGAACGTGAGCTGTATTTGTTGTTGCCATCGCTGGCTGGACTGTAAGTGTCCTCATGACGAATTGTGTCATGTTCCTGTAAAGTTTTATTAATTCTTTGTGAAGAACGAGTAAGTCTGGTCCTGGCATTGTTTCGATGTCAGGATGTGGTGTGTAGGCTGCTAATATTGGCCATGTAGCTCCCTCTCTTCCGAGCAGGCCAAGTCTTACTCTGCTTCTTGTATGGGGTAGGGTGCCTTTAAACCAGTATAAATGTTCCTGGTACATGAGCGGAACCTCAATGTCCTCATACGGACAATATTCCGCTGGTGGTTCATCTTCTGTATAGTAATGAAATATTTTTGTTCTTGCATTTGCTGCTAGGAATGTAACCCACGAATAAAATACCTCTGTTCTGTATGATTCGTGTGCCTTAATCAAGAAAGCTACTATGCCACCCCTAGGTGTTAAACCATGCGCAAGCAGTTTCAGGGTGACTGCATTTCTAATGTTTGCCGCAATATGTATTGCGTCTGCATCTTCCTCGTCTTCCGAGAGCGGCAATGGCATGTTTAGTGGGTCTAAGACCTGATTAGTCATTGTGTTTAGAACACGAAATAACTTTTCAAGGGTACTAAGATAAGGTGTTTTGCACAATTTTTAGGAACACTGTGTCCTTCAAGCTTGATTAACCAACAGCTAATAAATAGTATTTTTCGCCTACTCAGCTGTGGCGGAGTTTGTGCCCTCCCACTCCAGACCTCTCTGGGGATTTGTGAGTAGGGGTCTCTGAGAAATAGCACGACTGAACTACTCAGATTCTACTGTTAAATAAGTACCCAACCAACGTTGGCGGCGCCATGTTGGGCGCCATGTCGTGTAGTTCCTATAAAATGTATACAGGATCTGCGCGTTTAGACAGCATACACTGTAGGATTGGTGCCAGACTGACTCTGAACACCCCCACCGGGTATGTTGGCCCTTTTGTACCAACTAGCTCACAGTGCCACTAGAATCTCCTCTTACCAAGGAGAGAATAGTTCCTGGCAACAATCGAACATGACAACCCTGATCCCTCAGGACCGTGGAAACAATATACTACCTTTCGCTCAGTCACTCGTGCTTACTTAGTCTGTCTCAGAGAGATACACCAAATAAAACAGGCTGGACGTTTTTCAATAAGCATTTATTGAACAGTTGTTATTCTAGTGTAAAATTAATGAGCTGCAACAACCGTTAGACAGTATAAGATATAAATGATTAGCAGTACTAAAAAGGTGAATGGATGGTATAGCTCTACCATCTTTCAATAATCATGAATACATTAGAGTATATAAAACACATGATAAAAGATGCGTACTCCTACGATGCCTCCCTAACTAGATGTACCTAAGTGTACCTAGCATGTATGTAGGTGTTAAGCCAAGAATCCCTCTAGGATTTAGTCAACCCCATTACCTGAATTGAGAGACTGTGGGACCCCGTCCTGGTCTTGAGTTGGACACCCCGCGAGGGATATTAGACCACTGCGAGCTGGAGTGTCTGCATGCAGGAACCTCAGCGTCTCTGGTCAGTGTGTCGGCCGGGAAGTCTCGGTCTCCTCTGTCTATCTTAGCAAGACGTGATGTATATATACCCATAGGTCTCCCCAGGGGTCCTACCTCGCTGTATTACTGTGTCAGCCTAAGGATGACGTCGGGCATGAACTTTGTACATAGACTTTATACAGGAGATGGTAGTCCTGCTGTGCTTCCAAGAATCCTCATGCATAATGTATGAGATTTCGAACTAGGGAAAACCCGCGTTCTGAATGCAGTGTCGAATCTAGGTAAAAGGTCAGTCCCTGTAAACCGTGACAAGTGTAATGTAGGGAAGAATATAGGTGAAGGGTAATGAAGTTACCGGGGCCTATATTATGGTACCTATGTGGAATATAACAGGTTCGAGGAGGGGTTGAGCCATGATTCGGTGATGAAGGCAAAATCAGGGAAGAGAGAGTGGTGATGGTGTCCCAGATTTCCATGACATGTTTGTAGAGGGATCTGGCATTGAGCAGGATGCATTGGAGGGGGATTCAGGTTGTTTGAGGTCTCCAGGGCGGAGGCGATGTGGGATCAGGGGTGGAAGGGCGGTCTTGTGTTGCTGGAGCAGAAGCAATGATGGCAGGTGAAAGGTCCTCTGGTTGTTCATGGGGACGAAGTTCAGCAACTGTTGTTTTGGTGTCCGGGGTCCGGGGCCAGAAGCTCCATGGCGATATAGTGACGGATGACGGGTTGGCCAGGGGGCCTGGTGCTGGGTGCGGTCCAGGCCCGGATGGGCACAGACAGGCTTGCCTTTGGTGTGCCACAATGCAGCATCCATTGAGAAGGTCCTGGGGGAGGGGTGCGGCATTGGGTGGCGGGAAGCAGGTGGCAGAGTGGGCAGAGGAAACAGCGGGAGGCGGGAATCCGCAAGGAATCAGTGGAAGGAGGAAAAAATCTAAATAACAAAATAAAATAAACAACAACAAAATAAATTAAGCAAAATATACAGGACAAGATTCACAGGTTACAGGCAATAGGCAAAAGTAATGCTGGCTAACAGGAAAGGGCTTACTATGCTGGGGGAGCGGAGGATAAGTGTCAGGCAGACACTAACAGGGCATATTGATGGAGGCGAGCAAAGGGAGGTCAAGGCGAGTGAGCAGCTGGCAAAGTCAAGAAACCTGCTTGCCTGGGTGTTGGGAGCTGGTACAGGACCTGCTCAATGGGGTCATGCTGCAGCCTCTATTAAGTAGGTCCATGAGGGGAGCGGAGCGCTGGATGGTGGGATGCAGGAGGTGGGAGCAGGCAGAGGAAATGGCGGGAAGCAGGAAATGGCATGGGATGAGTGGGAAGGAGATAAAAAGCAAAATAACAACAACAAAATAAAATGAACAATATTGTGTGATAATTAGCACCTTGGAGACTAGGGTAACTATACTCAAAGTATTTTCCCCATTGTTTTTTTTTCATCTTAATTCCAATCTCACAATCCCATTTCACACTCAGCTTGCTGATTATCTCTACCAAGTCCTGATATAACTTTCTATAACAATAGCTCAGAAATGTATACACTATCACCTCCCTAAATATCTGGCTAACTAAATCCCAAGAACAGTCAATCTCTGCTCCTGGCACATTAAAAGAAAATAGGCTTCATTTGAATGTATAAAAAAAGTGTGAACCCAGTATTTCAATGGGGTGTCCGCATTTACTCTATGGATTCCGTATTTCCAAAATATTCGATCCTTAAAATGTTCCATAAATTTAAACATTTATATCTAATTTTTTGGTGGAGATAGGGGATTAAGGTGGGCCGACCTTTATCCACAACTTCCAATTTTTTCAACATCAGTTGTAAAATTTAATTATTAAGCACAGAAATCTGCTTTGCAAATCGACAGAGATGCTTGAATAAAAGAAGCCATACAATATTTTTGAAAATCTGAAAGATCAATGCCAACTGCTGGCTTAGGCAATTACATAACTCTGAATCTGACCCAGGGGCGTTTCTGGTTCCATATAAAAGATGAGATTACTTGCTGTAATTTTTTAGAGAAATAAGCTTCCAACTCACAGGGGATTGATCAAAATAGAAACAAAAATAAGGGAAAGATTGACTTTTTAATTAATGCAATATGACCCACAATTGAGAGGGGAAAGCCTTTCCAAACTTCCAATGTATTTAAAGTTTTAGTCATCATAAGCTTAAAAGCATTCTTAAACATTTCCATCTGTTCTTCTAAATAGTAGACCCACAGACACCTTTTTGGGCGTGGTCTATAATTTTCCCTCAGGGCAGGAGGAAGCAGCTCTACCGTGGTATCATAAATGAGACACTCGGTTTTCTTTTCATTGATTTTAAAGGCCCTCACATTAGTAAAAGGTTTTATTTCATGCAGACTAGAATGAATAATTTGTGCCATTTGTTCAATAAAAAGGGCAAACATCAAGGTGGAGAGGAGATACAGTTTCTGAGTGCCATGTCTCAAACTAATCTACCTTCCAGAGGAATTATTAAGGACTAATTGTGCAGAGGTTCTTGCTACAGTAATTGTATGGATCTCGTAAACTGAATAGGAAACCAAAATAAATCTAAAATCTTAAATAATCACCCCTAATCAACAAGATCAAAAGCCTTCTAGCCATCATCAACAAGATCACAGTAGGAGTAGCATCCATCATTGCCCTATCGATAAATTCATCATAAAGTGCATGTGGGCATAAAGACTTCACCCGCTGATAAAAACTATTCTGATCTCTGGCTATGACTAAGGGAGCGACCTTATCAATACTATTAGCTGAGATCTTTGTATAAATCTTATCAGTCTATAAGATCCCGGATCTGTTGATGATTTGCTTGGTTTTAAACAATTAAACAAAATACCTCTATGGAAGCAATCAGGGACTTGTCCTCTCTCTAACAAATGTTAAAAAAGGAAAGCTAAAAGGGATCTGAGAAATGGAGTGGAAATCTTGTAAAATTCGGGGCCAAACCCATCTTCCACTGAAACTTTTCTGTTAGGGATAAACTTTATGGTGCCATCCACCTCCTATTCTGTTACTGATCTTAATAAAATAAAGGCCGCTTCCTCCATCAAAGCAGGCAGCTGCACCTTCTCAAAGAACTCTACCACCCGCTGTTGCAGTGAATGGCTCACTACTTGTTCATCCTACTACAATCTTGAGTAATAGTCAAGGAAGACGCATTCAATTTCTTTCAGCTCTTCAGTATATTGACAAGCAGTGGAAATCCCACATTTTAGAGATCAAATTTTGATTAGTCTTCTCTTTTGCCATCTACGCTAAAAGCGACCTATAGATTCCCCTTTCTCATACTTCTTTTGTTAGACGGTCCTGTCATTGACTATTTCCCTTTAGAGATAGTAATCCAAAATGTTCTCCTTGGCATTGCTCCACTTCTCTTATATTACTTCCAAGCTGTCTGATCCTAATGCTTGGTAAGTCCTATCTACTTCTTCCTGTAAGGTGTCCACCTTCTCTATCCATTTTTTCCTCTTGTAGGCTAGAGAAATCAGTACCCCTTGTATTGTGCATTTAAATGCCTCCCACACTATTGAAATGTCGGCATAAAGCTCATTGGTGGTAAAAAAGCTAATTTCCAAAATGATGACATCAATAAACTCTAGTTCCCCTCTAATCATTATATCCATCACCCACCTCTGAATATTAGTGGGTAGAGGGACATAACACTTTAAGAACACTCCCCAATGATTTGTCAGCCCACTAGCATGTTGGGAAAAGTCCAGGATCGAGAGACAGGGACCCTAAAACAGATCTATCTTGGAAGCAGAATTATACTACTTTGAGTAAAAAGTGTATGGTCTCCCTGTCTCATTCTTTCTCCTCCAGATATCCCTCATGCATAAATGAGGCAGAGATCTTCAAAAATTACATCTGTTCTTTTCCTCCCCTGCTGCTGCTGGGGATTTGAGGAGTCCAAACTTACATATGGGGCATAATTAAATTCTCCCCTAATCAGTATCTCTCCCTGTAAAGTACTCAGTGTCCATCCTAGTTTTTGTGATGATGGAGATCATCACTCATCGGATCATAATATGAAACATGATTAATTTTCCTGCTATTAATCTCTGTAGGAATGAGTATCCAGTATCCTTCCCCATCTTCTATGGGCAGGGAGATTTTCCTTACGTGCCTTTTCTGAGCAGAAGAGTCACCCCCATTTGAGTAGACTTTGTAGAAGAGAAAAAGCCCTCTCAATGTTGCATGCAATTTATTGACCTCTTTTCCCCAATCAAATGTGTCTCCTGTAACATAATGACACTTATTCTGAATTATTTACACCAGGCAAATAGTGCCTCATTCTTCACCTTATTATTCAGCCCATTGCCATTGAGCCTAAATACAGACAAGTTTCCCATTATAACATGTGTCAACTATCAGGGCATGTTTGGTCTTTCACCACTCTGTTGAGAATTTCTTCCTATCACTCTTCTGGTAACTTATATCTCTGATCATAAATCATTTTCCAATCTAAAAAAATCAGCATCTTTCCATGTAGAACCACCTTAACCTCCTTCGCAACTTCCCCTGTGTCTGCCAATCTCCCCTCTCCTTCCCTTCCCCAAAGTGCCCCACCTGGTGCCCCCTTTTGCCCCACCCATACCAATACCCCTAGTGGCCCACCGTCCCCTGTCCCTACATCCCCATGAAGTGTCCTCCACCCTCCCACATAATAAAGGCGTGATATTTTGGCACCTGTAGCACACCTATGGCATTTTCATATGCCCTTCCACCCATCTATTTAATTTAATTTTATCTAAGATTCCATGGGGATAAGGACAACTAATGCTCCCTGTAGCTAGAGCCTGGTAGCTCACACCCCGCTCACTTTCATAACTAAGGGGCCGATTCCAATTCGGGCTGGAAATCCCTCCGACTGAGTCGGATTCGGAGAGATATCCGACCGAACCAGACTCTAGCAGTTCGACCGAACGAGTACGATGCGGACGCATGCTATCGGACTCGATTCGGTCGGACTCCCATTGAAGTCAATGGGAGCCGGTCGTACGATGCGTACACGAGCTCCCATTGACTCAATGGGTGCGTCGTGAACAAGGGCGCCCCCACAGCGGGTACGCGTCGGTGCGACTCGCGCCGTACACGCATGTGTAGGGGGGACCCATGGGTCCCCCCTGTGTGCGACTCGCGCGGCTATGCGTACAGGGGGGTGCGACACGGACCCCCGAAGTCCGGCTCCGACTGCTCTTTCGAGCCGGACGGCGCGAGTCGGTCAGACTGTTCGAGGCGCGCATCGTACTTGCCCGGTCGGGGAACATCTCCATTGCGTGGTGCGAGTCGAGTCCGTACGAGTCGGTCGGAGCGGTTCGGAGCCGGGAACGAGTCGGTCGGGGATTTCGCGTACGCTCGCATCGTACTTGCTCGCGTGGACGGGTGTTCGAATCGGTCGGAAACAGGGCGTCCGAATCGGATCCGGTAAAGCCGAATCCGATTCGGTGCCCTACCGGCCAAGATCGGAATCGGCCCCTAAATCTCTAGCTTCCTTTATCTCTGAGAATACCTGAAATCTGCACTCCCACAAAATGTTTAACCTTGCCGGTTGAACCAGCTGGGCTTGCACCCCTTTAGCTTTAAATTCACTTAGCATTTGTTTGAATTCCGATCGCCATCAGGGATTCTCAAAGGACGTTTAAGGGTAAATGTGGAAGAAAAAGTCTCGCTCGACATTTATAGACTTTGGATGCATAGCCTTCCGCAAGATTCGCTAACATATCCTATAATCTGAGAAATGTATCAGTATTGTCTGAGGCCTTTTCCATCCCTCGATAGCATGCCAAGAGGTACTCTATGTGCTCTAGCATTTGACAAATCTAAAGCTGGTTCATTGAGTACTTGAGTGGCTATCAGGCTTCTGACCACCTCTACCATTTCTGAGTCTGCTTTCCAGTTCTCAGGCCCACCTACTAAACGCAGGTTGGACCAGCAGGATCGATTCTCCATATCTCCTAGATTCCCATTGATGCTCTGCATTCCCTTCTGTATTGTTTGGATCCATTTAGCCTGTTTGGAGACCGTATCCTCCAGGTCTGACACCCTTTGCTCAGCTGTTATTTGGTGGGCGCCTGGATCTGAGATTCTGGTTTCTATAGCCCCTAGTCATGCTTCCAATGTACTCACAAGATCAGCTTAGGCTATTTTAATATCCTGTACTTCCTTAAAAACCAGATGGAGAGGTCCTCCAGGATCTTTCAAAACTGGCATATTATTAAAGCCTGAGTGGGATGGGGGGGTGTTGTTGACTGCGCCAAACCCTCTGACTTAATTGCCCGGTGTGACCCTGTCAAATTTACATTAGGAGTTGTGAGTATATTAGCCTTCTGCAAACTACCCTCCCTCTCTTCCTCTGTAATATTGATCTGGTGTTTGCCATATCGAGATGGGGGAGCCTCTGTCCTTCTTTGAAGTTAACCAATTGCTCTTTGGGTTTGAGCCAATCCTGTTTTGTCTTTTCGGCCTGGGTCTCCTGGGCAGAATGAAATTGCGGTAGCGGATATAGGCACAAACGCCATTACTCTTCGGCAGTGCAGAGAGATGCTGAAGCCTTCTCATGCACACAGCCTGTCAGGAACTCGCTTTCCGTCATCACCCACTCCTAGGTGCACAGCCCAAAAGATCCATTCATCTAGCTCCAATTTGCACATCACGAACCATCTGCTTGTGAAAGCTTTAACTGTCTCACTAGGCTATTGTTTCCAAGAACTAAACATTATGGGGCTTATTTATGAGCCCTTGCAACACTTTTGCACCGCCGATGCATCACTTTTTGTGACGCACCGGTGGTGTAAAAAAAAAAGCCATGTTGTGCCCTATTTACAAAGTGACGCATCTAGGTAGATGCATCACTTCGTAAACCCCTGCACTACATTATACCTGCGTCAGGTATAATGTATGCAGGGTGGGCGTTCCCCTTCATCAAAGCCTTGTAGAAGTGGCGCATTGAAATCTATCAGATTTCAGTGCGCCACTTCTAGGACGCCATTGCGTGGAGGCAGGCGTAAGAGTGATGCAGGCCCTTTCACATGGGGCTTGCCCCATGTGAAAGGACACATTGCTGGAGTTGCAACTATCTATTTTCAGACACACCCCAGCAATGCGCCACTTTTTAGCATACAGATACGTCAGGAATAGTGACGTATCTGTAACTCCTTGCGACATGATGCTCCGTACTTTAAATACGGCGCATCTATGGTGTCGCAAGGAAGGCACACTGAGACGTGTCTCATCGCTGCTTTGTCACAGTGATGCAACACTTTCATAAATGAGGCCCTATGCGTTATACATACGTATGGGGGCTTTTGTGCGCCTTCGTCATCCTTTGGTTCTACCCACCAGAGCACATTTAATGAGGTTATGGGTCAGCCCCCTTCAACCATTGACTCCTCTGACAGTCGTTGTTGGCATCCTGCTTGTGCACAGTCCAGCACTTTCTCGCTAGAAATAGTCCCCGTTGAGTGTCAGGATTGGTGAGCCAATGCGCCCTTTTGAAAACTTAACAACAAACAGTATTGTTGGCTTTGATGATTTTTTTTCCCGTTTGCATGGGCCCGGCAGCTCCACCAGTGGTGGCTCACAGAGGGAGTGCTGCGGGGTGGTGAGGCGGGGCGGGGGAAGGGGCAGGGTGGGGGGTAGTGGAGTGGGACATACCACGGCCAGGAGTAAAGTAAGTAAATAAATAAATAAAACTATTTACCTTGCGCTCGCTGCATCGCCATGTTGGGGATGCAGCGAGGGCAAGGTATATAGATTTATTTATCTATTTACTTACTTTACTCCTGGTGGTCGTATGTCCGACTCCACTACCCCCCACCCTGCCCCTCCCCGCCCCACCCCATCGCCTTGCAGCACTCCCTCTGCGAGCCGCCACTGAGCTCCGCACAGACTGCTACCGGGCTGCTGGCTGCTTTTAGTCTACAATAGCAACACTTAAGGGCACTGCTTTGGTACGCTTAAAAAGGATGTTTTTGAATAGTGATCTTAAAGCAATGCTTCTTACAGAAAAATATGCTAATTATTTTTTTTATTTCCCAAAAACTTAATTCCTATAATAAAATAAAATAGGTATTTTGAAGAAAAACACCAAATGTATTGCCACCTTACTTTCCTTTATAAGCTCCGCTGAAACACATTTTTGTTATGCAATCTAAAGCAGCGCTGGTCATGGTGTGCAATGCTCTCTGTAAGCGAGTTGTTTTGGTTAGTGACAGGAGAGGAAAAGCACATGGTAAGGTGCTTCTATGGTGCATATCTATTGCCTTACACCCCATAGGTGCATGCATACACTCCATAGTGATGGATAATGAGTGAGTGATAAACCGTGGGGTTCAGCAGGTCCCGTCCTTTCATTTAGTGGATTCCATTCAGCTTTATTTAGAAACGTTTTTGAATAAGCAGGTTTACTTTCCTGGCCACTAGTTACTATTCTTTCAAAATAGGTTGGTTCATAAATAGTATAGAAAAACGCACAGTGTTTAAATATAATACATGTCAATAACTTAACTGCAATAAAAATGCTCTTTGCGTTCCGAATACTAGGCCACATGAAGGAGGCACCTATTATTAGTTGAGGGCCAGCTTCTAAATATGCAGCAGCAGTTCCTCCATAGGAGCAGAGGAGCGTTGCACCCCCCGCACACTGCTGTGCAGAAAGCGTGAAAAATAAAATGGCAATAAAATGATTTTATTACCATTTTATTTTTTATTCTCTAACAGTGAACAGAGTGTGAGGGAGGGGTGTGGCCAGTGCGTCATTGCTGCTGATTGGCAGCAGTAAGGAGTGGCCACTTCAGTTTGAAGTGCGCATGTTAGTTTGTCCGGCTATCGTTCTAAGGCCAACTCGGCATGTACAATTCAAACCTCTCCATCCCAGCTGGGGTGGAGAGCAGGCAAGACCTCCAGTGTCTTTAGGAGTGCTGAGCCACTTTGCTCCAGTCAATCCAGATGTTTTGCTCATGCTGCTTAACATTGTTAACATCATGAGAGCAGAGTCTGGATTGGATAAGAGAGTTGGCTATGGGACCTCGCGCTTGGAGGAGTCTGGATCCAGGAACATCGAAGACGTGCTGCGGGCAGTGTAAGGTAAGTTAAACTTTTAATTTGTTTGTAAAATGATGTTTTTCTTGCCCCACCAATTTCATATGCCACTGTAAATATGGTACTTCTGGAATTGGTGTTCATCCCGTGCAATTCAGTTACCAGTTCAGTAGATTGTAATGGGGCTGGGGAGGGTCAGTCAGTGGGACATATTGTGAGGCCTTCTCCATTATCTGTTCATTTGGAGTGTTTATTATGTCTGAGATTATACATTAAGGGCCCGATTCTGATGTCGTTAGGAAAGCCCTCCAGACGACTCGGATCCGGAGAGCTTTCCGAACAAATCGCACTCCGTGAGTCCGAGCCACCGATTCCGATGTGTCCGTATAGTGATGGACTCGGTTCGGTTGGACTGCCATTGAACTTCATGGTAGCCTGTGTACCGAATGACTACACAGGCTCCCATTGCAAAAAGGGGTGGGTGGGGAAAAGCGTGCACCCTGTGGTGGGCACCCCATGGTGCCCGCCACACTGTGCATGCATTTAAAGGGGGGACCTATGGGTACCCCCCTGCGACCGATTTGAAGAGCCCCGGGTAAAGGGGGGCCTGCTACGGACCCCCGAAGTCCAATTCCCACATCCGTTTCGTCTTGGCAAAACCGAGTTGGTACGGCTGTCAGAATTGGTCATCGTACTTGCTCGTTCGGAAGCCGTCCCCATTGAGCTGCACGAATCAGCTCCGAACGACTCGGACTGAATGATTCGGGTTCGGAACCAATTCAGTCGGCGCAGACGGCTTCCTCATATCGTACTTGGTTGTTCGGAACAGGGGACGATTCGGTAGGACACATACGCTCCGAATCGGATTTGCTTCTTCCCAATCGCGTTTGGAGCACTTCCGAATGAGATCGGAATCGGGCCCTTATCATGTTGGGGGTTCTGAGAAGCCATTGCTAAATTTCACCTATTATGTAAGCAATAGTTTTAAAATGTGATACGCTTCTTATCATGTCTCTTTATCTCCATTGTATGGAAAATAATGCTTTCCATAGGGCATCCACCTGACTGTAAAATTATGCTTTTTAATGATGCTTGCTAAAAAGATTGCTGAAAAAGTTGGTAAATTGTTTAGGCTGGATATGGCCAAACATCTTGACATCAGGCACTATTTCAAAAGCCAGAGATCTCAAAAAAGACATATGGGCATACAGCAGAAATATCTGTCAGATGCTGAACACAGCAGCATGGGGTACCTCCTAATACCCCAGACTATACCACACTCACCAATTTGTCGGTGTAATTATATTCTGTAGTGCATGGGGACTGAATGGACCTGGCTCAGAGCTTACACCAGACATTCTTTCTATCCAAGTATTCTTGTCTCATAGTTCCTTATGTCCCCCTTTCCCATTTGGCACTGTTAACTCTCTCTGGCATTGTTGCTCCATCCTTTCCTTAATTATTCCTCCCCTCTCCCATCCTTTATTCCTCCTTGTCGTACTTCCTCTCTTTCAAGGTATCAGCCACGTAGAGCTCTTGTGTGATATTTTCACTTAAAAAAACTGTACTACTCTCTCTCCAGCTGTCACTTCCATCCTCTCACTCTCTCTTTCGATTGCCCTGCCTTACTCCTTGACATTTTTGCTGCCTCACACCATCATCAGTTATAATACTTGTTGGATAAACCCAATTTTGCTGACCACCTAAATGCAGTAGGACGTGAGAGTCAATCAACACTACCAACAATTAACTCCCAATTTGATTTTCCTCTTCAGCCCACGAGATGTTTACTGTATACCAACCTTTTTTGCTTCTATTCTTTCTTCCTACATTTCTCAACATTTTTCTTCCTCTGGCTTGCCCTGGGCCATCTTTTTTTTCTATTTCCTGGATGACTTCCAGACGAAAGCTTAGCTGGCAAATTCTGCTGTAGTGAGCAGCTGCTTCAGTCAGACAAGAAACTGTCATGCTAGTTAAGGAACAGTGAACACTAACTGGAGAGACCTACCATGCTCTAGGCTAATGACAGTTTGCATGTTATTCTGAACATCCTACCAATTTGCCTTAGCTGTAGTGATAGCTGTATGTGATCACTGGATACACCATACCTTAGTATCCAACCTTGTTACTGGCCTGAGATTTCAGGCCAGATCCACCATTTGTACAGGCTTATGATTTCAGTCCAGTATCCATCATTTTTACAGGGTTGGGATTTCAGTTAACAGCCTAAAGCATTCTGTGTGCAATGGTCTTGGTTTATGAATAGGACTGGAAATATATGATACCCAGTGATATTAGGTCAAGTGGTCTCTTTGATTTTTTTGTTTAAGTCGCCAATATGCAGCTCCCATAACAAAATTAGTGTCTGTGATTGCGTAACTGCTTATTTTGACTCTGCATTTCAATAAGCGAAGAGTACTATACCATACCTTTATGAGGAACCCTGAGCCCAATCTTGGTAGCTTATGGCTCGGAGGGTGAACCTACCTTAGAGAAGGGAGGTAAGTATTTAGGCAGACCCCCAAAACAATTAAATTGAAATTCGCAAACCAATTTAGTAAAATGAAGAACAATTTAGTATGTAAAATAGCACATAAATTATGAAGAATAGATTAGGGGATCAGGAGAGATGATTTTTTGAAGTTTAAAAGTAAATAAATGCTAAGAAACATAAATCTAGCCCAACTACAATAGAGCACAATTCTGGCAAGCCCTCACAGTTCCCTCAGTCAACAAAGTAAATTTTTCTCTTACTCAAACCAATTCAAAAAGTCAAAATCCTTCAGGAGGGCATTGTGTTGATGCCATTGGGGAAAGTCAATCAGTAAAGGAGCTCCGTGCCAATAATCACGGCTGCCGTTTGGGACGTATTCCGTAGAGACACTTACTGCTGTCAAATTAAAGGTCAGGGTTCATATATTCTTGGGGATGAGAGGACTGCCTTTTCCCTCCCATTTGTAGCTCTCTGGAGTCTGGAATTGCACGATGTGCTAATGTGAATTCCTTTATATCCTCGATGATTTATTAGCAACCTACCGTTTATATTTCAATGGTATTGATTCTTTTTTGAGAATTGCTTTTTAGCACATATTTTCTGACTGAACTCATAGTGCTGCCAGTACCCATGGAATTATTTTGCTTCACATATTTCTGTCATTATCTTCTCATTCACCCCTGTGACCATTTACCTCTAACAATTTTGTAATGCAAAGATCTTCTTTCAATGGCGAGACTCCTTTTCTCACATATATGTGGTTTCTCAAGTTTAACTGCGCCATTCATTTGCTTTTAATTTCTTTTGTGCTTCTGTGTGCCCCTGCCTGGGGAAAACAAGGGAAATTAAATTGGCATTTCAATTTTCAGGCATTGTGCACTCTGTGTATACTTCGTCATACAACAGTAGTTCAATGGAAGTCACTTCTCTGCCTCCTTCAGGCAGTATGGCGTCTGCTGTTCCAAGACTCACTCCAACAATGAAGGTCCAACACACTGGTCCTTCCAAGAAACTTAAGCATGATCTGTTTCACTTGACAAATTGCCTTCATCTATATCTAAGGAACCTTTGCTTCAAGAAATACAAGTTCTTCGTCCTTTTGAGGAAAAAACAAATATACGGATGTAAAATCTATCTTGATACCAAATGGTCTTCTATGGATTCTCGCATTGTGGATATTAGTGGCATCCAAGACGAAGTAGTTAAGATACCAGCCATGAGAATGGGACTTGCCTTACTAAAAAAGCCTGCTTCAGGCTTAGAAAATAGGAATAGGTGCAATGAACTTTGCATTTATGGCCTTCCTGAGGATGTTCAAGATGAAGTCCTTGTCTCATTTTTCTCTACATTCTTAACTCAGATTCTAGATTTTTTTAGCTCCTTCAGGTCTTAACATCCAAAGAACTCACAGATGAAATCACTAATTTGCCTCACAAGCATCTTCGTCTAAACCTAGACGAGTTAGTCTCTTATTCTTAGAATTCACTGATCTTCTCAAAGTTCCGTCAGCTGTAAAAGTGAAGAACTAAAGAAGTAGGTGCTTAGGTCTGGCCAAACACGTCTTTAGGCAAGATGTCACTAAATCTACAGCAAAATAATTTTCTTGCTCTTTGCCCATCACTAAGAAGCATGGAAGCTCGTTTTGGCTTGCTTCACCCATGTTTCTTCTAGTTTTTTTTACAAGGAAAAGGCATACACTTCTGAATATCCTATGAATCTTTGAAAGTTCATTCAAGAACACTATAACAATTCCATGCAAGATGCTGGTCCCTCTACTCGTTTATTCTTTATATTTACTATATACAGTTCCTTTATATGTTTTTTTCCTAACTATATCTTACTCTCCTATAATATGGTTGTTTCCATTTATTCTCTTTTATGATATAGTTCTACAGTTTTTTGTGTCTCAATATTTCTGAATAATATTTATGTTTTATTTATGTCTAACACTTACCTTTATCATTTCAGGTTTGTTCGTAATAGATTGTCCTCATGTTACTCCCCTCCCTTTGTTTTTGACCCTCTGGCGCCTCCAGTTCCCCTCATGATGTGCTGTCACCACTTCTACCCCCCTTTTCTATCTCAAACAGCTAGATTGTTCAGTCCCCATTTTTATGATATGTACTATCTTCTTTTTGTTTATCATTGCGTTTTCTCATTTTATTTCGCTTCCCTGTTTTTATTTTGGTTTTTTTCCCTTCTACATTCTATCTTGCTTCACCTTTTTTCTTTTAAAATTCTTCTCTCCCTTTTCCTTATTCCATAGTTTTATTTCATAACCATTGTTGCTCAGAAGTTAAAACGTTCATGGGTACATATTGTTCTTGTTTCACCTACTCCAAATAAGAAAAATGGTGTTGTCATTTTCTATAGTAAACATTAAGTTCTTTTTGTTCTTTCTCAAGTAACAGATAATGAAGGAAGATGGATTGTAACTGAGCTTCTTGTTAACCATGGTCCAATGACTGTGTCAGGGCCTGATTACGCGTTTGGAGGTGTGGGAGCAGGATGGCATGCCACTGCCCTGCTCCTTCACTTCCAAACTGCTGGCTGCCCACCAGATTGCGAGTTTTCTTAATGTCTGGCAAGCGGTCCTTTGGCGTTCCCATGGCAGTGCCTTTGAAAAAGGCACAGAAATCAGAACGCCAAATCTCTTTCCTGCACGGCATGGACAATTAAGCCCATGCTGTGCAGGAAAGGGAGTCCATGCACATAGGGTGGCACACCATGTGCCCCCCTGCATGCAACCAAGGGCCTAGAGGCAACATGGGGCCCTGTAGGTCGTAATATGCTTGGCAGGGCCACTGCATATTGCGTGCCTCTGACCACCGTGCCACCGCCAAAGAACATGACTCCCTGGCAGTTGCGGCGGTCCCCTGGAGGTTTTACCACCATAGTTGTAATACAGTGGTTGGACCACTGGTGCAGCGGGGTTGTATGATAGAGGCACGCATGGCTAAACCACGCATACCTCTACCATGCAGACCGAACCAAGAATGCAACTTAACCACGCATTCTGTTGCCACGCATGCCTTTACGACTCAAACTTGTTGTAAGGGCATGCTTGGTAAGGGAATATGCATGGTTAAGATCGCAACTACCCCTGACCCTCTTCCCACCCTAAGCCCTAAAATTCTATCCCCCTACCTCGCCCCCCCGCCTTGAGGCCAAAAAATGAGGTCATCCTGTCCTTAAAACTACTCCTTCCCCTGCCCTGAAGCCTAAAAAGCTTACCCCCTTTAAAAACACTACTCGGACCCCACCCTCCCTGACACTTATCCCCGGGCTGACCATAAAATTACCCCAAACCCCTCCCCCGCCCTGAGCCCTAAAACTCTGCCGCTTTAAAAAAAACTGCCCCGACCCTGAAGCCCTGAACGTTAAATCCAACCCCCAAACTTTAAAATCACTATCCCGACCCTGCCCTGAAAAGTACCCCACACTGCCCTTAAAACTACCCCAACCCCCTCCCACAGCCCTAAAATCCTGCCCTCTTTAAAAAAACCTTTTGTGACCCCCCTGAACCCTAAATCCGACTCCAACCCTTAGAAATTACCCTCCAAACTCAGCCTCACTTACCTGTCCATTTCTGGAGCTTCCCGATCCAGCGCTTTTTCTTCCTCTCCTCCATCCAGGCACCAGCCCACACTATCTGCCTTAACCATGCATATGCGTGGTTCAGGCAAGCGTAGTGGTGCTTGCGTAGGAATGGCGCACGTCGCTTTGCCCACATTGTTCTGGCTGTTTCCCATGCGGCAGTCCCTGACTGCTACAGCACCTCCACCACGGGTTGGACTGCCGAACTCGTAATCATACCCTTTTAGGACCCGATTCCGATGCGGTTTGGAAATCTTCCTGACCGAATCAGTTTGGGAATGGTTTCCGACCGACTCGGATCGGGAGAGTCCAACTGACCGATTACGATGCATCCGGATGCTTCCAGGCACGATTTTGGTTGGACTCACATTGACTTCAATGGGAGCCTATGTTTCGACTGAATACATAGGCTCCCATTGAAGAAACGGGTGGCTGGGGAAAATCGGGTACCCCTGGTGCCTGCTGCACTGTGCATGGCTGGTAAGGCGGGACCCATGGGTACCCCCAATGGCTCGATTGGGAAGGCTCCGGGTGCAGGGGGGCCCACTTTGGGCCCCCAAAGTCTGATTCCAACTGCCGATTCAAGTCAGACGGCACGATTCGAAAAGGCTGTCCGAATCCAGCATCGTAATTGGTCATTCGGAAATGCTGTCCGTAGAGACGTATGATTCTGCTCCATACGGCTCAGTAATTCTAAAATGCCGTCAGGTTCGGATTGGGATATTCCTAACGCCTAACTCGCATCGTACTCGGTTGGTCGGAAACCTTTCCAATTTGGTCGGAAAGACACGTTCCCGATCCGACTTCGACGGAATCGGGCCCTAAATGTTTAGGGACCTAGCCAAACTGATTTTATGTTTTGGTCTACCATTGAGAAGAAATGTCTTCAATTTGATGATGAATATGGTGTTTTTTTAAGGGGATTGCAAACAAATAATGGACCCATTCATAGATAGACAATCCACAGTAAAATTCCTTCCTCCTAAAATGCACACACACTTTTGTTCTTTTATTTCACATAGATTCCTAGTAGAAACTTGGAAATTATGTAATCCTACTGCAAGGGAAAACACATTTTTCTATCCAGTCAATGGTTCCCTCACTAGATTCGATCATTTATTTTTTAACAAGCACCTCTCCCAACACCATATTAAAGTTGTAATTGAACCAATTTTAATTTTAGGCCATGCCCCTGTTGTAGCTGATTTTGATGTACTTCCTGTTCATAAAAAAACCCAATAGATGGGAAATGAACAATGCACTACTAACTGATACACAGTTTTTATCCTCTTTTTTGCCTTTTTTTCTCAGATTTTTTCGTTATTTATAATGACCCAACTAACTCCCCTCAATTACTATGGGACACTTTTAAAGCTACTGAATGTGGTTTTATTATTGATTATGTTTCCAAGAAAAAAGTGCTTCCTCACACAATATACTAAGCTGTTGTGCACTATTAAACAATTGGAGCATCAATAATATTCTTCTAAATCAAACAATAGCCTTCATGACTTAGTTGCGGACAATTTACGTTTCAATCATATTTCAAAAGCTAATGGCTCTACTTACTTGCTGAAAGTTAGTGCTCATTATTATGGAGGTCTAAACAAAATGGGTAAACTTTTTGTCAGTTATCTTAAACTAAAGAAAGGTCGTGCCAAAGTGGAATCTCTGCAGACTAGAATAGATACCTCAATCTTAAAGGATGCTGATATCCTTAATGAAATTGTGAATCTTTTTAAGACACTTTATACCCAGGATTCTGTTCCTTCACCATCCAATATTGATTCTGTTATCCAATTAATTAAAAACAGATAAACTCTGACATTTATTTTTTGAGTTCGGAGCATGATATAACCATCCAAGAATTGTTTTCTGCGCTCAAATTATTAAAAAGAGATACACCCTGGGCCAAATGGTTTTTCTGTTGAATTTGACTCTCATTTCTCTTCTATATTATTGCCTCACATGTTCCCTCTGTTGCATCGTTCTCTTCTCCTAATTCACCAAATGATACCTTTTTAAAAGCATCCATTTGCCTTATTCATAAAGAATGGTAGGACCCTACCTTAAGTAAAAACTATAGACCCATATCAAAAATGAATGTTGACTATTAAAATTTTTACTAAAATTCGTGCTTTACATCTACAATTCTTTTAACCTCAGTCAATTGGTCCAGAACAAGCTGGCTTCATAAATGGTTGACTTGGATCCAAAAATACAAGGTTATTTTTCAATGTTTTAAGTAAAGCTATTACTCTTAAATATCCTTTAGCGGCTATTACTGTGGATGCAGAAAAGGCATTTGACAGACTTGATGGGAATTTCCTTAATCTCCTTATAATACGATTCCCCAAAATCTTCCATAATAGCGAATAGGAATACTTCTCCCTATTCCATAGGTCAAAGAGGTGTTCGAAATGGTTGTCCCTTTTCTCCATTATTATTTATACTAGCATTGGAACCATTCCTTTCTAAGATCAGAAAAAAACCATTGTGTTCAGGTTTTCAATACAACACCTGCCATATGAAACATGCAACAAATGCAAATGACATTCTTTTATTCATTTTGAATCCTGAGGTTTCTTTACCAGCTCTCTCCAAGGACATTTTAACTTTGTCAAAGTTTCTTGCTATAAAATTATTTTAGATAAAACTGAAATGTTACCTATGAAGAAATATTGCAATAGAGACTTATTTGCCTCATCTGGATTCACTTGGAACTCTCCAAATATTAAACATCTAGGAATCTGGTTTACAAATTCAATTATCGCTACTATTTCTACCACCCTTGAAGTAGGAATCTTTGCTTTCTAAATGGAGTCCCCTTTTTTGTCATAGTGGGGTCATTTAGACTCAACTAAGATGATTTCCCCCATTATTGTTTATTTTTTATCTATGATGCTTGTTCATAGTCATCAATCTTACTTTTGAAGAATCGAGTCCCCTTTGTCTAACTTTTAATGGAAAAATTCTGTCCAATCTCAAAAAGGTTAAGCGCAAGGGTGGTGTCAATTTCCCTGACTCTTTGTCTTCGACGAGCATCTCTTTGGTTAATGAAAAGTTCATCTCCTTTTTTAGGGATTTGGCACATTATAGAAAGAGCTCTGAAATATCTTTCACAATCTTCACATCTTCCTAATTTTTCATCTCCTATTTTTAGACATGTATGCAAATTATTACCACAACTCTTTTCTCATAATGCTTTGTGTCGTACTACTTTTCTTCGGATGTCTATCTGGTAAAATAACCTTATCAAACTTAATAATAGACCTATTTTTTTATATCATGGAGAAACCAATTTCTAATTTAGACTGGTGGTTTATTTGTTAAGTGAGTTCCTATCTTCTTTCCCCATTTTAAACAGAAATGTAACTGTCCTAATTCCTTCCAATCTAAGTTTTTAATTTTGATTAATTTTCTGGATATCTTCCTTACATTACCCGAACTTTCAAATGACTCCTATTTTAATTATCCTTTACTTGAAATGATATCTTCTAATCCTAAGGCTTCCCTAATATATACATTTCCAAATTCTTCTAGGCATCCCAGAACAAAGACTTTACTTGAATCTTTCAGGGAAGCTGACTTGGGATGCTCCTGGTCAAATTCCAATTGGGATAAATTGTGGATTAAAATTCATACAACCACAAGAACAACCTTTTTACTTAAACCTTATTTTTCATTCCTAATAGATTACATTTTACTCTGCTCTCCCTACCTAAACTTTTCACAATTGCCAACCCCCACTGTTGGTATTGTAATAACATACGTAGGAATCTGAAATACGTTTTTCTGTCCTAATATTTTACTCTTTTCACATAAAGTTTGGCATCAAATTAATTCTATTTTTCTGACAAATATTCCTTTTACTATTGCTTCTAATTTATTAGTTAGTTTGGCTGAAAATTGGCATTTGAATTTTTCAAAATTTAAATTAGTAGATCTCTTGATTGCCATAGCCTTCCAACAGATTATTACTAATTGGAAATGCACTTCCTATAAAGCCTGCTGGTATGTAGTATGCCATCGCCAATGACTCTACTCTTAAGTTTAACGGATTTCATAGGCGGCACCTTCAAATGTCCCCCTGAATGCTTGAATTCTCTGTTATACTTATTCATACTCATTCATTGTTATACTATTTATGTTTACTCTCATTTTCAAATACTCACATTTAAGTTGTATTGCAATTTTTGCTGATCACCTTTGGTTATTACTCACCTTATTGCACCCATATCTCTCTCCCTCTTTCCTTTCCATTTTCTACCCCACTGGATTGTCCTGATGGACACGTATGATGCAGCTGCTCTCCTGATACTGCACCAACACCCTCCGCACACCCATCTAGCATAGGAGTCACCAGTCAGGTGACTTGCCAATAAAAGGGGCTGGGCTCACATGCCCTGGGCCTGTTACCTACCCGTAACACTTGAGGCTATGTCATCCCTCTTGTAGCGTGTGAATGTAGGGCTCCAGACACCACATTGATGACTAGGGGATCTGACTCCACCAGTTGTGCTGAGAAGAGAAAATACTCTTTACTCCCCACATCCAGCTGCTTCAGGTGCCATCTGCCTAAAGTGACCAGTCTGCAGGCAACAAAGCCAAATGAGGTGGAGATTAGTGGTGCCATGCTGGGAGGACTTGAGGGCAAAAAGGGTGTCAAGCTGAGGCACCACTGTAAAGCTGCTCCTTAGTCAGATTGGAGTGCTGTGATGAGCGTTTCCCTCCACCGCCACTCACCGGTGTAGGTGCAAGCTGCGGCCACATGGTCCGTGGAGCAAGGTCCCGAGTGGATTCAGCAGGAGTGCAGAAGTGGACTTATACGAGCCTGTTCTTGCTCCTGGGGTGGCATCAGAGTCTCACCACTGCCAAACACAGGAGGGATCCAGTCTTCACAGAGCTCCCACAAGCAGGGAGTCAGCACTGTGTGAGGCCCGAAGTAGTGTGCCCAGCCCTGAGGAAGCAAGCACCGCCAACACAGGTCAGTCCGCTGCACATGGTGAAATGACTCTGGGCCGACAATGCTGATGAGGGAAAGTGCTACACAATGGACAAGGCCATCCACTAGAGGGTGTGTGTTCCTTAAAAGAAGTAAACAAGAAGGGAAGGACCAGGAGCAGTATACGCTCAGCTGAGCTGAAGACTGATTCCATGCCTGTGAATGTGAGAGGCTGTACCAGGTCCGCTATATACCTATGCCCTCTGGTGGTTGCATGCTGGCACCATCAGAAGATGAAGAGACTGTTTGCTGCTAGCACCAGCTATCGGCTACTGGCATGAAAGGGAAGGCAGAGCACCACACACCAGGAGCGCCAGAACAGGGGCACTACCCAGCAAGAGAGGTGACTCACGATGAGTGAGGCCAGAGCGTGAGGTTGGGTCCACCGAGCTCTGCTGATCATCCCGCTCCGTTGAGCTCCCCCTGGAAAGCCTACCAACACCCAAACTCCTGTGGTGGCACTCCCCTACTGGTCATTGGAGGTACTTCACCAGTTTCTCATTGTTTGGAAAGAGGGCAGGTGTGTAGCATGAAGGAAACTAGTCTTGCCTTCTGACACCATACATGAGATTTTGCCCCACTAACTAGGTCTGCCTCCAGAGACACCATTGGCCCAGAGAAGGAGGAGGTGACACCAGGATGAGACAGGTTGCCATGATGCAAAGCACATGCATAGCTCAGGGAGGACAGTAACATAGTAGTGACAGTCAACTCAGGCAAATAGACAAATCAGAGTGGTCAAATCTACCCTGCCACATGTCTAAAGACACACCACAGTGGCAGGGCCCATAAACCTCCAGGTATCGATTGATGCCCCAACAGTAGAGGCCCTGCACTGCACTGCAACTTGAGCACTTTGAGAGTGTGCACAGACATTGTTGGGCAGCACACCATGGGTAGCATGCCATTACGGCACCACAGCACCAAAGAGTCTACATGGGCCCCAGCATAAAACTTCTGCAAAACCAGGTAAACTCGAAGAGGCAAAGAGAAGATGGGGGAGCCAGGCTGCACAGAAGAGGAAAGCACCACATTGTTGCGTCTGTCCATTGAAGGAGGGGGATGTTTCGCAGACTTCATGGAAGACACCCAGATCACAAAGGGCAACTCACAGACTGCTACCTTACAAAAGTCCTGCACCTCCCCCAGTCAGGAACCCCAGAGATACAACACTGTGCAACCAAGCCTGCCATGTGCCATTGGCCCAAAGCAGGACCAGGCACAACACAAACCAAGCAAGCACCAGTGCGGATGTTGACATGACCTCAAAGTGCTAACATTGTGCCATAATGAGACGGTTAGTTGGAAGCAAGACTGTACACAGAGCAGGAGCTCCAAGAAGGTCCCTGAAGAAGAAACATGCAACACATAGTGTGACAACACACCGACCCAGAGAGGAAGAGTGTCGGCAGCATCAAGACCTTTGAGGCAAAGGCCCAACCAGACACATCTACCAACAGAGTGGGAGCTGCAAGAAGGTCCTGGAAGAAGGGACACACGATATGTGGCTGGACGCCACACAGCACAAGAGAAGACTAGGAGCTTTGGATCAGCGCATGCCCTCATCATCACCAAGTTGGAGCCCAACACCTGAGGCCAGTGGCCAGACTACTAAGACAGTCAATCCCTTAGAGGCAATGTTGGCCGGTCCAAAAGAAGGTGCATGCCACTGCACCCAGAAGGATAAGAGATTCGAGCAACAAGAAGTCTCAACAGCATAATTGGAAAGCATGCCGAAGCACCGTAGAGAAGGAAGTTTAAGCATGACCAGCTAATCCACACTGGGAAACCTGATGACAAACCAAGCCCAGCAGGAGAGAAGGTCAAGAGTGACCAGGCCTGAAAGGCACTTTTGAAAAGACTAGGGTCATTAACGGTGTGCATCTATTCACAGAAACATTCCACTGAAATGAAAGGAGGGTGACCTGGCAACAGCACAGTGGGAGAACCAAGAGTAAGTTTCAAGCATTCACAAACCAAGTCTCTTCCCCACACTTCCAACCATGGCCATCCAGACACAGCAACCCATGGCTCAGCAACTCAAGGCATCCAGGCTGAAGGATGTGGATGCTTCTCCAAAGGAAGGATGAAAGCACAGGGCAATGATTACCCCAAATTGTCGATGACCCAAGATGGAAGGCTTGCGACCATCAAGGCAAGTCGTCGTCACCTGTCGTACAGATTTATCACATGGCTGGTAGCCCCATAACACCAGTCCCTGTGTAGTGCGTCATTATTACCACCCATGGAGCATTGAACAACCAGAGTAGAGTCCAACACCAACTATACACTTACAGGCAAGTAGTGCCAATGACCATCTGAAGAATCAGTCAGCCAGTGACTACCTGCTCACCCTACCTGCATACTGATCATGATGGGAAGAGCACGTATTGACAATGGCACATCTATCCCTGCATTTGCATGAGTGACTAGGCAGTGGCTCCTTGGCAGTCTTGCAGCAGCCCAGACATGGCACACATGCAGCCCAAACACAGAGCGCACACTGTCCTGTGGCAAACCATCCAAGGGGCCTCCACAAGCATGAGAGATGGACGTGACACTGCCGGCACCGATGGATGCCAGGAGTTAGTGGGGTCTCTAAGCAGAAACTGTCTTCCCAGTCACAAGACTGTCCCCAGTGAGTTACCACCAGTCAAGCTTCACAATGGCCTCCAACAACACTCCTGATGCACCCGGTTTGAACTGTTGACACCAACCATGAATCATCTGAGCATCAGAAGAGTGGACAAACTCTACATTATGGACATGACTTCAGCTTCCAGAAGGTCTTTGAGCCAGTGTTAGTGTCCTGTCTCACACAGGTTAAATTATGAAGGCGAGCAAAGAGGTCCAATTATAGTCAGTGTCATCAGTCCATGCATCCACTGCTGTCCTCCTGGTTGACTCTAGAGACCTATTAACTCCCTGGTGTCTAGTTTATGTTAAAAACAGGATATTGAGTCAGGCAAGTGACCCACAAGACTTCATATGATGAAGTCGAGGTACCTGACAAGACTTCAGTTTTGGAGTCAAGAACTCCAAGTAGGGTAAGATGGCAACTTTAACAGCTGAAGTCACTTTGCCACCTCTTTTGACTGGTTTCTTCCAATTTCGCACTCAGGGTCTGATTACAAGAGGCCCACTAAATTACACATTTTTGTGCCTGTTTGCAAGGGGGCCACACTTACATGTGGTGCTATGGTTATCTTGCTCTGTAATTACCAGGTATGATAAACAGTGCACACTTTGTTACATTTGTCAACCCTGTTGGAATTCAACAAGGGGGGGGGGCTGTATTTACCCGGATATGTGGAGTTTAGTGCTGTAAGCACCAAAATGTGCATGTTATTCCCTGAAAGTTTGGAATATGCATAAAGTATTCCATCCAATAAATTCCAAACACCATGGTGAAAGATTTTTATTGGAATCAATAATCATTACATTCAACAGTGCCTATTTGTAATCAGGCCCCTACTGTCTTTTCTAGTCTTCATAAACCATTAGTGAGGCAAAGTCGGCAGGCAAGGTCTCCACAGTGGCAGATACCTTTGATGAGATGTTCCGCTGAAATTTAACTTTTTTGTGCTAAAAGTTCTGAGGGTGCAGGTCAGCAATCAAGGCCTCTGAGATCCTCTTGTCACCAGAGTCAGGGTACCACCTTCTTCTGCTCCTGTTTTCACCTTCAGACTTTGTCCATTTCTTAGAGCTTGGAATCTTCCAGTGGGGCAATGTCAAGAGCTGAAGCCCGGCAGGACTGCACAAAGCCAGATACCTAGGTTCCTCCAACCTATGGAAACCTTACACTTTACCACATGTTCTGAGTGGGATAAACTAGGGATTCCTACTATCCAAAGTTGCACTTTTCATTGGCAACCCCTGCGTCTTGTCTCTGAATTTACAGGGGTTAAATTTCTTATGTGTCCCACTTTGCATCAGTAGTGACGTTCGTCTCCTCACATATAAATCACCCAAACTGCAGCTGATAGCTTCTAGAGTGAAAGGCCCATGCACAGGGAAGGCAAGTTGAACCAAACTCTCTAGCCCGGTTTCAACCACAGAGTAGTTCTCTGCCAGGCCATTCTCCTGCCTTTCTTGTCCTTTATGCCTAAATGACCACAGGAGGCAAGCTACTCTGGCCCTTGCGAAGCACTTACAGTGCTTCACTTTTAGAAAAGCAGGCTGATGTAAGTGATTCCCACATTGGGATGCAAATAGCAGGTTCCTCCTCTACTGTCCTTCATTAAGGTCAACTGGGTTTTGAGGTGCCGAAGTTTGGGACCCAAAGACGTAATAGTACCTCAACAATCATTGGTGGATGATACACACATATTACTGGTAAGTTCCCCCATTTGGCCCTAGCCCACATTTGCATCCCTTCTCTTGGTTGCTAGTAAACTATCAAAGAAGGCACTATTCGGAGATGTTCTGAAATCGCAGGACCTCATTGCCTCTCTGTAGGGTTCTTTTTTCCTAACCAGGGGTTGCCCTATTATAAAGGGGGAATTCCCCTTCCCCCCGGAAAATCAACTCAGATTAGTTTTGGGCCCAAGCCTCTCCCTGGTGATACAGGAGATACCCTGGCTGAAAGCAGGTCAACATCAAGGCCAAGCTTCACATTAGAGCTCTAGTTAATATAAGCACTCTACTAGTTTCTGTCAGCCTATTGTGCTGCCCATCTGGTATATCTGTTTGCTGCCATCACAGTCCTGATTAACTATGGGTGAAAGTCCAAGAGGTACTCCCATTTGCCTTTTGTTCTTTGAAATGAGCTACTTCACACCTATACACTAGGGGTTCGGAGATCTAACTACTGTCACACAAATACACTCTTGAATAACTGTACAGGAACACCCTTCAAATAACATGCTAGATTAGCCAGGAATGCATTACAGCTTCCATGTAGAGTTATTTCTCTGCAGAGTAAGGAGTGACCTAATGAAGTTCCACACTGCTTAGACTAACAAAAGCCTCTTTGTTCTCATGTATGCGTCTTTACTAAAAAAGGAAGAAACCAAATTTTGCATAAAAAATGTGCACCTGTCTCCTCAGATCTGCTTACTTGAAAATGCCTAAGACATGATGTGAAATGAAACATTGACATGGGAGTAGAAATTGAACCAGGAATGAGCCAGATGGCAGATGTTGTTTCAGCAACCGAAAAAGGTGACTTCTCTAAATGTTCAATATTAAGAATAGTGTAGATGTCTTCTTTTTTTGCCAATTCTTTTTGCATGCATGTCAACTTATAAGGCAAAAACAACTCTGTTGCATTCAAATAATTCCATGGCACTTGATTAAACTTTAAAACCTGCAATGTCCATCTCAATTGCAAAATCAACCTTAACAAACTCTGGCCATGTTGAAGCATAGACATGTCATTTTACATGACAAAAAATGCAGATGAAACAACATTATTCAGTGAATAAATATGAGTTGACAATGTGGGCATGCCATTATCGACAGCAGCCAAATCTTTTTCCAAATTTTGCTTATCAGTTTGTCTCAAATGTTCAGCAGCTTCTTGTTGAGAAATTTTTAAATCTCATAATAAGTGGGGTGTTTGAAACATTTAGAGTGGACAAAAATCTTGTAGATCCATATTATCTGAAAAGAGTGACAAGTGGTGTTTAACAGCTGAATGTTCTACCCATTGCTGACATAGTTTACCAATGCTGTATGTAGTGACAACCCCTGAGTGTTGTGGCTGAATATGCCGGGGGTCTGGCCTGCTCACCTTAAAACCTGTGGGAGAGTTAAAAAAACAAGCATTAAAACTATTGGTAACAACTGGCCATAATAACCACCCATCTGAAGCAGAAAGTGAAGAATTGGTCATTCATTCTGCACCAGTCTATTAAGCTGTTCATCTGTGAAATTGACAAATTGTTGCCAGTTATCAAACTTCGCAGTATAGAGGGGAAATATTTTAACACTGCCAAAGCCACGACACAGAGTCTGTTGTAGAGTTTTGTTTACAAAGATAAATTGGTGAGGGATCAGACAGGCCCTTAATAAAACATCAGTGCCTTGGACCTGCTAGTGTTCCCCAAGCAGATTTGAGTTCAATATTATCTTTCCAATACTCATAACCCTGTAGGGAGAGTTGTAAAATAATTAATCCAAATAAATCAATTTTGTTTGTGTGAGCATATTTTTCTTCAGTGGGGAAGGCTTCAGTTTATAAAAATATGAAACCGGGTCTGTAGGGACATGACTGGAAAAATAAGGAAACTTCTTCAAATATGTATTTGAACTTCCTACAGGAGGTCTCAAACAGTGTTCCCACTGTATATAATTAAAAAACACATTAGTTCTGTGTAAAAAGTGATGGGCATAATGACAGTAGCAAAACATTTCACCATAATCTGCTGAATTCAAATACAAATCTTCATTTTCAAATACTGTGTGTGATTCTAATTCAGATAGCATATTAGTAACAGTCACAACATCCCATTCATCAGAAATGGAACCTGGCGTAACAACATCATCCGTAGCAACTTTAAAAACAAATACCGAATTTGCAATGTTTCTGTGGGACCAAAAATGTCATAAGGAACCTTATCCTATACAATACCACCATGAACAGTGAATGCAGTATTGCTCACAAGTGACAAGTTTTTTCGGACCTTATGTGAAGAACAATGGGGCATAAGCACCTCAGCTACTAGTTATGAAGAAGTACTGTCTGGGAGATAGTGTCCATTTATCAGCAAAATGAAGACTGTTACAAATATCGAATCCAAAGGATAAGAAAAAATAATGAAAGAAAAATCCAATAATAGGACTGAAGAGGAAATTAAGGTAAGCCTGTTTCAGCCAAAGGAATTGTGCACACTACACAAGGAGGTATGTGAAGAGTGTGAAGGAAACTCATCAATGTTGACAAAATAACCAGAGGCAGTCTGAGTAAAAACAGGAACTTCATCAAGCAAAGAAGAGCAGGTAGGCACTTCCAAAGGTGGTTGATAATACACAACTTCCCTGCCAGGACCAGCAGTAGAAAACAACAAACTCAAGTTAGATACACAGCTTGTGTTTTTATCTTCAGTCTGTATGATTGAAAGTTCAGCATCTGAAGATCCCATTCAATGGGGTCGAAAGGTTAGGTTAGTCTCTTGCAGGGTAGTGAGAGGGGAGAAATAACTCCCCAGAAACCCTCATGCCTACTGTGGAGAACTAGCCAAATGGTGTCACTTGATCAAATCAATCAAAACTTGTAGTCTCTTTTTACAAGCGGAGGCAAAATCACAGTTTGAGTACCTTGGATGGCAATGACCAGCACTGGTGCACGATAGGACTGGCCGAACTCTTTTTTATCTGTAATCTTCTCTCAGACTAGATCCCCAACTTTAGAATCAGCCAGAAACCACTGGTTGCTCCTTCACTTAGTCAGTGGCAGACCGTCTAGAATTTAAATTGAAATGGTCATCTCAAAGTCTTGTAATTCCTGGAAGACAGTGAAATATTCATAGATGTCAAAGAGCGCATCTTCTGCCACTGCGCAAGAGTTTTCACGATCTGTTACAAACATTACAACCCCAAATAATCTCATATGGACTCTGACCACTCAACATTCCTCTAGGAAGATTATTTAAAGCTCTATGCACACCATGTGATAAATCCAACTATAACCTGAACCAAATACTCTAGCTCTTTAGTACTGCTTTAATTCACGGTTCTTCTGTTCCACTATCTAATTTCCCTCAGGATGATAGGGGACGGAATAATGCACAGCAAAACCCAGTGAGCCCACAATATCCTGGTATGCCTTAGAGGCCAAAGCCAGTCCCTGGTCCGAGTGGAATGATCCTACTGCATATGTACAGATAAAGTCTTGCAAATCTTTAATAATAGTTCAAGCATCAGCCGATTGCTGTGGCCACACTGTAAGAAATTGAGAACAAGAATCAACATCCACTAAGATATATTTAAAGGCACCATCCATATGAGGTGGTCCACAATGATCTAAATAAAGGCATTGCAATGGCTTATTTGAAACTAAAAGTGGTGGACATACAATAATAGAACTTTTCATTTGTGACAAATGTCACACAAGACAAGACCCTGCCACCAGTCTCATTTCTGTACTAAACAGACTGTAGCCACCTCTCCAGCATGTGCAGATGCCAAACCCTCATGAGCAGCTATTATCAATTCTAACTTGCAGTTCTGGTTAGGTATCACTCGATCACTAACCCCAGGAATTCGGACACAGAAAACATTATGAGGACTCAGTAGATAGGAGATTTTTGCTGAATAGCCTTCAGATAAGGGCTTGCCACTAGCAGAGGCAGTGACTGCAGCTATAATGTCATCATCTATTCTTGTATGTGAACGAGTAATTGCAGCCAGAAATACAGTCTTACTAGCTGCCTTGGCAGCTTCATCAGCCAATGAATTTGCTGCAACGTGTACACCAACACGTTGATGACTCGATGTGTGAATACATGAGCCCATGGCAAAGCATCATTTAGTGCTGACACCTTTCTCCAAAGAAGCTTATGCTTTATAGCTTTTCGTTTAGAGTCTCTGAATCCATTCAAGCACCAAAATGGTAAATCATCATTAAAGGCCTAGACGCAGTAATAAGAATCACGAGCTATAAGTGTGGGGAATTCTGAATCCGTATTCTGCAATGCCAGACCATAACTTTCAATTCAGCCAGCTGAGCCGTACAGTCACCTAAGGCTTCTGCATAAGTTCTTTGTGCCTGAAAAACTCCATCCTTCATGACACCCTTAACCGCAGCACATGCAGCTGAGTACTTGTACTTTTTAACAAGTGCCAGCTGGACTGAAACATCAGAATACATTCTGAAAGCATACTCCTTTCAAGGCAACATTTCACTGGAAATTGGCTATTCGTTTTCATACTGGAGAAATTCCTGTGTTCTCAAAGTAGGGTCAAAAACATATTCTACATCAGTAGATGTCAAGAAAGAGGCCCACGGGCTCCATCATGGATGCAAGGCTTTTGCGTTAGTGACGCTGGACTTGGTGATGGCCGCTAAGGCCAGAACAGGAGACCCCATAATTACTTGTTTTATCTGTGCCAATGGGCGTTCTTTCAGGACAGCTGTGTGAACAGCAGTCGCAATTTTTTCAGTGAAGCAGAACACATTTCTTCATTGGAATATAAATACAATTTATAAGCAATCAGCACTTTTTCTCCTTCATTGAATAAAATATATGTGTATCCACTGGAACCTACAATTATGCGATCCACTAAATTAGTAGTGTTAACACAAATATGTAAGTGTTTAGACTCAAGCATGTCTGTCTGTAAACTCCTAAGAATAGTTGTATGTTCAGCAGTCCAATGTTTATTAGAACACCCAGGACAAACTAAAATCGTACAACAGTTTAACCCTTTGTGCATATTCTGGTATGTATGTTCTACCAAAATTGAGAAAGGCCAAAACAAGTTGTAGTTTTTTTAAGGTATTTGGTGGTTGTAGTGAAGCACAATTGTCTAAGATATGTGGAGCCAGACTTTTTCCTTCATTTGTTAAAACATATCCCAGAAAGAGGACACTGAGAAAGGCAATTTTTGATTTCCGAAAATTCAATTTATAGCCACATTAAGCAAATCCCAGAATTATGCGATCGACTCTTGCCAAATAGGTGCTTTAATCACTGTCTGTGATGTAAATGTCATGAACGTAGGACAATGCTCCAGACTGAATTTCATGTAAAATTGACATTAATTTGGCAGCAAATAGACCTGGACTGTTCTTATACCCATGTGGGAGGCAACAGAACAATTGCTGTGTTCCTAAAGGTGAGAATGCTGTCAAATTGTGGCTTTCAGGCTCTATATTATGTGCCTGATTTAGATTCCGGCAGACAGGTTACTCTGTCACAATGGTTACAGATATCTCGTCTGCCAAAATATAAATCCTATAGGATATTATGGGATTTATATTTCGGCGGACGGGATATCCGTTGCCATTGTGATGGAGTAACCCATCTCCTGAAATATAAATCAGGTCCTATGACAGAAAAAAAACATTGGAAATGTCCAATGTAGTGTTGTATTTTTTAAGAACTCTATTATTTATTAAATCTGTGCTGTGGGAATTCTGAACAGCAAAATTCTGAGTGTGACTGTTTAAATGTCGCTAGTCTAAGACTATATGATAAGAATGATCAGGTTTTAGCACAGGAAATAATAGATTTTTTATGGGGGAGACACAAGGCTCAATAACACCTTAATATTCTAATTGTGATAGAATCTCCCTATCTGCGCATTTAGTTTAATGTTTAATAGGATATTGTGCTTGAAACTATGCATTGGACCTTATAGGTATAATATGATGAGGTGAGTCTTTATCCCAACCCGCTTGAATATGATATAAAGCTGAGGCCTGTGCAAGAGCCCATTCTGCAACATAGGCTGCTTTCACCTCTTCTGGGACCAGAACAGAAAAGGAAGTTAATATTACATCCTCCCCTTGTGGAACTTTCCGAGCAAACTCCAGCGGCCCATCAATCTCAGCCCAGAGAATGTTGTATTCATTAGTCAAATTTTGCCAGAATATTTCTTTAGTAGTATGCGGTATGTCGCCCTCAATTTGAATGTCCAAATCATAAAGTGTATCTGGAGTTTCAAGTTGCAAATATTCATCAGTTGGTCCCACCACCAAAACCTCTTGAAGAGTCTGATGAACTATTGTGACCTCTGCTGTGCTATCAAGGAGAGTTCTCACCCACATCTTGTTCCGAAGAAGGGTTCTGAGTGTTTGTGGCATATTTAGTGGAAATCCGTTGCACTTTTTACTCTTTAAATTGTGCTTTTTGCTGTGGAAGTTTTTCTTCCTTTTATATGCTGACATCTAAGGAGCGCTGTGAGTCCGTTATTGAGTTCACATACTCCTCCTGTTTGCAACTGTCTCAAGCCCCTCTCTCTGATCACTTGTCTGTAGAGTCCAGCAAGTAACAAGACGGACGTGTATGGAACACTTATACATATCCGGCTGTTTAATTTTATCAGTCACATAAACAATAACGTTTTTGGAAGACCCCGGGTCCGGAGATCCAGTCCGGGTTTTAGCTCTAGCTTTGTATTTATTTTTATCCCAGCACTTTTTAGAAGACTCAGGTGTTTGCTTGGTAATTTCAGTTTCAGACTTGCCTTTGACCTGTGGCTTATTAGGCTGATTCCCAAACTATTTCAAACCATAGAAGTATAGGTTTCAGATTTTTTTTTAGACAGCTTGCATTCTTGATCTACAGCGGGAACCAAAGCAAGCCATTGGCATATTGCCAAAGAAGCCACCTCCCCCCTGATATTACTTAAAATAATTGAGGACACTGTTGCAAAATTAGCAATAAGTTTCATCCCCAAATGCAGGGCATGGGCTGCTCAATGTTCAGCCTGAATTTGTTTAAGGATTTCAGGTGAAACATCTGTAGCAGAAGCACCGTGAGTAATGGTGTAGCTGGCAGCAAATATGGTACTCCATGATTTAAATTCCAAAAAGAATTTCAACGAGTTTGGCTGGAACTTTACCCATAATAGCATTAATAGTACCAGGACTAATTGCAGGAACAGCTATCTGCACATGTCCAGCTTGAGGAGCCCTTGCTGGGCAGTAGTTAATGTACAAATAATGTACTACATCTGACGTCGATACAGTCTAATCAAATGGTTTAAGAGAGCAAGCGTCTCTCACTGCGTTAATGCATTGGCATACAGAAAAGGCATATAGCCTGCTAAGACCGGCCAGGTTGCCTCTTCATTACTGAGAGGGCCCAGTCTGACATTTTGAAGTGTATGTGGGAGGGTGCCTTTGAACCAATATGATGTTCCTGGTGAGTTAATGTTATTTCTAAATATTCATCAGGTCTATATGCAGCTGGAACTGCAGCTTCATCATATGTGTGAAATGTTTATGAATTTGCATCAACTGCAGGAAAAGTAAGCTAGGAATAAACATTTTTGCATTTAATGCTTTGTGAGCCTCAACCCCGAAGGTAACATCTCCACTGCCATTGGCAAGCCCATATCTAGTTAAATCATTAGTTACTGCTTGTCTGCAATTAATAGCAACAACTAATACTTGTGCTGTATTTAATTAATAGAATTCAAAGAAAGGAAATACTATAGGGGACTATCCTTGAAAAAGACTGTTAGAAATAGGGTCTCTAGTTGGCAGAGGTGTGCACCATGTCCAAGTAGGGACAACCACTCTAGTCAGGGTAAGCTAGATACACACTAAAAGATAACCTGTTCTCACACTATGGTAGCTTGGCACAGAGCTGTCAGGCTTATCTAAAGAGGCAAGGTGTACATTTTTTGTGCAACACACACACATTAACACAATGAAAACACTAAAAAGACTCCACACTGGTTTGAAAAATAGACAATAATTGTATAAATAAATCAAGGACAAAATGACAAAAAACAATAAGTAGAAGATGAGATGAATTTTTAAAGAATAAAAGTATTTCTAGCGCTTAGCAGCAATAAGCACTATTGGGATTATCTAGTTGCACAGGAACAGGGCAAACTCAACAGTTCAAGCCAACCATGATGGAGCTCAGGCTGGGTACAGGAGCCAGGCAGGCCAGGTGAAGAGATTTCCTTGATCCATATCGCACAGTGAGATGCAGGGTGTAGATGAACGATGCGTCAATGTTGAGCCCGCAGTCAAGGTGATGTGTTGATCTTTTCCACGCAGTGTTGGTGATGAGTCAGATCCAAAGATGCATTGGTACTGAAGTGTGATGTGCCAGGTTTCTCCACACAGTCGAGGGAATGCCAGAATTGTCTGATTTCGTGGGTCACAGCCCCAGTACTTATACCTCGTTGTGCCTTTGTAGTGGAGGCGACTTCAAAGAAAGTTCTTTGAAGTGCAAAGAAGCCCTTTTTTCCTAGCTCTGGCTCCAGACTATCAGTAGGGGGTAATCAGCCCTTTGTGAGGGGACAGGGCACTGCCTATTCAAGTGTAAGTGTCAGCTCCTCCCTCCCTTCCTGCCAAGGGAGAGCCATCAGAATACAGATGAGTACTCAGACACACCTAACCTTCCTGTGTTTGTGGCTGTCGAGAGAATGCACAAAATGTAGTTGTCGCCCACTCTAGATGTGTATAGGAGACAGGCTGCAGAGCACACAGAGCTGTGAGCAGAGAAATGTCCACTTTTTAAAAGTGGCATTTCTAAAACAGTAATGTTAAATCCAACTTTAACAGTAAAGAGGATTTATCATTACCATCCAAAGATATAAAACATGACACAGCAATTCCTTTCTAATCAGGAATCACAGGTTAAAAGGGTATTAAGGAACTCCCAATGTTCACCTATGATGGGAGTAGGGCTCACAGTGGTGAAAAAAATAATTTAGGGGTTTTTCACTACCAGGACATGCAAACTTTCAAAATACATGTCTTACCATTTACTTCCACAGCACCCTGCCCTATGGGATACTTCGGGCCTATCTTAGGGGTGACTTATGAGAATAAAAGGGAAGTTTAAGGCTGGGCAAAGGGTTTTAAATGCCAAGTCAAAGTGGCAGTAAAACTGCACACACAGGCACTGCAGTGGCAGGCCTGAGATATTTTTAAAGGGCTACTTGTGTGGCACAATCAGTGCTGCAGGCCCACTAGTAGCATTTAATATAGAGGACCTGGGTATATTGTATACCACTTTACAAGAGACTTACAAGTAAATTAAGTATGCAAATTGGGTATACACCAATGTTAACATGTTTAGGGGAGAAGTACATGCACTTTAGTACTGGTCAGCAGTGGCAATGTGCTCAGTCCTAAGGCCAGCAAAAAAAATAGGTAAGCAGGCAAAAGGTTTGGGGGTAGAGCACCCTAACAGAGGTCTAACAAAGACCAAGCTTGATCAACCTACAAACATAAATAGGTGCTTCTTAATAAATCTGAGGAGGGTGAACCCTTATGACCATGGGCATCTCTGTATAAAGGCAATAAAGGAGTCTTGGGCACACTAAAGAAAACTACAGAGGAGAACCTTTAAATAAGTAACAAAACCTAATATGTTGGTGATGCCTTGTTATACTATTCCTTTGAATTTAGTAGGACTGTGTATTAGATCAACAAAACATCTTAATACAGAGACTGGGTCTTCCTATCATCTGTATATGTTTGTTAGGCAAGCTCACAGTACCACATTTACACTCCTAACCCTCCAGATTTATAGATGTTGTTGGTAAGCTCGAATATGACCGCTCTCATTCCCAAAGAGTTCGTGGAAACAGATCTAACAATTTCACTTATCACGTCTGCATGCCAAATATATCACAAAGAAAAGATATGATAATGCATTTTCAAATATTTATTGGAAAGATCTAATCTTTATAAAAAAACATGAAGCACAATTATTCAGCAGATGAGACACATCATTGTTATAAGCATTATGAGAATAGTGAAAAATACAAACATTTCAACCATGTTAATTGTTCTTAATGTTACTCATATCTTTATCACTAATACCTCTACACTAGTGAGTGCATGTCTTGAGTACCCTTCTGCCAGACCTGTTGGAATGATCTAACCCCATACCATGGTATAATGTCTCAGGGAGCTGGCCTCAGTGCATTAACAAATGCACCCCATCTGAGTGTGCAGGCCTGCACACTTCTGCATGCGTGGCTATTTTCCGTCTTACAATGAAGGTCGGGCCTGCAGAGTGCATCTTAGTCACAGCAACTTTCATGATAATTCTGGTGTGAAGTGCCTCTACCCAAATTCAAAACTGATGCTGTTTAAATAATAAAATACCAGCCTTATTGTGTTCTGCCAGAGAAGCAGAACAACATCTTTAGTTAGTCTGGAAGAAAAGAGTAGTCCCCTACAAGCACAAAATAAAGCAAGGACATCGTGTTTTAATATGTGTGACCCTGGAGCTAACAGTGCAGACTTTAGAACAGCAATGTCTACCAAGAATAATTGTGTATGTGTCACTTTCTTTTGTTAATAAAAAACATGTTCAAGCCAGCATTTTAAAAAGATGCTAATTTAAATAGAAAAATTAAAATGAAGATGTCAGGCTTCAGACATGAGAGTGTAACCTTAGTCAAAGTCATATTTGGAGTATAGTTACCAAAAATCCATCTCCACTAATATGTTGAATTATTGATATACATTGGAAAGGTGTTTGGCAGCTGTGGTTTCTGTGTGAGGGCGATGGCCTCTCCTCCTTTACATTCACCGTAAAAATGAAAGCAATCAGAGGGGCAATCTGCCACTCAGGACTCACCATTGTAGCTGTCTGTGATGTTGAAACTACTGCGTACAGTATGACGCGTTATGGGACGGCACTTTCTTGCTCCCCTGGGCTAGAGTATTTGCTGGGCTGTAAATCTCACAGGCCTGAGGCCTGTGAGATCATCAGCTCGGCAAGGAGTGAGCATCAAGGAGCAGTCTCCACCCCCAAATGACATGGAGGTAAAGTTAGCCCTAGGCATTTCCAACTCAAACCCTGTAGTGTTAAACCTCCACATCAATCAGGGAGCGGCGAGCATTGTCACTCCACCTTTTCCCAACTCGTCACCCTGTGACAAGTTGGAAAAGGGTGTGGTAGAGACTTGAGTGCAGGAATGCAAGAAATCAGGTCTGTGCAGTTTGTCATCAGGACTATAGACACACTGCGCAGACTCAACTTGTGGTGTCTGCTTCCCGTGTAAGCTAATGCTGGAAATGCTGGATGCTATTTTAGCTCCAGACAGTCTCAAACAGAAAGGTGCGTAGAAGTTATCCTGTCAGCAGCAGGCTTCTATCTGTACTGCAGGCCTCAAAGGGATGCCGGACGAGCTTGTAAAATCTATATAGACAGCAACTTCAGGATCCAGTTCTGGCATGTGTTATGCATACTCATGATAGCTAATGTTTTTTGTCCTGGTTGTGAGAAGTACACACTGTCCAGGCGGCAGTCTTCTCATTCCCTTCCATGTGAGTTTCACTCTTAAAGGGTCTCATTGCATTAACTGTTCATGTGCCGATAATCGGCCCCATGTTGTTATTAGCGTGCATTTGCATGTTGTGTGTTTCCTTATTATCACCTTATTGCATGTCTGCTAAACTAGTTACTTTTGTACTTTGTCACCAACATCTCAACACTACTCTGCTGTACTGGTACATTCCTTTCAAATGTATTGTGGGGTCATATTGATAGCACTTAGAAAGGTATTTGGCTACCCTCGCACATTCCCCTACCTGTGGAATTTCTTACATTAAGTCTAACTCGAGGTTCTTTAAGGCTTCCTATGCCTCCTCATTGTTCCTGTGCACCCTTGATTAAACTTTTAGTGGCACAAAAGCTAAAATTCCTGTACAGGTAAAGGGCATGGGATATATGGTACAAATAGGGGAAGTGGTGGTGTGTGTCTCCTCCATAGTTTATCATCTTTTGGTTTAAGTACTGTGTACATCAGGTTTATCTTGCACTCCCTTCCCTGTTGCATCCTCTTGCCTACAGAGGACAGAGATGTGACTCATGCTTTGGGAGACATCTCCTCTTTAAGCCAGGATCTGGACCAGTGAGTCATGACTGTCTCTCAGCTTTCAGCTGTCTGTTTGATAGTCTCAGCCCAGTGATCGTTCACCAAGTGTGATGTTCTTCGACTTCTCTAGTTCAAGTACAATTGGCATCAATTTGCACTTTAGCAACTGTCTACCTGAACAGATCTGAGGTTTTTTTCAAATAAAATCGCACAGAGTGGAATTTGCTGCACTTTCATTGTGCTGTCTAGTGTACTCAAGCCTCCAGTGCCAGCAACATGGATCCTTTCCTTGGCACTATGGTACATATGCACACGCATTCTAAAACATACATGCACTTATGACACACACAAAAAAAAGAATGTTTTGGTCTGCATCTCGTTCAAACAGGAGTAGTTGAGCCGTGCATTAGGAAAAGTCGAAAACTACTTGTCATACAGTTCAAACCCAGCCACTATCACTTTGAAAAAGCAGCCCAGTCTAAAGTTACTGGGCGGACACATTTCCAAAGCTTTGCCTCAGGAGTGTGGGGGATATCAGTACATCACTGCAGAATAGTGAACCCCAATCACTGTCTGTAACCCAGCTGGAACATCTGCATGGCATCTGATGCGAATGTATTGGAGTGCACAGGGACACACACAAGCTCGACCAGTGCACTCTGGCCCGTCTGGTGAAGTGCATAGTGCACTGTCCTCAAATACACAGATAGCAGCAGGCATGCACAGTGCTGCTCCAGATGCCCTGGAGCTCTTGTGCTGCTATCTGACTCTTTCTTCTATAGGGCCAAAGGAAATATTAATCATCTCTCGCTCCATGGAGGGGGTGGGTGCCCCTCTCATATATCAAAAAGGGACTGGGAGCAAAGGGGAGTCAACGTGATCCCTATTTAAGGGCAGAGCAGAGGAATCCCAGTGGCAGTGATCTCTGCAGGGACCAGTGTCCCTCCCTCCCATCCCCCAACCAAGCCCAGCCCCATCACTCACAAACCTCACCAGCCACCACTAGTGTTTGGATGATTTTTCTAGTCCTTCCCTGTTAGAAATGGGGGTCTCTAGTTGGCAGAGGTAGGTACCTTTGTCCAAATAGGGACCCTTGCTTCTAGTCAGGGTAAGGGTGATACACACTTTAGATAACCCCTGCTCACCCCCTTGGTAGCTTGGCACGAGAAGGCAGGCTTATCCCAAAGGCAATGTGTGAAGTATTTGTACCAACACTCACAGTAACACAGTGAAAACACCACAAAAGGACACCACACCAGTTTAGAAAAATAAACTATCTTTATCTAAACCAAATAAGACCAAAATGACAAAAATCCAACATACACAGTTAAAAATATGACTTTAAAAAGGTTTCAAGAACTTGTACCATAAAAAACTATGGATGCTTGACTTTTCACCAAAGCACCTTTAGATGTGTCAAAGTTCCAAAAGCCAAACAGCTGCAGAGTCGGAAAACAAAGAGAAGCAACGCGATGCGACAGTTCTGCGACACGCAGAGGACGAGTTGCGTCAAATCCGGTCTGTATGGGGAGTGATGCGTCGATTCTTCGTGGCGGTTCCGGTTTGCTGGTGATGCATCAGGAAAGCGTGCCGCACAGGTACGATGCGTGGAAATCCAGGATGCGTCGGCGATCGATGCTGCAGCGTCGAGCGGCGCTGCGCCAGTCCTCTTCAGCCACAATGCCTCGATGCGTCGATTGTTGCAGCGGCGATAGGCGCTGCAACGGTTTTCGCAGCGGCACGGCAATGCGTGGAAATTCTTCTCGCGCCATGGAGATGCGTCGGGAAAGCAGCCGCAAGAAGAGCGATGCATTGATTTTAGCAGTTCTTCACTTTTCTTCTTTCTTCCAGCTCCCAAACAGCAGCAACAACCTCCAGAGGCCCAAAACTGGCACAGGCACCTCTTGGCAGGCTAGAACTCACAGCAGCAGAGTTCAGGGGAGCTGGGGTGAAGTCTTTGTGTCCCTGAGACTTCAGAACAGGAGGCCAGCACACTTCAGGCCCTTGGAGATCTCCTTCAAGCAGGATACACAGCACACAGCAAAGTCCTTCTCCTTTCCTTGGCAGAAACAGCAACTGCAGGCCAGCCCCAGACACACAGCAAGGGCAGTACTTCTCCCCAGTCTCTCCAGCTCTTCTCCTTTGCAAAGGTTCCTCTTGAATTCCAGGAATGATCTAAAGTCTGGGGTTTTGGGTCTGATACTTATACCCCAAAATGTCTTTGTTCTCTTTGTGCAAGGGGCTCTGAGCCCAGTTCAAACCAGTTCTGGGGGGCACTCTGCAAGTGCACAACAACATCCTTTGTCAGTATGAGCCTTGGCTCCAGACGCACCACAGGGAGGCGGAGCCAGCATTGTGGAAGGCAGGCACAGCCCTATTCAGGTACAGGTGCTACTCCTCCCACCACTCCAAATGCAGTTCAGGCCTATTCAGCCTAGTGCTGACTCATCCAGACTCCTGGAGCTACTGCACCTCCCCAGCCCCTGTCACTCCAAAGCCAAACAGTCAATCCACAATCAGGTAGAGGCACACAGGATGGTTGAACAAGAAAATAGCCACTTTCTAAAAGTGGTATTTTCAAACACACAATTTAAAAACCATCTTTACTAAAAGATGTGTTATTAAATCCTGAGTTCAGGGATACCAAACTCCATTTTTCTATCTTATCCCTCTGGGAAGATATGCTTGTAAAATGTTACAAACCATTCCCCATTCTGTCCTATGGGGCAAGATAGCCTTTCAATAGTGAAAAACGAAATTGGCAGTTTTTCACTATCAGGACATGTTAAACACTCCAGTACATGTCCTACCTTTCACATACACTGCACCCTGCCCAGGGGGTACCTTGGGCCTACCATAGGGGTGCCCTATATGTAAGAAAAGGGAAGGTTAGGGCCTGGCAAGTGGGTGCACTTGCCAAGTCTACATGGCAGTTAACAAATTGCGCGCAGGCACCGCAGTGGCAGGCCTGAGACATCTTTTCAGGGCTGCTCATGTGGGTGGCACAATCAGTGCTGCAAGCCCACTAGTAGCAATTGATTTACCAGCCCTGGCACACTCAGTGCCCTTTACTAGGGACCTACTGGTAAAACAAATATGCCAATCAGGGAGAACCAATCACAATAACAATTTACACAGAGAGCATATGCACTTTAGCACTGATCAGCAGTGGTAAAGTGCCCAGAGTCCTTTAGCCAACAAACACAGGTCAGGAAAAAATAGGAGGAAGAAGCAAAACATTTGGGGATAACCCTGCAAAAAGGGACATTTCCAACACAACCTCCTTCCAGCCTAAAGCCAGGGTAGACCAATCAATACCTCGATGGGCTTCCCTGCTTGGGCCTACAGAACATGGAATCTGGCCCGAACTGCAGGGGTCTATTCCTGTTCTATGCCTTCCTGAACCCAGTTGGATCCCTCTATCCATACTCTCAGGGCCCACTAGGCTAACCCATGGGAGACACTTCTCCTCACCTGGGGACCCCATTTGTGCAGCGCCTAAACTTACTTGGCTCACAGAGGTGTCCCAACAGGTAGACAGTACCCACAAGGCCAACACAGTGGTGTGGCCCAGTCAACCCCTGGGGTGTGACTCCTGCCCCCTCCCAGGGGTAACTCTGTCCACCAGGACAGCCATCCACAGTGGACACTGACAGCTGTCAGTGATGAGAGCCAGGCCTCATCTTACTTTCAGGTCTCTCTAACCTCTGTGGCATCAGAAAGTGGGGGGCAGTAGCCCCAGGTGCCTGGCACCTTTTCTCCACTCTCCCTCCAGCCAAGTCATGTATGGCATCCTGACACTGGCCCACCAGCCCAGGGTCTGTACCCTGCAGCTGGACAAGAGACTGGGGTGGGCTCTCACACACCCTGTCTTCCTCCCTGGGGCTCTGCACCCTCCCACCTGGAGCGGTACCCCCAGAAGACAACTTGGTAGGGGCACTGTTAGCAGTCGCCCTTTCCTCCAGGTCAGGGGGACACCTTGAACCTGGTCCTCCAACCCAGGGTCTGTACCCATAGGCTGGACCTGTGCCTGGCAACCCAGGACTTCCGGGGGAGTACACCAACCCCCCCCAAGGGAAACACACTCCTCATGAGTGGTACGCGAGTCTGCCTGGCGCAGGTCTCCAGCCTCCTGTCCACTTGACAGAGCATGAAGACCCCCCAGGCCAGAAGTGGCCTGACTAGTGTCAGTCCTGGGGTGCTCTGACCTCAGAGCTGGCAACCCCTGGCCCACTGATCCTTCCACTGGGGATTGCATCCCCCCTCACCCTTTTCTCTGGACTCATGCACCCTCCCCACTAGAGCAGTGCTGCCAGACACAGAACTGGTGGGATGCGTGTTACAGCAGCCCCCCCTAGTCCACCTGACACTTTGGGATCCCTCTGAGGAAATGGCCTCCCGGTACAGACTAGGTCCCCCTCCTGGTGTTCCCTTATGGAACCAACCAGGTCCTGGGACTGGGTTTCAGGCACCTTGGGACACAGCCCACTCCCACTCCTTCTCCTCTGAGACAAGACGTGGGACTCTACACCCCTCCCACTACACTGGGACCTATCTGGGCTACCAAAAACCTCCCATACCTCACTTGGTTGGGGAAAACGTAAGCCACCCCCTTCAGGATCACTCCCAAAAGCCTCTTCAGACCCTCTGGAATCCACCAAAAGGTCTGCCTCCAGCGCACGCTGCCTGGAACCAGAGAACTCACACTCCACCTGGTGTTGGCACAGCTCTGGAAAACAGGGACTTAAAATATGCTCTCCAACAATTGAATCACACAGCCCCCCTCAGTTGTTAACCAAGCTACCCTTTGCCCCACCATCCAGTGCCTCACACAAGTACCCAACACCACTCTCCTGAGATTGGCAAGACAGTGTCTGACTGTCTCCGTCACTCAACCCACACTCTTCTGGGCGGTCTCCACACTCACACACCAGGACTCCTACCATGGGGGAACCCCTCTCCCTGCACCTCTCATCTAGAGTCAGAAGAGTGTCCCTCCCACCACCAGGAGTATGATCCCCTGTGTCAGTTCCCCAATCCACCTCAGGGACACTGCACACCACTGGAGCTACCTCATAACCCTGAACCCCTTGGTGTATGTCAACCCACTCCTTTAAGTCAGGGGCCACATCATTGGGTGTGTGTACTTCTCCCTCAGCACTAGACACTACATTTTTGTTGCCACCATCTAGCTGGACTCCACCTCCAACCCAGCCAAGCTCACTTCATGAGCTGCACACATTTCTTTTTGCTTGGTTGAGACACTCAGGGCCTCAAGCCTCGCAAACTCCTCATCGAGCTCTCTCATTCTCAGCTCATATGCCAAGATCAATTTCTTTTCTTCCAAGGCATAAGCCTTCTGGCTCTCCTCTGCCATCTTTTCTCTCTCTATGGCAGCTCTTTGGTTCTCCATTTCCAATATTTTCATCTCGAGCCTCATGACTTCTAACTCATGATCTCTAACCCTTTGGTTTTCCTCCAACTCCTCTGGGACAAAACCTTCTAGCGGAATGGTTGCTGCCAGCCCTGGAAGCTGCTCTTCCCACAGGCATATCCTGTGATCTGAAACCATCCCATTGTGCATCCTCATCCACCTCTGCATCATCTGTCTCCCCAGCCTCTTTGGCCGCCCACCAGGCCCTTAAGGCTGGAGCTGCTCTTCATGGGACATCCAAAGCTCCTGCAGAACTGCTTGAGTTGACCTACTTTGTAACCACTTAACATTTCAATATCAAACTCCAGTTCTGCAACATCACTCGCTGGTTTACTCTTCTGAGACATGATGCTTGGATACTTTAAGGGTCACTCAAAAATAGAACCAAAAACAAAACACAGTATGTGGTTGCATAGTGGTCTGCACTAAACTAGTGATGTACACCAATCACTGTGGGTCAAGTACACATACAGGTTCAAATCCTCACCGCTGACCACCAATGTTAGAAATGGGGGTCTCTAGTTGGCAGAGGTAGGTACCTTTGTCCAAATAGGGACCCTTGTGTCTAGTAAGGGTAAGGCGGATACACACTTTAGATAACCCCTGCTCACCCCCTTGGTAGCTTGGCACGAGAAGGCAGGCTTATCCCAAAGGCAATGTGTAAAGTATTTGTACCAACACTCACAGTAACACAGTGAAAACACCACAAAAGGACACCACACTAGTTTAGAAAAATAAAGTATCTTTATCTAAACTAAACAAGACCAAAACAACAAAAATCCAACATACATAGTTTAAAATATGACTTTAAAAAGGTTTCAAGAGCTTGTACCATAAAAAACTATGGATGCTTGACTTTTCTCCAAAGTACCTGTAGATGCGTCAAAGTTCCAAAAGCCAAACAGCCGCAGAGTCGGAAAATAAAGAGAAGCGAAACTCCTGAGACCTTGGGGAGGCGATGCGACAGTTCTGCGACACGCAGAGGACGAGTTGCGTCGAATCCGGTCTGTATGGGGAGCGATGCGTCGATTCTTCATGACGGTTCCGGTTCGCAGGTGATGCGCCGGGAAAGCGCGCCGCACAGGTACGATGCGTGGAAATCCGGGATGCGTCGGCGATCGAGGCGGGGATGTCAAGCGGCGCTGCGTCAGTCCTCTTCAGCCACGATCCCTCGATGCGTCGATTCTTGCAGCGGCGACAGGCGCTGCAACGGTTTTCGCAGCGGCACGGCGATGCGTGGAAATTCTTCTTGCGCCGTGGAGATGCGTCGGGAAAACAGCCGCAAGAAGAGCAATGCGTCGATTTTAGCAGTTCTTCACGTTTCTTCTTTCTTCCAGCTCCCAAACAGCAGCAACAACCTCCAGAGGCCCTAAACTGGCACAGGCACCTCTTGGCAGGCTAGAACTCACAGAAGCAGAGTTATGGGGAGCTGGGGTGATATCTATGTGTCCCTGATACTTCAGAACAGGAGGCCCGCTCACTTCAGGCCCTTGGAGATCTCCTTCAAGCAGGGGACACAGCACACAGCAAAGTCCTTGGCAGAAACAGCAACTGCAGGCCAACCCCAGACACACAGCAAGGGCAGTACTTCTCCTCAGTCTCTCCAGCTCTTCTCCTTGGCAAAGGTTCCTCTTGAATTCCAGGAATGATCTAAAGTCTGGGGTTTTGGGTCTGATACTTATACCCCAAAATGTCTTTGTTCTCTTTGTGCAAGGGGCTCTGAGCCCAGTTCAAACCCGCTCTGGGGGAACACACTGCAAGTGCACAACAACATCCTTTGTCATTATGAGCCTTGGCTCCAGACGCATCACAGGGGGGCGGAGCCAGCATTGTGGAAGGCAGGCACAGCCCTATTCAGGTACAGGTGCTACTCCTCCCACCACTCCAAATGCAGCTCAGGCCTATTCAGCCTAGTGCTGACTCATCCAGACTCCTGGAGCTACTGCACCTCCCCAGCCCCTGTCACTCCAAAGCCAGACAGTCAATCCACAAACAGGCAGAGGCACACTGGATGGTTGAACAAGAAAACAGCCACTTTCTAAAAGTGGTATTTTCAAACACACAATTTAAAAACCATCTTTACTAAAATATGTGTTATTAAATCCTGAGTTCAGGGATACCAAACTCCATTTTTCCATCTTATCCCTATGGGAAGATATGCTTGTAAAATGTTACAAACCATTCCCCATTCTGTCCTATGGGGCAAGATAGCCTTTCAATAGTGAAAAACGAAATTGGCAGTATTTCACTATCAGGACATGTTACACACTCCTGTACACGTCCTACCTTTCACATACACTGCACCCTGTAAGAAAAGGGAAGGTTAGGGCCTGGCAAGTGGGTGCACTTGCCAAGTCGACATGGCAGTTAACAAACTGCGTGCAGGCACCGCAGTGGCAGGCCTGAGACATCTTTTCAGGGCTACTCATGTGGGTGGCACAATCAGTGCTGCAAGCCCACTAGTAGCATTTGATTTACCAGCCCTAGCACACTCAGTGCCCTTTGCTAGGGACCTACAGGTAAAACAAATATGCCAATCAGGGAGAACCAATCACAATAACAATTTACACAGCGAGCATATGCACTTTAGCACTGATCAGCAGTGGTAAAGTGCCCAGAGTCCTATAGCCAACAAACACAGTTCAGGAAAAAATAGGAGGAAGAAGCAAAAGGTTTGGGGATAACCCTGCAAAGAGGGCCATTTCCAACATTCCCAAAGCCAGCTTAAGGACAATATGACTTTCAATCCACACCAATTGGGAAAAGCTTCTGCAGCTCATCCAATAAGAGAGCGCCTTTAATCTTGGCACTGTAGATTCAATAATGAAAACGATAGTTATGCTGTTCCTTAGTGATAACAAGTCAGAGTCAGGGGGAACAATGACCAACTTGACCCGAAGTGGTTCAAAGTTGGGAATCCATATATTGGATTTTAATGCCCTCACACACCCTTTCAGGTGTCATGCTTCATCATCTGGGCTGCTCCTCGTTGAGTCGGCGGTGCAATACTCAACGGGCTCCCTATAATAGGGGCACTTTGTCGGAGATCTTTTATCCAATAGCCGTATGGTGAAGTGGGGGTGAGGGGCCAGAAGTGTGTAGATGTGGGAGTTTTAGGAAGTGATGTAAAATAGGGCTGGGAGTACCAGAACAGCCAAACTTTATTCTCGGGGTCTCCTACCCTAAGTAAAAACAACCAATGAGGTGCTCTCCTAAGTAAAATGTCTTGGGGTTGAGCGTCCCTATTGATAAGTAAAGGTCAACATGTTTCTCGCTTGAAGTAAACTCTACCTGCGATTCTTCAGGACCAAAACAGTGAAACTATCTACACTTTAAAGAGTAGTGACATGGAATCAAATTCACATCAAACAACTATCTATCTTGTAGTGTACCTGTTTGACCTGGAACTACCCATTTCTGTAGACTAACCAGGCTTCAACAGTACCCGGTAGGTCACGCGTAAGGCATTGCTTATATGTGAAGGTTTTATGCGAATTCCGCGTTTTCCTTGACCTACCCACTCCTACCGGGTCCGGGACTGTAGATTCAAGCCAGCTCCATATTTAGTGTGCCTCACTTTTAAACATCATTCACCGCGGCCTTGTGGCCCAAACCACTACTTATAGGTGACTTAACAAAGGTTAAATGTAGGCTTTTCAACATGTCAATGGGACTTATGTTGACATGGACTAATTGCAGTTTTTGGCTACAGCAGGTCAGGGGTACAAAGGCCTTCACTTGAGGCTACATCTCCATACCAAAGGGCTGCAGCCTGGCCACATCAAGTGCTGTGGAAAGTGTGATCACCCCACAGTGATTGTACTGCTCACATCTGGCATCCAACTCTTCCTGCTTAACAGTGAGCAGCTTTGCCTGGTTCCACTCCAGGCAGATCAGCCTCATCCATCACTGTCGGCAAGTCCCAGTACAGCCCCAGTACCGTCCTGTTAACAAAGAGGGCAGCTCTCTCAATGTGGACTCCTTTGTCTGCTGCAACAATCGCTGTATGCAGGTGTAACTGGGACGCTCCATACATCAAGAACAACAGTTAAAATGTGCGAATGACTTAAGAATGTTGGCTGATATGATTGACACTTACAACAACCAGTGGCTTAGAGGAACTGACATTTCCCCGTTGTTTCTGTATTGAAATAATTATCTAGGTGAGCGCTGCCTCTAGACTTCAAAAGGAGAGGAACATTACAGCAAGGAAAAGAAAAAGAGAACAGAAAGAAATCTTTTTAATTGGTTAAGCAATCAACTCGAAAGTAATTGCTAAATCGTCTTTGTAATATTCTTGTGTAGACTATAAATACACAAACTTTCAACGTGTCATAAAGGAATCTTTAATTTGCAAAGTTTTCGTTTCTTGGCGGCAATCTACGGGCCCAGTCTTCAAAGTAACCGTGAAGCAGAATACAAATGAATGCAATTTGGCACCGATTCCTAATGTTATATTCTCAAATGTTTTCAATTTCGACTTTTGCATAAAGTTTTTCCTGCTTTTTGATACCAAGTTCAGTAACGGCGGAGGGATAAAACACAAGCACAGATACAAAACGCCCAGCTTTCTGATGGAGAACAAACAACCAAACACAGCCACTGGGAGATGAAATGAAGAGTAATGTGTTCAGAAAATAACTAAACTTATTACTTGATGTCGCTTGTTAAACTTGTTTCTCTCACCTGCAGAAAAAATGCAGCTGACGCTACACTTATGTATTTTTTGATGTAGGGTCCCTGTGTTCCTACATTTGACCCCCTCTGGATATTTGCAAGCCGTGCAAAGAACGCAGGGAGAATAGTTATTTTGCAAACTGCAGAGCAGATGGCCGAAACCGCGGGGTGTGTGAGACATGGAAAATTGCCCTGGCACAAAGCTGCAAATGAGGTGAAAGAAACTTGAATACTGCAACAAAGGCAATCCGTGATATTATAGCTTCATATCTCAGTGATTCCGAGGCTAATGAATTGCCATAATCAGGGAAGCAGGAGCAGCAGGCCTGTGGGATGACTGTCCCGCTAAATGCGAGATAATTGAAATGGGCCCTCCCACGGACAGTGTTACTGCACATAATGTGCAAATCTTAATTGAAAAGATGCTTTCAAGCTTTCCGGACTCACGCACACACGGCTGCAGCCTCACTCCCCTCGGCTGACAAATATTTATGAGCCTAATTCTGGATGCACACATTTGATGAGCAGATATGAATAATCAGCAGCAGTTAGCTATAGAATGCCATATTATATATATTTGATCCAAATATTTCTGGGCAAATGATGAAATGTTGAAAATGGAGTCAAAACAACGCACATGATCCTTAAATGCACATGCTACTTACTTATGAATTAGCTTCATGAAGTCGAGGACTATTTATTTTTTTGTTCAGGTGATTTTATTTTCAACCAGACTACCTACTGCGTGAGCCTTTGCAACAGACCAAGATGCTGATATTTTGGAATAACTCCAGGAGAACATATTGCTCCATAATCAGTTTTCCTAGTGAGCCTAAGTGTGAATAAATTTAAAGCAAACATGCATCTGCTACTCTGATTAAATTTGCCTTTTCTTTCATATTTTGTACCTTAATAATTAGCCAATTTGTGGCCCTTGAGCGACTCCATTTTGTGAATATAACTTCCTACACGGGTACAAGTAAAATGTTGCATTTTATGCTTTATAGATCCTCATCTTTTTAAAATCCATAGATGCCACAACTGGTCGATGGACATTCGTAGCAGGGCTCTGCTGGGGTGCTTCACTACATGTATGAGAGAGACTGGTCGGGAACAGTTCAGGCATGGCTTACTCTAGCACTGATGGTGCCCAGTACAACAATCTTTTTTTGCGCCTCCCTCCCCCAATCACCTCCATTTACAAGTATTCCCTCCCTACCACCCTATAACAGTGCTCTCCATAGTCACTCTGTCACATGCATTTAATTTGTTTTACAGCGCTACTGATACCAGTGTTAGGTGTCAGGGCACTTTACATCATACACACATTATTCAGAGAGTGTATTTAAACAAGTTTGACATGTACTTTTACATTTTGCATGCCCTGGTAGTGAAAAACTCTTTCTTTATTACATTTAATAAGTGATAACTTTCAATTGGGAGTAGGTAGACAGGGAGAGTTTGCTGTCTAAAAAATTGTAATTAAAAGCCATCTTTAATGATAAAATCGGAATTAAGTTACAATTCTGAAAATGCCACTTTTAGAAAGTTGTCCTTTTCTTGCCATAACCATTTCGCTCCAAGGCCCTGGTTCACATGACTAGCTGTAGCTGGCAGTTGGTCCTTGTACATTGCTCCCAGACAGTGAGGCAAAGGGAAAATAAGTGTTGGCAGGATGGGCCACTCTGACTTAACGAGGGAGCGGAGCTGTCACCTGCCACAGTTGCACATCACAAAGGCCCTGCCTAAACACACTCTCAAAGGTTTGTCACTAGTCTTTTGGGTTGCTGGGACCAGGACAGGGAGGAAGGGAATGACTGCCAACTCAGGGCGGTGGATACCTCCAGAACCTTTTCCTACTTCAAATTGGCACTAAGAATAAGTAATGGACCCTCAGACCCAACTCTACAGTACACATCTGGACCTGTGAAAGACTCAGAAGAAGGACTGCTGTGCTGCTTTGCTGCAAGAAACACTATCACTTTGCTGCCCTGCTCCCCTCCGAGCCTGAGTGAGAAACACTGGGCCTGCATCTTAAACCAAGAACCACCAGAGTGACTCCAAGCGCTAGTAGGCTGGACTCCTTATCAGAGCCTCAGAGACAGAACAGGCTCGAACACCCTTGAACACAGCACCTATACTCTGCCATCTGTGAGTCATGCCCTCCCAAGTGGTGCCAACCCAGTCTTGGACCCTTAATAGTGGGCCTGAAAGTGCTCAGCTGTGGTCCCAGCAGAAGAAAGCATCGAGGCACATCGCCTCACAAAATTCTGCATCGGAACCACTGCGCAATGGATCCAGATGCAGGATTATGCATTGCAGCCCTGCAACTCATTGAAACTGCCGCTGTGCGATGCATCCTCGATGCAGGCCCTCACATAGCAAGCCTCTCATGGACAGCATCCTTGATGACCACGCTGGACTCTGCATTGCAAACTCTGCAGCTTCTTCAGAACCAGCCAGTGCGTGACGCGTCTTTGAAGCAGGACTTCGAATAACAAGCCCCTCATTGACAGCATCCTCTGCGATGATGCTTGACCTGGCATCACAGCCTCGCAGCTTCTCGGAACCACCACAGTGTGGCTCCTCTCCATACAAGGACCTCGCATCCCCTCTGCTGCATGACATATCCTAAGTGCGGGACTCCGCATCGCTCCGCAACCACGCTGCTTTGACGTCAGCCTGAACTTGTGACTTCATTCCGGTCTAGCACGATGAGATACAGTTGGCGCTTTGTGCCTTTTGGTGCTATTTTTACTTAAATCTTTAAAACTGCATATCTACTGTTCTATTGATTGGATTTTTGATGTTTGGTCTTAAATTATTTGCTAAAAATAGCCCAATTTTTCTAAATTCGTGTGAGATTTTTCTTGTGTTGTGTCTCAATTCATTACTGTTTGAATTGCTGTACAAATACTTTACAAATTGCGTCTAATAAAAGCTTGGCTGTTCTGTGCCAAGCTACCAGAGGGTTGAGCACAGGTTAATTTAGGGTTTGCTTGTGACTTCACCCTGAGAAGGATTGTGGTTGCTGCTTCAGAAGGGTTTCACGCCCCACCCTTGACCAGTAACCCAATTTCTTACATTGGTGTTCAGCGGTGGGGATCAGGACTTGTGTTTGTTCAGTGCCATATGGTGATTTTGTGGACCAATTTGAGCCTTTTTAAATTCTTCCTGGTTTTGATTGGCTGTTTTCCCTTTTTCTAAACGAAAGTTCCATATGTCTTTGTCTCACACCATGGAAGTGGAGATGCTCAAAGTGGATAACCTCAGCTGGGCTGAGCTTCAGAAGCTGTGCAAGGTCACAAAACTGGGCCTTCAGATGGCCCTCCATGCTTTTGAGGAGGTCAATCCCAGCCTGAGAAGTCTGATGACAAGGATTTTAATGAAGAGGATCCTGAAGAAGGAAAATTTAATTTGGGAGTGGAGGATGACCTGGCTGTGGGCCCTGAGCAGGAGCTCTCAGAAGAGGGAAACCACGTATCTAAAGAAGGAGAGCCCAGTGTGAGGGCAGGGAGAAGAGCAGGGTGTCCTCCAAGAACTTGTCCCCCGAGGACAGGTGAACAGGAAAGCTGAGAGGGAGTTCAGGCTAAAAATGGGCAAGCTTAAAATGGAAAAAAGAAGGCTGAGAGGGCCTTGACAGAAGAGAAGGCTGAGGCTGAGAGGGCCTTGGCAGTAAATTAAATACTGCTGGAGCATGAGAGGAGCCTGAAGGAGTTGGAGCTCAAAGCTATGCAAGTCTCAGAGTCCAGTAGGGGTGGTGGCAGCATACTTTGGATCACTGGCACAAAATTGAAAACAACAATATTGAGATGCAGAAAAATAATGTAAAAAAATATCGATTACAAACACATTCTTTCCCTATACTTACCATGGTAAGTGCAAAAATATTGTTTTAAACTAATACTGTTAAAAAACATACAAAAATATTGTTTTTAATATATATAGTTTAAAATAGTAAATCCTAAATATTTTAATATTTAACATTAATATAATGTAAATAAATAAATGTAAATTATATTATATTTCATTACATTATATTATAGTATTATACCATTACTAACACAGCACTGCATAACTAAAACAACTCAGCAACACAACTAAAACAACAGCAAAATAGCTACATTATAAGGCCCTAGATATATATTCATTGAAAGAACAAAGTAACATTATACTTAGGTAAAGTACAACATTTTAGCTTACATAAAAAAATGAGAAATTCACTGAAACAACCAAAGTTTTACCTGATGTTAAAGTTAGGCATTGTAATAATATGAAAAACTATTGTTTTAAAACAAAAACCACTGAAATTCACCAGTTATAGTTTACTGAGCTGCTATAATTTGTGCCCCCACCATGCACTGCTTATGATCTCACATATTACATCACTTGTGACATTTTCAATGTCATCATTGATGAAATCACTTATGACTCTGACCTAACTAAAACTACTCAGTGGTGATAGAGGTATAGATATAGTATAGATATAGATATAACCCCATGACAGTGAGTAGTTATAGTTAGATCAGAGCTTCCATAGGACGAGCATTTTTTTGTTTCACCAATAACTTTGGCACTGTTTGAGGAATTTTCACAAAACGTTTCACAAACAAAGTTGATTCACTTTGACTCTTTTCTGGAAAGTTTTGCACTGATCCATCATGCAGGGACACAAAACATTGATTTTCCATATTAAGTGCCATTGGAAAATGTGTTCTTCAATAGAAATCTGTTCGTCCTTTTTCTATTAGTTAACATTTGAAGAAGTGATCAGGTTGGGCTTGAAGCGTTTTAAAAGTTAGGCATATCTGGACGGTTGGTCCTGCAGGACTTTTCTAGAAATAGGGCTCTCTGATTGGCCGAGAGAGCTTTTTGTCCTGTCAGGATCAGTCTGTGTCCCGTGTGACTGAGCAATCTAATTGGCTTGCCGCAACTCAGTAGAAAAAGTTGTGGCCACCATTAGAGAACTGTGGGACTCCATCCCTATGTCTTGAAAAAGTTTGAAATTAGGATGTAGGGACAGCATGGAACTTGTGGGTTGGATCCAGATCCCAAAAATAAATAAAAATCTGTTTCAGGCTGTGGGTACTGCAGTACTACATCGGGACTCAGATCTGAGATCTTGCCTGTCCTCAATAAAATAAACCTCAGAGACTACTCCATATGGCCAGCCCAAATTGGACACTGTCCCTGTAAAGTATCCTCTATGCCAAACTTGGGAATCATGCTGAATTCAAATCATAGTGTGGAGAAATAAACTGCCGACGGCATTGACACCTATCTTCACCAGATCCATGTCCTGCAGTGTATCATGCCTTTTCTCTCCTTTACCCACAAGATCCACATTGCTAATGCCCGTTGACAGTTCCAGCAAAACTATGGAAACTCTGCCTATTTCGGGCTCCCGTAAATATCCATCAGTTACCTACAGAAAATTCAAAATACAATAGTGAGATCCATCTTCAACCTCAAAATATTTTACTCTTCTTCAGTCATATTCGACGAAAAAACAAATCCTTTTCAAAGCATCATGTCTGATGCACAATATTTTCTATGGATCAGCTCCTCCTAAGTTCATCATGGACAAAAGGAACGACTAGGTATCACAGATCTGTACTATGGTGTAGTGCATACCTCTCCGCACCCTTACATACTGTGCAGTATGCAGCACACCCCTTAGCGCCCTTACATACTCAGAGTATATAAGGCTTATATACTCTGAGTATGTAAGGGCGCTGAGGAGTATGCACAGCAGTGCAGTCAGTGGCTTTTAAAAAGCACCAGAAGAGGTGCCCTCTATGTTTAAAAATGAGTGCAGATTGAAGCTTAACTTTAGTGTTTTTTAAACATAGAGGGACTGCCCCCTTTACCAGCCCTGTTTAATATCAAAACAGAGCAAATTAATCCTACCGGCGGAGCAGCAGAATTTATAATTAGTTCTGCATTACGAGAGTAACACTGTATTATTAAATTCCACCAATTCCACCAGTGGAATTAAAAATCCCTCCCATCCCTAGCTATGAGGGCCTGGGTGATAGTGTGTCTTGTCTATGTGGGTAGCCATTTGAAAATATTACAGAGCATTCTGAGTATGAGGAAGCAAGATGAAGTCACTATGCTCAACCGTTTATTCATTATGAGTTTGTCATCTAGGATGATACCAAGGTTTCTGGCATAGTCTGTGGAGGTGGGCGTGGGTCCCAGTTCAGCTGATCACCTGAAGAAGTCCCATGGGGAGCACTTGTTTCCGAAAATCAGGATCTTCATTTTGTCTGTGTTCAGTTTTGGGCAGTTCTGCCTCATTCAGTTGTCTACGTTGGTCATGCAGGAGGTGAAATAGTCCTGGTGGTGGTGCTCTCATCGGTGAGGGAGTGGATGAGCTGTGTGTCATTGGCTTAGGAGAAAATGTTGATGTCATGGGGTGAGGGGTGCCATGTACACATTGGAAAGAGGTGGGGTGAGAGAGGATACTTGGGGGACTCGGCCAGCAAGCTTCTTAAGTTCTAAGTTTTATGGTTAGAGCCTGACTCATTGCGTTCTGTCGGAGAGGAAGGAAGCCATCCAACTCAGGGCGGATCCTTGAATTCCTGAGCCATGAAATTTAGCTATGAGTGCACTGTTGGATACGGTGTTGAAGGATGCTGAGAGGTTGAAGAGGAAGAGAGCAGCGGTTTCCCCTCTGCCCATGATGGCCTGGATGTGATCTGTTGCAAAGAGGGAAGTTTCCATGCTGTCTGAGTGATGTCTAGGAGGTGGGGCTGTTCTAGGTGGGAAGAGACTTGCTTGTTGAACATTTTCTCCATGAATTTGGACAGGAATGGTAGGAGCGATATGGGTCTGTAGTTGCTGAGTTCTTCTGGGTCTGCCGAGGGTTTCTTCAGGAGAGCTGTGACCTCTGTGTTTTTCCAATTATCTGGGAAGGTTCCACTAAGATTTGAGGTGTTGATTATGGTCGTGAGGTTGGTGCTGATCAATGTTCCTCCCAAGTTGTGGATGTGGTGAGGGCAGGGGTCAGTGAGGCCCTGAATGGAATGGATAATCTTCATAATTGTGGCGGTGTCTTCTGGGGTAAGGGGGCTCTAGTTCATTAGTTTGGAACGCTCTTGGTAGTGGTGGGCAGTTGCCTGATGAGGTCTTCTGGGGTGGGTTGGGGTACGAAGTTATTGTAGATCTTGAGTATTTTATCATGGAAGAAGTCAGAAAGGCTGCTGCAGAGGTCCTGTGAAGGGGTGATGGTGGTGGTGGCTGCAGTTGGGTTAGAAAATTCTCTGACAAAGGTGAAAAGCTCTTTGCCAGATTTGGAGCAGGATTCCAGTCTCAGTACGAAGGCTGCTTTCCTGGCTTCTTTGATCTGGGCATCATACCTTCTAAGGGAGGATATGTAGATGTCTCTTGAGGTGCTGTCTCGGCTCGTTCTCCGTCTGCTCTCTAGTTGCTTACAGTAATGCTTGGAGTCTCTTAGGCCTTCTGAGTACCAGCAGGCTTGAGCATTTGTTCTTGCTTGCATAATTTTCCTCAGGGAAAGTAGTGTGTTGGCACACTCTGAGATTTAGTTGTTGAATGTGGTTAAGTCATTCTGTATGTCGCCAGTGAGGATAGGCTGGTTGAATCTGAGGATGTAGGTCCAGGCTGCTACTGCTATCTTGTTCCAGTTGCGTCTGAAGTTGCCAAGTGACTTTGGCTTGCTGGAGTGGGGTGCGTTGATGTGGAAATGTTCAATGAAGTGGTCCGTCCATGTGAGCGGGTGAGGTGGCTGAATGTGATCTTGTAGCTGCCTGTGAAGACGGGATCCAGGGTGTGTCCTACATTATGAGTCGGCCATCGGACATGCTATGTGAGTGCGATGTTGTCGAGGCTCTCAAGAAGGGTCGGTGGAGTTGGGGTTTGTTGGATTGTTGAGATGAAGTTTGAGGTCGCCGAGCAGTAAGAAGTTGGTGGCTCTGATGGCAATAGCAGTGGAGAAGTCAGTAAGGAGGTTGCTGAAGGTGGTGCGTCGTCCTGGTGGATAGTAAGCGAGGGTGCCTGTGATGCTCATGGCATGGCTGACTTGTAGTCAGAAATGCATGTTCGTCCATGGAAGTGGTGGATTCTCTGTGGATGATCGTGAGACGTCATCCGGTTTTCTGGTGCCTGGCTCTCAATGACATGGTTCAGGTTATCTTGTCTCTGCAGTCTATCAAGAGGCCAACTTGATGCTCTGTTGCCAAACCCTAATGGTAACACAAATTTGACAGGGAACTATCTGGTGAAAAGACATGTGCTTTTTGGATAGCCAGCCCAGAAAGGTAATGTCAAAGAAATAAAAACAAATAAAAGCTAATGACTGAAGGCTCCTGACTCAAAACACTCTGGGGCATATTTACGAGCCCCTTTGCGTCGCTCCTGCCATCAACATGGTGCAAGGGTGCTTGCGTTGTAGGCAGGATTGTTTTTGTGGAGGAAGGGGGCATGTGGCCCTCCTCCACGGGCCCATTCCAGACCCGGGGACCCCATCCCCCAGGGACTGGTGTTAATATTGGGGGCAGGGCACATGCAGAATGCAACACACATGGAAGGAGACATATTTCTCTTTGTTACGCCTCTCCTGGGGACTTGGCACATTCCCAGGTTTACAAGTTCTTTTAAATCTGGAAATGCATCAAAATCCATGGATGTTGCATGGAAACACCCATGCAACACCCATGGAAATACCTCCCTGGCGCACAGCAATGCAACACAGGAATTTGCCATTTGTTACATTACTCAAGATTTATGAAGCCGCACAGGGCCATGCAAGGTGGCCTTGTGTGGCTTCATAACTCTCACTTTACATTGCGCCGCTCATGCAACAATTTGCGTTGTGCAGGAGCGAAGCAAAGGGGCTCATAAATATGCCCCTTGGTGACTTCCTATACTTATTTAAAGATTTCGGTAACCAGGCCAAAAAATATAAGATACATGTGAATAGGATATGAAGTTTGTATGTATAGAAGCATTTAGGGAGGCCTTTTTTTATAAGGGTGTTACTAATGCATCTTAAAATTATGTTGGTACTATGACATTGCCAAAACGTAAGGATGAGTTGAACGGTTTTAGTATGTCATATCCAACCAATAGCATGTGTGATTTGAGAACCTTGAAAGGAGCTTAATTTTGCTGCCTGAAATCTGCTACTTGCTTTGAAGTCCTCATTTGGAGTCTATTTGTATAACAACAAGACTGTCATTCCTCTGAGAGGAATCAAAGCAAATGCTCTGTGGAGTTGAGCCAAGGGACCACCTTCTTCTTTGAGATGTTGCTGGACACGGAATTCTTTTAGGAGCCAATGCCGTATCATAAGTTTTAGCTACTGCACCACCTGCAATGTACAAATTTAAAAGGAGACAGTTCTTTTTTTCTGACATCATTGAAATTATATCTTGTTGCTGTGCTTAACAGTCAATTTATACAACTATTTATGGCATATAGTAATACTCCAGGTTTTGTTTGGCAACAATGTTTGGCTTTAAATAGATACATTGGTTTTTTTTAAATTAAAAAAGTATATTTTCTGCTGTAAAGGCTTCCACTGAATTGAAAGCTCCCTCCACTAAATGCAAGCAAGCTTTCTCAGCCCCCCCCCTCACTTATATCAAAAGCAATAAATCCTCAGGAAACTACATTTGCTAAAACTTTAGAAAAAGTAGAGGCAATTCACTTCAACACAGATAAAATCAGTAACAACATAATACTCAGAGAATTAGCTGAATTATCTATGAAAGTCTTGGACAATGAAAATTAAAATTGCACACAATAAAAAGCAGCTAGACCAATTGGTGGCAGTTATTAATTCAGTCCTTTCTGTGAGGAAGTTGCTACTTGACCTAGATAACAGAAATAACCATTATTGTCTACACATTTTCAACCTGCCAGAAAATGTCTAGGGGCTAAACTGCAAACTATGCTTGGAGTCTTTTCTACCTAATTTGTTGAATGTTACATTTACATAAAAAGTTGAAATTGACAAAGACCCCAGGGAACCATCCCAGTGAAATCCGAATCTTACTAAACCCAAGCAGGTTATTTTTAAAGTCTTGCACCACCATTATTTGTTTCTAATATGTAAAGCAGTATGACATATAACTCTGTGTAGAAGGTAACAAGATCTTCATTCATCAAGATTTTGCTAGGGAAACAGTGGAAACTCAAAAAATAATTCTCCTCAGTCCGTCCTCGCCTTATGGAAACTGGTTATAAATATGGCTTGTTTGATCCAGTGATTAGGAAATTTTGGAAAGGAGACACATTCAAGTCATTTACACCTCCAACAGATTTAATTGCATATTTAGGTCTTCACGCTCCAATAGTAATGGACGATTCTGAACAATTATAGCCTTTCTACTGTAATGTGGCTTTTCTTGCCTGGTCTCATTTATTCTACTCCTTTCTTCTACATGGACAAAACATGTATGTAATAGTGGTCTTCTCTTGGTGAACTTCTCAGTGTATCATGGACATAGTTTCTAAATGATTCCCTTATGGATCACTATCTATGTTGTTTGTATTTTTTGTTTGTTTTTATGTGAGCCGAATAGATACCAGTTTAACTCCATATTTACTTATTTATTGGATTACATAGAAGAGATTATTTTTTATTTTAAACATGGCTTCAGCTTATAGTCTTACATTAACCACAGTAAATGTTAAATATCTACATCATTGTGTATAAAGGAGAAAGATACCTAAATATTTACATCACAATAAAACGGATATAGGTTTCATCCACGAAACACACATAGATGATAAATCATCAATCTCAATAAATAAAAGCTGAGAGGGTAATATTTTTCTTCTACTTCCAAAGGACGTAAGAATGGTGTTTCCATACTTTTTGCTAAAAAATTGAACGCCTGCATTCTTCACAACATAATGATGCAGATGGCAGATTTTGTATGTTAAAGTTAGAATTGATAAACACATTCTTCATTGAATCAATTTATGCCCCAACAAATGATGATCCATGTGCTGGAGAGATCATACTGAAGAAATATTCAACCTTGGAAATGACTCATTATATCTGGTGATAATTTTACTATCATTAGAGGCCCTTTGTTGGATAGAATGTCATCAGTAAAATATAGACTCTCCTAAGTCTTTTGCATTGTTTGTGATCTTTATCAAAACACTAAGCTTGTTGGCATTAGGTGGCTACATTTTGCTACAAGTAAATAATTTACAGTGGATTCATTATTCATACTCCAGAATTGATATCTATGGTTGAGACATCAGCTATCTATGTATATATATTCAGATCCACAACTCTACCACAGAGAACAGAGACGCACTCCCGTTCCGGGCATCCTATGTTAGGCATTTATTGGCAAGCTAGGTACAAAATCTATGCAAAGGCACAACACGTTTCAAACTTTACACGGTACAAACTGTAACTTATTGATATCTTGAATCATTCCTTGATTTCTATCACTATTGCATAGATGAACTCACTGTACATCAACCTAATGAGAGGATGAATACAGAAGTAGATTTAATAAAGATAATAGAGACTATTTCTAACATATATTATTAAGTTCTACCTCTAGTTCAAAACAAACTTCTGGGTGAAATTCTTATGTCCTATAGCATAACTCACATTCTCTTTCTCTCTCTCTTTCTCTCTCTCTCTCTCTCTCTCTCTTTATATATACATGATGGAGAAGTGATGGAGGAGTCACTGTGACGCTCACATGAGCTAAATTGGAATTATGCTAATGAGAGGTTTGAAAACTTGGCTTGCCAATATTGTCAACCATTCAGCCCGCGATCAAGGACTATAAAGTTTGAAACGTGTTGGGCCTCTGCATAGATTTTGTACCTGGTTAGCCAATAAATGCCTAATATATGACACCTATAATGGGAGTGCGTCTCTGTTCTCTGTGGTAGAGTTGTGGAACTGAATATAATGGTCATCAGCCGGGAGACGCACCACCGCGGATGGAAGCGGGTCCGCGTGGCTTGATGTTACTTCCCTTTTTACGGAACATTCGGCTAAAGAAATATTGTAATGGCAATCAGGGTAATGTGGCATAACATGTTTGGTGACAATATACTTACCTATTGCAGGATGACAAATTAATATGTCAAGGGGTGAACTTTCAATTTCATAATGCATCAGTGATGGAGGAGTCACTATGACGCTCACATGAGCTAAATTGGAATTATGCTAAAGAGAGGTTTGAAAATGCGGCTTGCCAAGATTGTCAACCATTTGGCCCGTGATCAGGGACTGTAAAGTTTGAAATGCGTTGGGCCTCTGCATAGATTTTCTACCTGGTTTGCCAATAAATGACTGCTCCGCTGCTACCAGACCAATGGCAAGTGACACATCCAAATCTCCAGTTTTAATCCATCATCAGGAGGAAAGGTCAATCGGCACTGAGCTTCTAACAATCATGAAACAGATCAGGAAGGGAAGAAAGGAAGGAGCGCCGGGCCCGAATGGATTCCCGCCTGCAGTGTTTAAACAAAGGCCGGAAGAATGGGCAAAAATACTCCATCCACTATTTCTGGAAGTAAGACGACAGGGCACCAATCCAAATTCCTGGAAAGGTTCAACGATTATTCCGATTCACAAAAGCGACAGCAAGGCCTTGCCAGCCAATTATCGGTTGTAGCACTGATCGATAATGAGGCCAAATATTTTGCAGGAACACTGCTAGACGAACTAACAACCTGGGCAGAAAATAATGAATTAATCCTGCTAAATCAGACAGGCTTCCGAAAAAACTCTGGCACGATATCTAACATCCTGGCAATCTCGTTGATAATGGACACCACAAAATTGAGTAAAACTCAGCTGCATGTCTGCTTTATCGACTTCAGCGCCGCATTTGACAACGTGGAGAGGTCTAAACTGTGGAATAAGCTAGCCAGATGGGGCATCCCAAACAACCTTTTATCAATGAAAATGCTTTTACATACCGATACCTGGGTACAGGTGAAATTAGGATCAGGGTCTCATCTTTCAAGAAAAGTAAAAACAACGAAAGGACTTCAACAGGGCTGCGTGCTGGCCCCTATTTTATTTAACTTATTCATGGCAGACTTACCACAGACACTTAACACCTGTAACTCCCACGCGCCCAGACTGGGGGGTACCAGCTTGTCCAACTTACTATACGCGGACGACGTAGTCCTGCTTAGCCATACGGTAGTTGGCTTGCAACATCTTAACGGTCTGCAGGTCTACGCAGAAGAAAATAGCCTGACAATAAACTTAAATAAAACCAGGACCATGACAATTAACAGCAAACGAAAAAAGAGGTACCTATGGCACCTGGGCGGCACACATATTGAATCAGCGGAGTCTTTTAAGTATCTGGGTGTCTACTTAGATAAAGAAGGATCATTTACCCGCCAACAAGAAGAGATCAAAAGGAAAGGGATGATCCTTGCCTTAACCATGAAAAGCTTAACAGCCAAACTATTGGGCCCTACGCTGAGCCCTCTTTTAATGGTAGCACGGGCTAAAATTCTTCCTACAATCACCTACAGTAGTGAAGCTCTGTGAGGGAGAGATACCAATCTTTTGGATAAAACACTTGTAAAAGCATACAGAACTATGTTTAGCCTCCCGAACTATACCTCCCCGGCGCAACTTAGACTGGAGTTTGGCCTGTTAAAGCAAACCTGGGCCAGATATGGAGCATACATCAACTGTTGGAATAAAATCAGAACATCAACCCCTAACTCATTAAACTACCTTCTGTGGCAAGATCTCCAACAGAGGGAGAATTCGCCCGCAAGATTGTATCTTCAGGAGGCACTGGCAAACACAGGCTTATCGCCCTTATGGAATACACAGTGCCATCATTCAACTCTGAAGAAATTAGTCTGGAAGTCGTTGAAAAAACAGTCACTGGTGGAGGATTCAGCTGCTTTTTCAGCCAGAGCGCATGCCTGGATGACGCTGAATTCTTACAAGATTCTAGCCCCGCAACAATATTTTGACCTGGGCTATCCAAAAGCACAGAAATTAAAATTCCTAAAGCTACGACTCTGAGTGATACCATGCACGCAGCATCTTCCACCATGGAAAAGGGTGCAGACTTTTACAGTATGCAGTTTGTGCAAAAACGGCCAGGGTGACATCATCCATACCATTTGTTCTTGCACAGAGATGCTTCAAGAAAGGAGGCAAATGCTAAAAATCCCCTTTAATCAAAGGGGAATTCGGACAAGGAGGCAAGCAGTTTTGGCTTGCTTCGACCCAGCATCACCTCAATTGACCTCCAGACTAGTTAGATTTCTTGAAGCGGCCAGAGCAAAAATGCCAAACTGTCACTAAAGCTTTTTTGGGGAAAAGGAGACTTTGGATTATTAATTTTCTCAGGGGGAGTAACAACCGCTGCACTGACTGGTCAACTTATATTGGTTGCTCTTGTATGTTTAGATCTGAATTTTTTAACTTGTAAGCAACAGAAGTGTTTTATATTTTAATTGCGATGAAATTTTATTATTGTGAATTAATATTTTACATATGGTTTTATTTTTTGCACGCATTGCAATGGTTTTAAGTAACTCTGCAAAATAAAATAAACTGAAACTGAAACTGGTTTGCCAATAAATGCCTAATATAGGACACATGGAATGGGAGTGCATCTTTGTTCTCTGTGGTAAAGTTGTGGATCAGAATATAGTGGTCACCAGCCGGGAGACGCACCACTGCGGATGGAAGCGGGTCTATGTGGCTTGATGTTACTGCCCTTTTTACGGAACATTCGGCTAAAGAAATATTGTAGTGGCAATCTGGGTAATGTTGCATAACATATTTGCTGACAATATACTTGCCTATTGCAGGATGATCAATTAATATGTCAAGCGGCAAACTTTCAATACCATAATGCATCAGGGATGGAGGAGTCACTATGTTGCTCACATGAGCTAAATTGGAATAATGCTAATGAGAGGTTTGAAAACACGGCTTGCCAAGATTGTCAACTATTTGGCTCGTGATCAAGGACTGTAAAGTTGAAACGTGTTGGGCCTCTGCATAGATTTTGTACCTAGCTTGCCAATAAATGCCTAACATAGGATGCCCGGAACGGGAGTGCGTCTCTGTTCTCTGTGGTAGAGTTGTGGATCTGAATATATATAAATATATATATATATATATATATATATATATATATATATATATATATATATATATATATCTACTGGCGGTCGCCAGTAGATAGTTATAGTTAGGACCTATTTTCCATAGGAAATCCGCGACATTCTATTTGAAATAACTCTTGCGTCGGTTCACGAATCTTTGCGAAATTTTCAAACTTTATGGCCCGCTCCGGTCCGCTCCTACCCTGAAAGTCTCAGGGTGATTCGTCAAGCGGGGGACGAGAAAAAAGGGGAGCCCCAAAACGTGTTTTCCCCATTCATTTTCCCATAGGAAACTTTAGACACGGCTACAGCCCGAACTGCTGAACGGAATTACACCAAATTTGGCAAAGAGGTAGTTCTTGGTTCAGAAAGAACCCTTTTGTTAAATGGTGTAAATCCGTTCTGTAGTTGCGGAGAAATTAAAAAATAAGAGTCAAAAAATCAATTTCCCATAGGAAACTTTATGCAAGGCTACAGCCCGAACTGCTGAACGGAATTACACCAAATTTGGCAAAGAGGTAGTTCTTGGTTCAAAAAGAACCCTTTTTGTTAAATGGTGTAAATCCGTTCAGTAGTTGCTGAGAAAATCAAAAGTAAAAACACATATATATCTGGGCGGAGCCTAACCACACATGTCATCGTGAGATCTGATTGGCTGTCAGCACTTCATCCTGGAATTGCTGGCAGCCATCTTGGGACCAATATAAATGATAGTACCCCATTGAAATGCATTGTAGTGAATCGAAGATTTTGAGGGTTACCAAAAGGAGAACTATAAAGGGTGATAACAGACTTTAGTTACATTAGAATTCATTTGTTGATGGTACCATACTAATTTCAGGAATTGTGGTGTGTTCTAAGGTGATTTTACCCTGTGAAAAACCTTCTGCTGGGATATCATGAATCATGTTTGAGAGAAAACTATTTTCACATGCTTGTCCCATACAGTTTTGGAAGGTGCCCCAGAAGCTAAAATGAGAGCATATTTTCTGTAAATTCACATTATCTTTCTCAGTCATGTGAGAATGAAGTCTGACATTCTCAGTAAAACATGTACATCCAACAAGGGCAGAGACTGTCAGTTGATTCCTTTGTGTTCTACTGCAGCTTCCCAGAGTGTTCTAAAGAACAACTAGAGTGCTAACAGCCTTACTTATGACAAACGTATGGCACACCTGAAGCCATCTTGATTGGAATAAACTGGTAACACTTAAAACATTTAATTTAAAAAGGAACAAAATGATGGGGTTCATCTTGTCATAGAAATTATGGTTAGTGCTCTGGAAAGAAAAATTAGGACATGTTTCAAGTGTGATCTCAAATATCTTCCTGTTATATTTCAACAGGAGCAGCCTGTCAGTTGATGCCTTTGTGTTCTACTGCAGCTTCACAGAGTGTTCTAAAGAACAACTAGAGCGCTAACAGTCTTACTTATGACAAAAGTATGGCACACCTGAAGCCATCTTGATTGGAATAAACTGGTAACACTTAAAACATTTAATTTAAAAAGGAACAAAATGATGGGGTTCATTTTGTCATAGAAATTATGGTTAGTGCTGTAGAAAGAAAAATTAGGACATGTTTCAAGTGTGATCTCAAATATCTTCCTGTTATATTTCAACAGGAGCAGCCTGTTAGTTGATGCCTTTGTGTTCTACTGCAGCTTCCCAGAGTGTTCTAAAGAACAACTAGAGTGCTAACAGTCTTACTTATGACAAAAGTATGGCACACCTGAAGCCATCTTGATTGGAATAAACTGGTAACACTTAAAACATTTAATTTAAAAAGGAACAAAATGAGGGGGTTCATTTTGCCATAGAAATTATGGTTAGTGCTGTAGAAAGAAAAATTAGGACATGTTTTAAGTGAGATCTCAAATATCTTCCTGTTATATTTCAACAGGAGCAGCCTGTCAGTTGATGCCTTTGTGTTCTACTGCAGCTTCCCAGAGTGTTCTAAAGAACAACTAGAGTGCTAACAGCCTTACTTATGACAAAAGTATGGCACACCTGAAGCCATCTTGATTGGAATAAACTGGTAACACTTAAAACATTTAATTTAAAAAGGAACAAAATGAGGGGGTTCATTTTGCCATAGAAATTATGGTTAGTGCTGCAAAAAGAAAATTTAGTGCATGTTTTAAGTGAGATCTCAAATCCTCTTCTATTTCATTAGAAAATTCTGACATGCAGACTGAAACAATCACTTTCAATACCAGCAGTAGACTTCCAGTTAACTCCTTGGTGAGCAGTAGCTTTACTACAGTGATCTAATGAACAACTAGAGTAATAACATTCTGAATTTATGGCAAATGTGTGACACATCTGAATGCCTTCTTGATGGAATCAAAGTAAAAAACTGAAAGCATTTCCTACTGAGGAGACTGCAGTAAATGAGGAAATTAGGAAACTTCATAACAAAGAAGTCTTCCAAGATGGCCACCAGTGAAAAAAGAGCCCAAATGTAGCACAAATATTACCCAGATGTAGCCCACATATAGCCCAATGACAAAAGTGTGCAAAACACTTTTTATTTTTAGTTTTTTTGCAGTTTTATGTAGTGCAGACTGGTCAGGTATTGGAGCGTTGCATCTTAAAACATGACCCCCCTACACTACAAAAACACCACTGCACTACCCTAAACCCTAAAACACTACCCCAGCACGACCCCTACACTACACAAGCACCACTGCACTATCCTAAACCCTAAAACACGACCCCCAGCATGACCCCCTACACTACACAAACACCACTGCACTACCCTAAACCCTAAAACACTACCCCAACACCACTGCACTAACCTAAATCCTAAAACACTACCCCCAGCACGACCCCCTACACTACCCAAACACCACTGCACTACCCTAAAACATGACCCCCTACACTACACAAACACCACTGCACTACCCTAAACCCTAAAACACTAGCCCCAGCACGACCCCCTACACTACACAAGCACCACTGCACTACCCCAACCCTAAAACACTGCCCCCAGCACGACACCCTACACTACACAAACACCACTGCACTACCTTAAACCCTAAAACCCTACCCCCAGCACGACCCCCTACACTGCCCGAACACCACTGCACTGCCCTAAACCCTGAAACACATACCCTAGCACGACCCCCTACACTGCCCGAACACCACTGCACTGCCCTAAACCCTGAAACACCACCCCCTTCACGACCCCCTACACTGCCCGAACACCACTGCACTGCCCTAAACCCTGAAACACAACCCCCAGCAAGACCTCCTACACTGCCCAAACACCACTGCACTGCCCTAAACCCTGAAACATCACCCCCAGCAAGACCCCCTACACTGCCCGAACACCACTGCCCTAAACCCTGAAACACCACCCCCAGCACGACTCCCTACACTGTCCGAACACCACTGCACTGGCCTAAACCCTGAAACACCACCCCCAGCACGACCCCCTACACTGCCCGAACACCACTGCACTGCCCTAAACCCTGAAACACCACCCCTTCACGACCCCTACACTGACCGAACACTACTGCACTGCCCTAAACCCTGAAACACCATCCCCAGCATGACCCCCTACACTGCACGAACACCACTGCACTGCCCTAAACCCTGAAACACTACCCCCAGCAAGACCCCCTACACTGCCCGAACACCACTGCACTGCCCTAAACCCTGAAACACCACCCCCAGCAAGACCCCCTACACTGCCCGAACACCACTGCCCTAAACCCTGAAACACCACACCCAGCAAGACCCCCTACACTGCCCGAACACCACTGCACTGCCCTAAACCCTGAAACACCAGCCCCAGCACGACCCCTACACTGCCCGAACACCACTGCACTGCCCTAAACCCTGAAACACCACCCCCTGCACGACCCCCTACACTGCCCGAACACCACTGCACTGCCCTAAACCCTGAAACACCACCCCCAGCACGACCCCCTACACTGCCCGAACACCACTGCACTGCCCTAAACCCTGAAACACCACCCCTGCACGATCCCTACACTGCCCGAACACTACTGCACTGCCCTAAACCCTGAAACACCACCCCCAGCACGACCCCCTACACTGCACGAACACCACTGCACTGCCCTAAACCCCGAAACAGTACCCCCAGCAAGACCCCCTACACTGCCCAAACACCACTGCCCTAAACCCTGAAACACCACCCCCAGCAAGACCCCCTACACTGCCCGTACACCACTGCACTGCCCTAAACCCTGAAACACCACCCCCAGCATGACCCCCTACACTGCCCGAACACCACTGCACTGCCCTAAACCCTGAAACACCACCCCCAGCACGACCCCTACTTTGCCCGAACACCACTGCACTGCCCTAAACCATGAAACACCAGCCCCAGCACGACCCCCTACACTGCCCGAACACCACTGCACTGCCCTAAACCCTGAAACACCACCCCCAGCACGACCCCCTACACTGCCCGAACACCACTGCACTGCCCTAAACCCTGAAACACCAGCCCCAGCACAACCCCGTACACTGCCCGAACACCACTGCACTGCCCTAAACCCTGAAACACCAGCCCCAGCACGACCGCCTACACTGCCCGAAAACCACTGCACTGCCCTAAACCCTGAAACACCAGCCCCAGCAAGACCCCTACACTGCCCGAACACCACTGCACTGCCCTAAACCCTGAAACACCACCCCCAGCAAGACCCCCTACACTGCCCAAACACCACTGCACTAAAGCCTGAAACACCACCCCCAGCAAGACCACCTACACTGGCCGAACACCACTGCACTGCCCTAAACCGTGAAACACCACCCCCTGCATGACCCCCTACACTGCCCAAACACCACTGCACTGCCCTAAACCCTGAAACACCACCCCCTGCATGACCCCCTACACTGCCCGAACACCACTGCACTGCCCTAAACCCTGAAACACCACCCCTCAGCACGACACCCTACACTGCCCGAACACCACTGCACTGCCCTAAACCCTGAAACACCACCCCAGCACGATCCCCTACACTGCCCGAACACCACTGCACTGCCCTAAACCCTGAAACACCACCCCCTGCATGACCTCCTACACTGCCGGAACACCACTGCACTGCCCTAAACCCTGAAACACCACCCCCAGCACGACCCCCTGCACTGCCCGAACACCACTGCACTGCCCTAAACCCTGAAACATCAACCCCAGCAAGACCCCCTACACTGCCTGAACACCACTGCCCTAAACCCTGAAACACCACCCCCTACACTGCACGAACACCACTGCACTGCCCTAAACCCTGAAACACCACCTCCAGCAAAACCCCCTACACTGCCTGAACACCATTGCTCTGCCCTAAATCCTGAAACACTAGCCCCAGCATGACCCCCTACACTGCCCAAACACCACTGCACTGCCCTAAACCCTGAAACACCACCCCCAGCACGACCCCCTACACTGCCCGAACACCACTGCACTGCCCTAAACCCTGAAACAACAGCCCCAGCAAGACCCCTACACTGCCCGAACACCACTGCACTGCCCTAAACCCTGAAACACCACCCCCTGCACGACCCCCTACACTGCCCGAACACCACTGCACTGCCCTAAACCCTGAAACACCACCCCCAGCACGACCCCCTACACTGCCCGAACACCACTGCACTGCCCTAAACCCTGAAACACCACCCCTGCACGATCCCCTACACTGCCCGAACACTACTGCACTGCCCTAAACCCTGAAACACCACCCTCAGCACGACCCCCTACACTGCACGAACACCACTGCACTGCCCTAAACCCCGAAACAGTACCCCCAGCAAGACCCCCTACACTGCCCAAACACCACTGCCCTAAACCCTGAAACACCACCCCCAGCAAGACCCCCTACACTGCCCGTACACCACTGCACTGCCCTAAACCCTGAAACACCACCCCCAGCATGACCCCCTACACTGCCCGAACACCACTGCACTGCCCTAAACCCTGAAACACCACCCCCAGCACGACCCCCTACACTGCCCGAACACCACTGCACTGCCCTAAACCATGAAACACCAGCCCCAGCACGACCCCCTACACTGCCCGAACACCACTGCACTGCCCTAAACCCTGAAACACCACCCCCAGCACGACCCCCTACACTGCCCGAACACCACTGCACTGCCCTAAACCCTGAAACACCAGCCCCAGCACAACCCCATACACTGCCCGAACACCACTGCACTGCCCTAAACCCTGAAACACCAGCCCCAGCACGACCGCCTACACTGCCCGAAAACCACTGCACTGCCCTAAACCCTGAAACACCAGCCCCAGCAAGACCCCCTACACTGCCCGAACACCACTGCACTGCCCTAAACCCTGAAACACCACCCCCAGCAAGACCCCCTACACTGCCCTAACACCACTGCACTAAAGCCTGAAACACCACCCCCAGCAAGACCACCTACACTGGCCGAACACCACTGCACTGCCCTAAACCCTGAAACACCACCCCCTGCACGACCCCCTACACTGCCCAAACACCACTGCACTGCCCTAAACCCTGAAACACCACCCCCTGCACGACCCCCTACACTGCCCGAACACCACTGCACTGCCCTAAACCCTGAAACACCACCCCTGCACGACCCCCTACACTGCCCGAACACCACTGCACTGCCCTAAACCCTGAAACACCACCCCTCAGCACGACACCCTACACTGCCCGAACACCACTGCACTGCCCTAAACCCTGAAACACCACCCCAGCACGACCCCCTACACTGCCCGAACACCACTGCACTGCCCTAAACCCTGAAACACCACCCCCTGCACGACCTCCTACACTGCCGGAACACCACTGCACTGCCCTAAACCCTGAAACACCACCCCCAGCACGACCCCCTACACTGCCCGAACACCACTGCACTGCCCTAAACCCTGAAACATCAACCCCAGCAAGACCCCCTACACTGCCTGAACACCACTGCCCTAAACCCTGAAACACCACCCCCTACACTGCACGAACACCACTGCACTGCCCTAAACCCTGAAACACCAGCCCCAGCACGACCCCTACACTGCCCGAACACCACTGTACTGCCCTAAACCCTGAAACACCAGCCCCAGCACGACCCCCTACACTGCCCGAACACCACTGCACTGCCCTAAACCCTGAAACACCACCCCTGCATGACCCCTACACTGCCTGAACACCACTGCACTGCCCTAAACCCTGAAACACCACCCCCTGCAGCACCCCCTACACTGCCCGAACACCACTGCACTGCCCTAAACCCTGAAACACCACCCCCTGCACCGCCCCTACACTGCCCGAACACCACTGCACTGCCCTAAACCCTGAAACACCACCCCCAGCACGACCCCCTTTACTGCTCGAACAACACTGCACTACCCCAAACCCTGAAACACCACCCCCAGCACGACCCCCTACACTGCCCGAACACCACTGCCCTAAACCCTGAAACACCACCCCCTGCACGACCCCCTACACTGCCCGAACACCACTGCACTGCCCTAAACCCTGAAACACCACCCCCTACACTGCCCGAACACCACTGCACTGCCCTAAACCCTGAAACACCACCCCCAGCACGACCCCCTACACTGCCCGAACACCACTGCACTGCCCTAAACCCTAAAACACCACCCCCAGCATTACCCCCTACACTGCCCAAACACCACTGTACTGCCCTAAACCCTAGAACACTACCCCCAGCACGACCCCCTACACTACCCGAACACCACTGCACTACCCTATACCCTAAAATACTACCCCCAGCCCAACCCCCTACACTACCCGAACACGACTGCACTGCCCTAAACCCTCAAACACTCCCCCAGCATGACCCCTACACTACCCGAACACCACTGCACTGCCCTAAACCCTAAAACACTCCCCCAGCACGACCCCCTACACTACCCGAACACCACTGCACTGCCCTAAACCCTAAAACACTCCCCCAGCACGACCCCCTACACTACCCGAACACCACTGCACTGCCCTAAACCCTAAAACACTACCCCCCGCATGACCCCCTACACTACCCAAACACCAATGCACTACCCTAATCCCTAAAACACTACCCCACGCATGACCCCCTACACTGCCCTAAACCCAAAAACACTACCCCCGCATGACTCCCTACACTACCCAAAGACCACTGCACTACCCTAAACCCTAAAACACTACCCCCTACACTACACAAACACCACTGCACTACCCTAAAACCTAAAACACTACCCCCAACAGTACCCCTACACTACCCAAACACCACTGCACTAACTTAAACCCTAAAACACTACCCCCAGCAGTACCCCCTACACTACCCAAACACCACTGCACTACCCTAAATCACTGCCCCCAGCATGACCCCCTACACTACCCAAACACCACTGCACTACCCTAAACCCTAAAACACTACCCCCAGCACGACCCCCTACACTACCCAAACACCACTGCACTACCCTAAACCCTAAAACACTCCCCCCAGCACGACTCCCTACACTACCCAAACACCACTGCACTACCCTAAACCCTAAATCTACCCCCAGCATGACCCCCTACACTACACAAACACCACTGCACTACCCTAAACCCTAAAACACTACCCCCAGCACGACCCTCTTCACTACCTAAACACAACTGCACAATTTGTTACAGGCGTTGCAACGCAGGCCTGTGGTGCTTACTGGAAGTACCTAGTGGGCTAGTTGGGCCCCAGGGACCCTCAGGATTCAAGGTGACCTAATCCCCCAACTTAAAATGCACCACGGGGCGCGTTTGCACAGTGGTGAAGGGAGGGGGCGGGGCCTCAGGTGACATGTGCGCAAACACGCCCTGTGGTGCGTTTTAAGTTGGGGAATTAATTCCCTTTGAATCCTGAGGGACCCTGGGGGCCAACTAGCCCACCAGGTACCTTCAGTAAGCACAACAGAGTTGCGTTGCAGAGAGGTGAAAAAAGGTGCGTGGCCTCGGAACGCCTCTCTGCAACTCAGCTCTGTGGTCCTAACTGTAGGTACCTGGGGGGGCTAGTTGGGCCCCAGGGACCCTCAGAATTCAAGGGGACTTAATCCCGCAGCTTAAAACGCGCCACGGGGTGCGTTTGCACACATGTCACCTCAGGCCCCCCCTCCCTTCACCACTGTGCAAACGCGCCCTGTAGCGCGTTTTAAGAGGTAGTTTTAATCCCCTGCCCTATTATGTACTAGGGACTTGCAGAGGAGGTCATGCTAATCACAGGGGTACCCCAACGCATAGTGTTCCCTAGTGTATGTAGGTGTTTTCACTGTATTCTAAGTGTCTTTTAGCATAGCACTGGCTCTGGTTAGTCAGAGTCAGTTACCACCAGTACCCGTCTGAAAAAGTTGTGGGCACAGGATGATTTTGCAACAAGGCCTCTTTCTGCTCCTCTGTTGGTTCTTTCTGCACATCTTTTGCTTCTTTCTGTGGGTTTTTCTTCTTTCTTCACATGTCCTACCTCTGTAGGCATAGTTAGAAACTAGCATTTAAAAAAACCTTTGAAATTCACTTAAAAAATCATAGGTTTCAGGCACGTTATAGTTAGAAATTAGCATTTAAAAAACCTTTGAAACTCACTGAAAAAACCATAGGTTTCAGACACGTTATAGTTAGAAATTAGCATTTAAAAAACCTTTGAAATTCACTGAAAAAACCATAGGTTTTAGGGACAGTTATAGTTAGTTGGACATTTCACTCGTACAAAACCATAAAAATTCCCCCATTATAGTTAGTTCAGCTAACTATAACTCGCGCCCGCAATGCACTGCTGATGACGTCACATATTACATCACTCATGACATGGTCAGTGACATCACTGATGACATCACTGATGACATCTCAAATGACATCACTGATGACATCATCCATGTGATAATTTCATGCATCTTCTCACACCCTAATATAACTTTTGATACACCCACTCTAAATTACAGACTGCCATTCTCAAAACCATAGACACTCCAACACCAAAAACTACATACCCACTCACTGATTCTTAGGTCTACACACACATCCACTCACTCACCCGTACAGTCACTCATACTTAGTCACTCAGTACAGGACTATCATATGCACTCATACACCTATATAAACACTCACACACCGCCACTCATCCATAGAGGTACTCACACACCTAGTCAGTCATGCAAAAAACTTAATCACACACCCATTTACTCACCTATACAGTTATACACACACCAGCTCACTTACTCATACAAATACTAGCACATTCTTACACTCTTATGCAATCACTGATACAAGTACACACTCATCCATACAGCCACTCTCACAATCACACACTCTCACTTATAGCCATTTATATACTCCAACACACATATATACTGCCTTTCACATATGTAGTTACTCACACATGTACCACTGAGATATACATTCAATTACTAACACACCCATACACACACTCACCCACCCATACAGTCCATCACAGATGCACTCTTGAAACCATGCACCCAGTGAATCACCAACTCACACATCTATGCACAGAGTCACACACACCCCACCCACGCAAACACTCAGGCACCCATACAGATACTCAGACAATCAATCAATAACCCATGTAGACACTCATGTAGCTATTCAGAAAGCCATGCAGCCGCTTACAAACCAACAGACAGACGGATACAGACATTCACACAGTTTAGTCACTAACCCATGCATTCAGTAAGATACATTTAATCACTCACTTGTAGAGTCAGTCACTCACGTACTAAATCATCCATTCAGACACTTATACACCCACTCATTCTTCAATACGCCTTTCCCTATATATATTAAACAGATTTAAACTTTACAGAAACACACAGTCACTGGATGATGTCATCAGTGATGTCATTTGAGATGTCATCAGTGATGTCATCAGTGATGTCACTGACCATGTCATGAGTGATGTAATATGTGACGTCATCAGCAGTGCATTGCGGGCGCGAGTTATAGTTAGCTGAACTAACTATAACGGGGGAATTTCTATGGTTTTGTACGAGTGAAATGTCCAACTAACTATAACTGTCCCTAAAACCTATGGTTTTTTCAGTGAATTTCAAAGGTTTTTTAAATGCTAATTTCTAACTATAACGTGTCTGAAACCTATGGTTTTTTTCAGTGAATATATATATATATATATATATATATCACTGCTCCAAGGTTGTCCACCTGTAAGTAGCACTCGAGCAACAGCTTGATTCATGTGTAGGTAAGGACGGGGAACCGCCCGCAGGAGCCGCTCCATAGTGGTATTGCCTGACGCGTTTCGAATCACCATATGATTCTCTTCAGAGGCTTTAATGGAACGGAGTGCGCAACCGCTGACCCACTTCTGACACACCCCCAATGGGAGGCTCGAATGAAACTGTGCCTTCTGGGAAGTGTAGTGCGGGGGCACATAATCAAGTCCTGTATGGACCCCACAGGTGGGCCGTCCACGATCCTTGATTATGTGCCCCCCGCAGTCTTTAGATCAATGAATGCAAGGTAGAGACTGCCCTTGCCAATTACCCTGACTTTCCAGTATATGAGGAGTAACCTAAATACCTGGTTGATCGTTCCAGTACTGGCCCTGAAGCCAGCCTGATATTGGGAGAGGACATCTTCCTCTTCTGACCACGTTTGGATTCTCTGTAAGAGCACCCTGCCAAAAACCTTTTGCATTACGTCGATCAGGCTTATTGGCCTATAATTTGAGGGGTCTTCTCTGGCACCCTTTTTGTAAATCGGGACCACCTCTGCGCCTTTCCAGGATTCTGGCACTGGGCAGCCACCGACTATAGCATTGATCAATAGTTGGATGTACCGTGACCTACTTCTGGAGTCAGCGAGGAATAAATCTCCGGGGAGACCGTCTGGTCCGGGAGCTTTGGCAGGGACTATCTTCTTTATCGCTGCTTATATTTCGGCCAAAGAGAAGGGTTCACTAGCATTCCCTGCTGGAGGAATGTCTATGGGGTCGCATGACTCCTCCAGACATCCGTCCTCTGTAGCGGAATACAGTTTCCCAAAATGGTAAATGCCAGTCTTGGCTTGTGATGTGATTGGGAGAAGTGCCTAATTCCTTGCTTTTGCCCCGGCTCACTAGGGTCCAAAATTGGTTCGTGTTTTTCGCACGGCTGGCATTCTTCAATTCCTGCCAGTGTGATTCATCCCACTCGATCTTTGATTGGCGTAAGGCAGAACTATAGTCCTTTCTTGCTTTCTTGACCAAGGGGCAATTCTTACTTCTGATTGCTAGGGCTAGGGCCTGTCTTTTGAGCCTGCAATCCTTGGTGTACCATGGGTGCAGGCTTTTTTGAGGCACGCACGATTTGCTATGCTTACTAGGTGCTTGAAAGTAAGAGCACAACTGTTCCATAGTGCATGAGTGGATGATGGGGGCTACTGCCCAGCCGCCTATATCTGCGACTGCAGCCTGGAGCTCTAATGTGTTCGCGAACAGAACTTCCCGGATGCCCGCTATTTTAGAATCTTGCAAGGAAACCTTGTGCCACTTCAAGTGCCTTTTACAATTGGAAGGAACGATATTGGTGATAGAGGTTGAGGCCCGAATGGTCTGAGGGTGACATGGTACATCCCACGGGGTCTTCATAGTTATACAGAGGGGGTTGTGGTCGCTGTTGGTCGTGGTACCCACAAACATGTCAGTCATTTTACCCCAAAGTTTTACGTCAATTAAGTTGTAGTCAATGCTTGAAGGGCAGCTAACTCTGTTAAAGGTGTTTTCCCCCTGGGTATCCGAAGGAGTTCTACCGTTGGCTGCACTTAGGCCAAACTCCATGGTAAGCGCATTCAGTTGGATTGCTAGGTGGGTCCATCTTTTGACAGGGGGTATGTTGAGTGGGGGAACAGCCCATTTTCTATCTCCCTCAAGCCCCAGCGTGTCCTCTGAGCTCAAGGGCTCAAAGGTACAGTTGAAATCTCCTGCGACCACAATTCTCGCGTGAGGCAAGCAACTAGATAGGGCTTGTTCTAATAACCTGACATTGGGCGATGCTTTGCCCCCCTTAGTTCCTCTGATATAGACATTAAACAGGTCTAAAAAGCCCCCTCCCCTGGGGCCCTTGATGGTAAGTCTCAGGATATCGGGGCTCAGGATTGGCTGCATGATGATTCGGCATCCCAGGGCAATATTCACCCAAATAATCAGTCCCCCTGACGGACGCCCTCTCCCCATGGTGGTAGCTGGTGAGCAGAAGCAAACATAGCCAGATTTGTATAGTGGGACCAAACTCCAGCTCTCCTGGAAGATACAGATATCAAATCCCTCTATCAGTTCATTCCAGTTGGGGAGTAGCAATTTATTTGTTAACCCTGCCACGTTCCATGATATAATCTTCAACTGATGGAGGTTTGGGGCCAGGGCGAAATTAAGATTGCTGCTCGATGTTAGTTGGCTGGACGACACTGGGGTATAGGGCATTGCGGTGGGATCTGGGGGCATGCAAGGTCCTGCCTCCTTGGCCCTCTGAGCAGTATCGGAGTGGTTGCTTGGGCCCTTCATCCCCGGATTATCTATCGGTGGTTCATATTCATCGGGGAGAGATGGAAAGTTATGAGGGCTAGTACTTTGTTCCTTGTGTGGTTGGGGTTCATATTGTAGTCAGTCGACTGCTTCTAGGGATGTCCCTCCCTCTAGAGTAACAGGTGTCCCACACCCTGTGGTTGTTTGTGCCCATCTAAACTGTATTGATAAGGTGGCAGGGGGGCAAGTTCGATACTCCAATGCAAGAAGATTCTCTGCCAGGTCGGCAGTGGACAAAGTGAGTTCAATGCAGTCGTGAGGTTGCGCAGGGGACGAGCATCTTTGGGCCCTAATGATGTACTTGCGTATCACTGAGCGGCAGCCCCTGATGTAACGAATCCAGTGTATGACTTTGTTTATTAGGGAATCATCACTTTCGGGGACATTCTTTGGGCCGAGCCTAGGGACGTTTACCATAAAAAAATTTGGGCCATGCGGCAGGGGGGAGGTGCGTGGATAATAGCTCTGTTGAAGAGATTTAACGGGAGGGCGTGTTCTCGATAATGTACTGGAGGGTCGAGCATGATCTGTGGAGGCTCAATGGGCAGCTGGATTGCGATGATCTTTATGTGTATTGGCCTTTGAGTTATGAAGATCTTTCAGTGTATTGGCCTTTGAGTTGTATAGGTGGTCAACTTTTGAAGCTTGGGGGATGTGATTTGGAGGAGGTATTAGGGGTATTAGGGGTAAAGGGGCATCACAGCCTGATGTGGCCCTTTCGATGGGAGGTGTGCTAGTCGCCAAATGGAGTTGTTGGCCATGATAGTGTAAATGGTTCGCGTGCTGTTGTCCGAGAGGGGCCCTAGGAAGTAAGGATTTAACCAGGGCAGTGAGTTCTTCGATCATGTGTCTCATGGTTACTATCTCAGACCTAAGGGTATTAATGAGCTGGGAAGTGTCTTGTGGTGCAGAGATTTGCTCTTCATTACCTTCTATTTGCTGTGTGCTTGATGGCTGGGGCACTTCATCTATGGCGATGTCAGGCATGACCGCCAATGGTGCAAATCTATTTGAACAAGGGATGGGGGGACCAGGTAAACACTCATCAATACAGGTCGAGGATTCTAGGGGGTAAATGTCCTTCGCTTGTCCTTCCACCTGTACCACTAGTGTGCTGTTGCTGTGGTCAGGAGTTCCCTTTCGAGAGTGCTTGTGGAACATTGTGGGAATGGTAGGTAGGCGGGGGGCTAATATGGTTGGAAGGAGTCTGGCCATCGTTGCGGGCACTGTTGGTTCCGCGACTAAGATACCCTCGCACTCACTGATGAGGGTGTCTATTCTGTCGAGCACACAATTGCTAGCTGCATGTTTGAGGGATTTTCTTGCCTTTTTCCCTTACCTGCCCCGCTGTTACTGCTACTTCCTGCCCCTGTTCCCTCCATGACTTTCCGTTTGTCCATAATTTAACCAAGTTGAAGTGGTTTGAGCAGTTCATAGATGGTAGCCCACAGAGGTGGTTTCAGCCCAAGCAACAGTTGATTATGAAGATCGCATTTGTTAATTGGCGTGGTGGATTAGTAAGTCTTATAACCGGGACAACGAGTTCAAATGAATTAGTTCTTTTACAGCGTCTATCGCTCTACACAAATCCTCCGCAAGCGTGGCGAAAGTCAGCACAGTACCTTATCGGATTGCTGGGAGGCTGTAGTGAACAGTAACGGAATCCAGGGATGAGATGGAAGAGGGGTGGCCCTGCCCTGCCTCTTCCTGGCTATGACGGGTAAGGACAGGCCTGCCTTGGCCTGGGCTTCGCCCGGATGCGGCCCGCGCTGCGGTGGTTGTTGGCGCTTTTTGAAGCGTGGCGGCGGTAGGCTCCTCCCTCCTGGGAGCAAGGTGCCCTGGGACTTGGAGTCCCCCAGCAAACGGTGATGGTCACAGCAAAGAGCAGCGCGGCCCTGATATATTCAACAAGAGCGGATTTTGAAGCATGGGGCATATCATTCACGTATCCAAAACGCCCAAAATATCTGTACCCACTATTACAAGAAATAGAGGCTTTACAAACAATAGGAAATGACATAGGACCAATATCGTTCTTGAGGGGGGCTAGAAATAGTACTCCCAAAGCACAGCCAAACCAGGTAAAAAGTTGGAAAAAACCAAGTCTAAGCCCTCCACGACCAAAACAACAGACAGAAGGAAATCAAGATTGGTCATGGGTTCCCCAATTCCTGAGCCAACAATGACCCTGATAAAAGCAAAGGTTTTCAAAGGGAACAGTTTATAGGGGCACAACCCAAGTTCACACAAGGAAGATGGAATTAGAATCTGTTCATGGAACACCCATGGTTTTTGAGAAATGGGTCAAGACCTGGAGACTTTATCCTTCTTACAGAGATTCGATATAATTTTACTACAAGAAACGTGGAATCTGACATCAAAATCCATTATTGGCTATGAAGAACATCACGTCTTGGCAGAAAAAATGTCAAATTATGGGCATCCAAGGGGGCGCTGTCAATATATGTTACAGTAAAATTGGAATGGAAATCGGAAGAGCTAGATACGGGAGAAAATTGGCTGCAAGATTTGAAATTGGAGTGCAAAAGACCCACACACATAAAGTCCTGGCAGTTATTGATTTTAAATATATACATCCATCCCGATAAAAAGCAGAAGAAGGATAGACTGTCTTGCCTGATAAAATTGATAAAAGGCTTTGCAAACCACTCATCAAAACTGTGAGATGATAATCTCAGGTGATTTTAACACCAACTTAACAAGGAGCAATCCGAACAAGAGAAAGCGTCAAAATGAGTCCGAGGTCACCGACCTAAAACAAGAACTGGAAACCCTGGGTTTAACCATTCTGAACGGAAACACAAAGGGGGATCAACCGGCTGGCATCACATTTTTGTGTGGTAAAAAACAATCGACCATAGATCATACTATTGTCAGTAAGGAACTTTTCCACTTAGTCGATTCTTTTTACATCAATCCCCGTCCGGAAAGCGACCACCTCCCGCAAGATTTGGCACTACCTGTTAACCTGTTTCAGAAAAGGAACACAGCAGCTTTAACCGAAATGCCAGTAATATACAACCTAAGGAAATTAAAGTGGCGCAGAACAAATATCAAACAAATCATGGACACCGTGCACAAATATGTAAATAACACCGGGCCGTTGCACGCTCAATTATTAGAACAAGATTGGGAGAACCTAGGAAAGAACTTACTAAACAAATTTCCAGTAATCCCAGCACGCCAAAGGATACAAGGAACAAGGAATGAACCATGCTATGATATACAACTGCGCGAACTGAAAAGGAAAATTGCAAGGGAGGTGAGAACCAAGGCCGTAGCAGCAAGAACGGGAACAACCACGGATAACAGCAAAATCATAGAAATGAGGAAGAAATACAAGGATAAGTGTAGGGAAGCAAAAAAGGTGCACATTGAAAACCTCTGGGAGAAATTACTCTGGGCTAGCAAATTGCCAAATAGCAGTGAATTTTGGGGAACAATAAACAATTTAACAAAGGGAATAGGAACGCACCAAAATGCAGGAATAAGCGAGGTAACATGGACACAACATATCCACAAATTGTATAATAACACACAAAATGACAAAAACACAAGGGTGGAAATTGGCTTGGAAGCACCGCAAGGGGAAAAGTACAGTGCAAATACCACCTGCCCCCTCTACCAGGAATATGCGCAATTGGAAGGAGACTTACAGGAACTTAATTTCCACGGCTCAAATATCTTAATCAACATCAAACAACTAAAAGAAGTAATAAAAAAACTGAAAACGGAAGGAGCAGCAGGGACAAATGGTCTTCCAAATGCACTTTTTAAGCAGGAACCCGATTTCTGGGCCAACTACCTTACGCCGCTTTTTAACCACCTATATCGCCAAAACAAGACCCCAAATTCCTGGAGAGGGATCTTATTTCACCCAATCTATAAAAACGGAAGTCGCACTGAGCCCGGAAACTACAGTCTCATCGCCCTGATTGACGTTGAGGCAAAACTTTTCGCATCCTGCATCTTACTACAGCTACAAGCATGGATAGAGGAAAAGAGTATAATCCCGAAATATCAAACAGGTTTTAGGCATGGAATGGGCACAAGTACGAACCTGGCAGCGCTGACAATTTTAACAGAAAAAGCCATAATTAAAAAATCCGGACTATTACATCGACCTAAAATCCGCCTTCGACAGAGTTCCACAAGATCGACTCAGGGCAAAATTGAAAGCATGGGGATTACCACAAAAACTAATCGACATCATAGTAGCCCTACATAGTGAAACCTGGGCTAGGGTGAAGCTCGGAGATGGCAGTAGAGTATCATATAAGATAAACATAAACAACGGACTGAAACAGGGTTGCGTTTGGGCTCCCAGCCTATTCAATCTGTATCTCGCCGATCTAAACATCCATCTGTCAAAAGCAAATGCCCATCCACCTAAATTGGCAAATGAGCCAATACAATACCTGCAATATGCAGACGATATAGTGGTCATGAGCCAAGCTCCAATCGCGTTGCAAAGAGTCATTAATAATCTGATAAATTACTTTGACCAGCAAGGGCTGGAGATAAATAAGAAGAAAACAAAGGTGGTGCGTCTAGCGGGCTCCAGGCCTGGTAAATATAAATGGTACGCAAAGGGCGAACAAATAGAGGAAACCAGCTCATATAAATGCTTGGGCATCAAGTTGGGTCGATGTATGTCTTTCACAGATCAGAAAAGAGAAATAAGAGCAAAAGCCAAATCACTAATTTTTGCATACAAACAGTTGCAAAAGAAACTGAGCTGCCCCTCCTATAGTCACCTCCTGAAAGTAATGGCAACACAATTACTCCCTACACTGGTATACGGCCTAGAAATATGGCATGGTCTGGAATTTAAAATTTTAAATGAGCTCCAAACTAAGGTGTACAAAGCAGTTTTTAATCTTCCTAAAGCCGCGTCACCAGCACAGATCCGCTTGGAATTCGGTCTCCAGAACCAGAAATACCAGAGAAAAACCATTTTCGTGAAACTGTGTTGGAAATTTCGCTCCTCGGAACCCGGATCCCTAAACAACTTATGCTGGACAGAAATAATGGCCCAGTTTGATCAGAAATCATCGAACACATGGGCGAATACTTGAGATCAGCTCTGGTGGAATTAGAAATTCAAGAGGTATGGGACAGCAAGGTGGAAAGGGTAGCATTTAACAGAGTGTGTAATGCCACTGCAAAGAAACTGTCCATTTTGGAAGACAAAAAACCATTAGTTAAACGTCGACACTCCTGGTCAGTAATAAATTCTTACTCACAACTCAAACCGCAAGCTTATCTAGCAGCACACTTCCGACTTGCACTAAAAAAGAGTTTAATGCTGTACCGATTAGGAGAACATGACACCAAGGACTTGCTAGCAACTTGGAAAGGCAAACATCAAGACGCAAACTGTGGCTTATGTGGATACCATAAAGAATCCATATGCCACTTGATGTGCGTCTGCCCTATAGTTAAAGATGCAAGAAGGACGCTCTTATAACCGATTTTAAATGAATTAAACATTCGTACCTGCAGGCAGGCTGTAACCTGCTGGATGGGGGGTTCATCAAACATTCTAATCTGCCAAGGGGTAAAGCTCCTCACATTGATTGGCAACCTCCTTCAAAAAGTGGACACTAAATAAGTGAATAAGGTTAAACGGGACTGTAAATTGTACTAACACTGTAAAATTTATTAATGAAGTAATCTCTTGGAAAACATCACTTTTAAACTTTTGTAATTGACAGATTTTATATATTTTATTGTGTGCTTTATGGTTGAGAAAGACCAAATAAAGGACTTTTTGACTGACTGAGTCACAAGATGGCTGCCAACACTTCCTGGTTTGGAGTGTTGGCAGCCAATCAGAAGTCAGCTCGTGCTCGGGAGGAGTTGCGACTCCTCCTCGGTGCTCAGATATATCAGTTTTTATTTTTGAATTTCTCTGTAACTACTGAATGGATTTTCACCATTTAAAAAAAAGGTCGCTTTCTGAACCAAGAGCTACCTTTTTGCCAAATTTGGTGTAATTCCGTTCAGCAGTTCGGGCTGTAGCCTGTTCCAAAATTTCCTATGGAAATTAACATGGAGAAAACGTGTTTTGGGACCCCCCTTTTTTCTCGGCCCCCACTTGACGAATCACCCCCAAACTTTCAAGACAAGAGCTGACCGGAGCGGGCCATTAGTTTTGAAAATTTTGCGAAGATTCGTCAACCGGCGCCAAAGATATTGGCAAATCAAAAAACGCTTTTCCTATAGATAATAGGTCCTAACTATAACTACCTACTGGCGACCGCCAGTAGGTTATAATATATACATATATATATATATATATATATATATTCACTGAAAAAACCATAGGTTTTAGGGACAGTTATAGTTAGTTGGACATTGCACTCGTACAAAACCCGTGAAATTCCCCCGTTATAGTTAGTTCAGCTAACTATAACTCGCGCCCCCGCAATGCACTGCTGATGACGTCACATATTACATCACTCATGACATGGTCAGTGACATCACTGATGACATCACTGATGACATCTCAAATGACATCACTGATGACATCATCCAGTGACTGTGTCTTTCTGTAAAGTTTAAATATGTTTAATATATATAGGGAAAGGCGTATTGAAGAATGAGTGGGTGTATAAGTGTCTGAATGGATGATTTAGTACGTGCGTGACTGACTCTACAAGTGAGTGATTAAACGTATCTTACTGAATGCATGGGTTAGTGACTAAACTGTGTGAATGTCTGTATCCGTCTGTTGGTGTGTAAGTGGATGCATGGATTTGCGAATAGCTACATGAGTGTCTATATGGGTTATAGATTGGTTCTATGAGTATCTGTATGGGTGCCTGAGTGTTTGTGTGGATGGGGTGTGTGCGACTGTGCATAGATGTGTGAGTGGGTGATTCACTGGGTGGATGGTTTCAAGAGTGCATCTGTGATAGACTGTATGGGTGGGTAAGTGTGTGTAAGAGTGTGTTAGTGAGTGAATGTATGTCCCAGTGGTACATGTGTGAGTAACTACATATGTGAAAGGCAGTATATATGTGTATTGGAGTATATAAATAGCTATAAGCGAGAGTGAGTGATTGTGATAGTGGCTGTATGGATGAGTGTGTGCTTGTATCAGTGATTGTATAAGAGCGTAACAATGTGCTAGTATTTGTATGATTAAGTGAGCTGGTGTGTGTATAACTGTATAGGTGAGTAAATGGCAGTGTGTTTAATTATTTGCATGACTGACTAGGTGTATGAGTACCTCTATGGATGAGTGGCGGTGTTTGAGTGTCTATATAGGAGTAAGAGTGCATATGATAGTCCTGTACTGAGTGACCATAAGTATGAGTGACTGTACGGGTGAGTGAGTGCATGTGGTGTGTAGACCTAAGAATCAGTGAGTGGGTATGTAGTTATTGGTGTTGGAGTGTCTATGGTTTTGCGAATGGCACTCTGTAATTTAGATTGGGTGTATCAAAGGTTATATTAGGGTGTGAGGAGCTGCATCAGATTATCACGTGGATGATGTCATCAGTGATGTCATTTGAGATGTCATCAGTGATGTCATCAGTGATGTCACTGACCATGTCATGAGTGATGTAATATGTGACGTCATCAGCAGTGCATTGCGAGGCGCGAGTTATAGTTAGCTGAACTAACTATAACGGGGGAATTTCACGGGTTTTGTACGAGTGCAATGTCCAACTAACTATAACTGTCCCTAAAACCTATGGTTTTTTCAGTGAATTTCAAAGGTTTTTTAAATGCTAATTTCTAACTATAACGTGTCTGAAACCTATGGTTTTTTCAGTGAATTTCAAAGGTTTTTAAAATGCTAATTTGTAACTATAACGTGCCTGAAACCTACGGTTTTTTCAGTGAATTTCAAAGGTTTTTTAAATGACAATTTTTAAATGTATTAATTTTTATATTAATTTTTTTCACACTGATTTACTACATTTTTAGAAACAATTTCTTTTACATATTTTATTTTTTAAATTACATTGTAATTACATTATACATTACATTACAAAAAATACTTTCTCAGAATGAATTACTTTAGTTTAAATACTTTGCACATAGGCAATAGACTTTTAAGTACAGTAGTTACAGTTGTTGCAATGGGCAACACATTTTCATACACAATGCAACATTCAGCTCAATGTGAATTTCTAGTTAAATGCAATTAGTTACTTTATGGATTACTTTTCTAACCACAGGACTGGATCCTAGATTCAGTCCTGGTACATCTCCTGTAAACAGTTGAGTAAAAGCGTTTTGGTTACAGTCGTGATTTTTAAGGAATATTATTGTATTTTAAAAGTTGACACTTAGAAACTTTTTCTCATAGAATCACCAATGTTATCCTATGGAAGGAAATTCACTTAGCAGGTAAAAACTGTTATCGTTACTTTTTCTTACTCAGTGTTGGATCCTGGATCCAGCACTGGTGCATCTCCTGTAAACAGTTGAAAGAATGCGTTTAAGTCATACAGGCGATTTTTAAGGAATATTTGTAGTTTGTGAAAATCGACACTTTGAAACTTTTCTGCTGAAAACCAGACAATGGATTCCTATGGAAGAAAATATAAGTTACTGGTAAGTACGGTTAAAATTACTTTTCAGGACCAGTACTGGGCTGAAAGATACAGCACTGAGGTCTCTCCTTATAACAGGTGAGTAAATCGGAATTCGTATTTTGGCTGATTTTAGAGGAATATTTGTATGTTTCAAAAATCAACACTTAGAAACTTTTTCAGCAAAAAGCAGGCAATGATATCCTATGGAAGGAAATTCAAGTGACTGGTAAGTACGGTTAAAATTACTTTTGAGGATCAGTACTGGGCTGAAAGATGCAGCACTGAGGTCTCTCCTGATAACAGATGAGTAAATCGGAATTCGTATTTCGGCTGATTTTAGATGAATATTTTAAAGTTCCAAAACTCCACACTTAGAAGAATTTCCAAGTGAAACCAGTCAATGTTAGCCTATGGAAGGAAATTCAAGTTACCGGTAAGTACGGTTAAAATTACTTTTCAGGACCAGTACTGGGCTGAAAGATACAGCACTGAGGTCTCTCCTGATAACAGGTGAGTAAATCGGAATTCGTATTTCGGCTGATTTTAGATGAATATTTTAAAGTTCCAAAACTCCACACTTAGAAGAATTTCCAAGTGAAACCAGTCAATGTTAGCCTATGGAAGGAAATTCAAGTTACCGGTAAGTACGGTTAAAATTACTTTTCAGGACCAGTACTGGGCTGAAAGATACAGCACTGAGGTCTCTCCTGATAACAGGTGAGTAAATCGGAATTCGTATTTCGGCTGATTTTAGAGGAATATTTGTATGTTTCAAAAATCAACACTTAGAAACTTTTTCAGCAAAAAGCAGGCAATGATATCCTATGGAAGGAAATTCAAGTTACTGGTAAGTACGGTTAAAATTACTTTTGAGGATCAGTACTGGGCTGAAAGATACAGCACTGAGGTCTCTCCTGATAACAGGTGAGTAAATCGGAATTCGTATTTCGGCTGATTTTAGAGGAATATTTTAAAGTTCCAAAACTCCACACTTAGAAGAATTTCCAAGTGAAACCAGTCAATGTTAGCCTATGAAGGAAATTCAAGTTACCGGTAAGTACGGTTAAAATTACTTTTCAGGACCAGTACTGGGCTGAAAGATGCAGCACTGAGGTCTCTCTTGATAGCAGGTGAGTAAATCGGAATTCGTATTTCGGCTGATTTTAGAGGAATATTTTAAAGTTCCAAAACTCCACACTTAGAAGAATTTCCAAGTGAAACCAGTCAATGTTAGCCTATGGAAGGAAATTCAAGTTACTGGTAAGTACGGTTAAAATTACTTTTCAGGATTAGTACTGGGCTGAAAGATGCAGCACTGAGGTCTCTCCTGATAACAGGTGAGTAAATCAGAATTCGTATTTCGGCTGATTTTAGAGGAATATTTGCACAATGGTGAAGGGAGGGGGCGGGGCCTGAGGTGACATCTGTGCAAACGCGGCCCGTGGCGCGTTTTAAGTTGGGGGATTAAGTCCCTTGAATCATGAGGGTCCATACGGGCCAACTAGCCCACCAGGAACCTCCAGTATGCGCCAGGGGCTGCGTTGCAGAGACATGTACAGAGGCCACACCCCTTTTACACCTCTCTGCAACGCAGCTCTGTGGCGCTTTCTGGACATACCTGTTGGGCTAGTTGGCCCCCAGGGACCCTCAGGATTGAAGAGGATTTAATTCCCCATCTTAAAACGCGCCACGGGGCCTGTTTGCACACATGTCACCTGAAGCCCCGCCCTCCCTTCACCACTGTGCAAACGCGCCCCGTGGCGCGTTTTAAGTCGGGGGATTAACTCCCCTTGAATCCTGAGGGTCCCTGGGGCGCAACTAGCCCACCATATACCTCCAAAAGCGCCATAGAGCTGCGTTGCAGAGAGGTGTAAAAGGGGCGTGGCCTCTGTACACCTCTCTGCAAGGCAGCCCCTGGCGCATACTGGAGGTTCCTGGTGGGCTAGTTGGCCCCCAGGGACCCCCAGTATTCAAGGGGATTGTCTCCTCTGCAAACGCGCCAGGGGCGCGTTTGCAGAGTGGTGAAGGAAGGGGCGGGGCCTACGGGCCCGATCGTTTTTTTTTCTTTGTTTGTTTTTTTTTCCCCCCTGAAGGGGGGCTGTGTGGCCCCCCTTCCTTTTTCCTATTTTTAGGCCCTGGGGACCCCATCCCCCAGGGCCTTACCCCTTTTTTAAAAATTAAAATAAAATAAAAACGGGAAGGGGGCTGCGTGGCCCCCCTTCCCTGGGCCTGTATTGGCCCCGGGACCCCATCCCCCGGGGCATGGCCACTTTTTTTTTATTTGGAGGGGGGCTGCGTGGCCCCCCTCCTCAGGCCACTTAAGGCCCCGGGGACCCCATCCCCGGGGCCGGCCTTGCACTTTTTTTTTTTTTTTAACTTTTGGGGAGGGGGCTGCGTGGCCCCCTCCGTGGCCACTTATGGCCCCGGGGACCCCATCCCCCGGGGCCTGGCCTCTCGTTGGGGACTGTGGGGGGGTCCCCAAACCCCCCACAGTCCCGCCGGCTCCCCGTGTCCTACGGGAGCCGGCATTGCTTTTACACATGGGGAGCTGCTAAGATGCAGCTCCCCATGTGGAAAAGCAATCGGCTTTGGATATTGGAAGAGAGAGCAGGTTTCCCTGCTCTCTCTTCCAATATCCAAAGCAGTTTGCAATGACAGGACGGGAGCCGCGAGGCTCCCGTCCTGTCATTGCAAACAGCAGTGTCCCGGGGGTAGGCACCCCGGGACACTGCAGGAGCCGGCCCTGGGGGTGGCGGTCCCCAGGGCCACCACAGGCTCCAGGAGTGGGGCCGCGCGGCCCCCTCCTTACATTTTGAAAGCCCCGGGGAGGTGGTGGTCCCCGGGGCTTGGGGGTCCAAAACGGACCCCCATTTTAATTTTTCTTAGTGCCCCGGGGAGGTGGTGGTCCTCGGGGCGTGTGGGGGCTGGAGCCCCCACACAGGTTTTTAATTTTAAAAAAGAAGCCCCAGGGAGGTGGTGGTCCCGGGGCTGCGGGAGGGCTCAGAGCCCTCCCGCACCATTATACATAAAGCCCCGGGGGTGGTGGTCCCCGGGGCTTGGGGGCCCTTAGAGGCCCCCCACACATAAAATTAACCCCCCCCCCAGCATGCCCTCGGGACTTGGCCCACCCGGGGCCACTAACATCGAAGCGCGGGAGACCGCGCTTCGATTTTTTTTTTTCGGCAGGATTCGCGCACCCTGAGCGCATCCTGCCGATTTAAAAAAATTTTTTTTTTTTTTGCCCAGGTGTCCTTGTGGGACCCCTGAGCAAACCTAGGGGTCAGGGTGTTTCTACCCTGCCCCTTTGTGCGCTTTGCGCACTTGTTTCTGTCCCTCGGTTCTACCGAGGGACAAAATGGCTGCCAACATTTCCTGAATCGGAATGTTGACAGCCAGCTGACAGCCAATTAACATGCAGCTCGTGATCGGGAGGGTACGCGGACCCTACTCGGCCATAGATATCACTATCTTTTTACTTTTGATTTTCTCAGCAACTACTGAACGGATTTACACCATTTAACAAAAAGGGTTCTTTCTGAACCAAGAACTACCTCTTTGCCAAATTTGGTGTAATTCCGTTCAGCAGTTCGGGCTGTAGCCGTGTCTAAAGTTTCCTATGGAAAATTGCATGGGGAAAACGCGTTTTGGGACCCCCCTTTTTCTCGGCCCCCGCTTGACGAATCCCCCGAGACTTTCAGGGTAGGAGCGGACCGGAGCGGGCCACAAAGTTTGAAAATTTTGCGAAGATACGTCAACCGGCAAGAGAGTTATTTCAAATAGAATGTCGCGGATTTCCTATGGATAATAGGTTGTAACTATAACTATCTACTGGCGACCGCCAGTAGATAATATATATATATATATATATATATATATATATATATATATATAAACAAAGCTTAAAATAACGTTATAGTTTGGTGAAATGTTCAGTTACAACTGTTTTTAGTTAAAAAATGTAATGTTATTGCTGACATATTCACCTATCTATAATGTTATTTCAACCTTTGCTTTTTCAGTGAGTTTCAAGGTTTATTTTTAACAAAAATTAATACTTAATTTCCATATGTAAATGCAACCCCCGCTTGTGGCCCGGCCCTGCAGCCAACACCACCCGATACATCCAACCCCATGATGCATAGAGGGTTGGCCATAGGGCCAGGCCCTGAGGACCCCATCCCCTGGGGCTGTTGCTTTTTAGCTAAAGGGGAGGGGGCACACTAGGCCCCCTCCCCAAGCCGTTATTAGCCCCGGGCAACATATACCCCAGGGCCACTTATTTAAATAAAGGGAGTGGAGCATGTGGCCCCCCTACCCAAGCCTTGTTAGGCCCTTGGGACCCCATTCCCCAGGTCCAGTCTTTTAAATAAAGGGAAAGCAGCACACATGGCCCCCCTCTGCAGGATGCTTTTGGCCCCGGGACTCTATGCCATAGGGCCCAGTTTAATTTTTATGGGGAGGGGGCACGTGGTCCCCTCTGGAAGGCTGATTTCGGACCATTGGACCCCATCGCCCAGGGACTGGTGTTAATATTAGGGGGCAGAGCACATGGCCCTCCCCCAAGTCAATTTCGTCCCCAGGGCCCAGCATTAATATTAGGGGAAGGGGGCACATGGCCCCCCTCCCCAAGCCACTTTTTCTAACATTCTAGACATTGTAAACACTTATTCTAACAATACAATTGAATACATTTGACTTTTCCCCCATAAATATTCATTTACTTTAGATATCATAACTAATTGATATTTCTTGGTATCAAAATGCAATTCAATATGTATGGCTCTCCTTTTTCAAAACTATTAAGGTAACAGTTAAACATTATTTTGAAATATTTTACAGAAAATTCAGGGTAAATTTGAAAAATGGTCTCCTCTTTTTCCTACAAAATTGAAGCTGTAAAAATTAATATTATGCCTCTGCTATCATATTTGTTTTTAATGTTTCCTGTACAATTCCCTATTGACTTTTAGTTTCAAAATATTTTGTAGTTTATTGAAAGTATAAAGAAGCTGAGAATGACAAACTCCCAAAAAAAAACAAAAGCTGACAGCGGGTTGGGCTTACTAGATTTTCACAAATATAATTATTCTTTCCAAATTGATGCTGGTGCTCTGTGGTTCCAAAAGAATCACCCAGAAATATTACCTAAATGGCTTGAAATAGAAAGTAAAATAATGTTTCATTTTCCTTTCTCAACACTACCATCTATTTCTAATAAGACACTAACCAGGTTCTCCCCTACAATACAGACCAACAAAAATATTTTCCCTACATTTAATGCTATATTTTGCTAAAATATTTGATATTATAAACAAATCTTACTTTGGTATAACCCCCAATTCAAATTAAGAGATACTAGCTCTTTTATCTCTTGTTACAAATTATGCATTGCCACAGGAATTTGCTTTTGCATGATTAATGTCAAGGTATTTCTCATTTCTTTTCAAGAACTACACCTCAAATAGAATTTACCTTCCTTTGAATTCTACAAATATTAAATACTTTGTGATGCTAATTTATGTTTTTCCTAATGCTTTACCAGTTGTTAAACGTTCTCACTCCAACTTGTTAAATAATATTTTTCATTAAGATTTATTTTTGCCATTTAGCCTCAAATGTTTAAATGACATGTAGTTGTCCCAGTTTAACCAAAATACTATCTATTTTTCACTTGGGATGAAGATTTATCTTTTAATATTCAAGATGTTCAATGGTAAAAATAAATGGTTAGATAACATAATAGGAAAAATTCTGGAATACCCTCTGGATGGTTTATCTCAAACTAGTGTTTGATTTTTATTCAAATGTTTTTGTACACTTGAAAACTTATTTAAATTCTATATTTCTGGTCCATGTTTATGTTGGAATTGCAAAATACATATGGTTCTCCAAACACATGTTTTTGAGTGTTCCATTGTATATGAATTTTAGAGTAAGGTTTGGAAAGTTGTTAACATCATTTTGCCAATTTCAGAAGATATCTTATTTCCATTGTTAACATGAAAATAGTTTATTCTTACGTCCTCACTTCCATCAACTCAAGCTAAATGTTATAATTTTCTCGTTATATCTGCCATTAAGTTCATTATTTTAAATTGGGGAAAAAGCAAACTTGCTATCAGTACATGCTTGGTTGTCTTAGTTCAGATTCAAAAGGAAAGGTTTTGATATTTCAATATTTCTATATCCAAGTTGTATAAAATATCACCCTCACATCTACAACTCTGTATACCTCTAGATAGTTATATTTTACACAGAAATTGAATTTTGTATTTTCCATGTGTTTACTCTTAAATTCCCCAATATATGTTTTTAGGCTATATATTATTATTATATGGACACTTTTCTCTATTAAATAGTTCTGGCTCACTCTTTTCATTTCTATTTTAAGTTGTTAATTATTCTGATTGTTATGTCTTAGTTTGTAATAGCAATCATTTCAAGGTTTCATTATAAATCGTATTCTTTGATTGTACAATGTACATTCTCTGTAATTGTGTTAAATGATCATTGTTTAGCATTCAATAAAGAAATCTGAACACATAAATGCTTCCTTGAAAGCAATATTTCTATATATATCAAGGCAGAAGACTGATCCGGCATAACCATCTCTCCTATTGTTTGTAGTCCATCAGGCATTTGCAAAATTTTGATGAGAAATTGTGGTTTGCCGTTTGTTGGGGAACAAACATCTGTCCAAGTACTTCTATCATCTTTAGTGACTTTTGAAGAAATTAATACTTTCTTTGCGTCATATATATATTTAGCGATCATAATCTGTTTTTATAGAGTCTGGCTTGCCTAAATCATGTTGACCTAGTTTCTTCATTGCACTCTTTCCGTCAGGCTCTCTCTAGTTTATGCAGGTGTCTTTTGCAGCTATGAGCTTTGCAGTATTACAACTATTTTTCTGACCTTGATATTTGATTGCAGTCATCAAGAAGCCGTTTGCTCACATTTGTTAAGAGTGTTTGCATCATCATGGAGAGGTTAAGGTTAATGCACTGAGTCTGAACATTTACCAAGAAGTCCTTTCAACTCCATATGGTATATTCTCCTCCATTTTAGATTTTCTGTTCAGGCTGTATTTGGAAATAGTACAGTAAAAAAGCTGAGTTGTAGTGCCATAACTCCTCCTGTGAACACTCATTGTGAAAAGCAGGAGCCTCATAAAATCCCCAACTGTCACCTTAAGAATGTAAGGAAAGACTAGTTTTTCTTACCTCTTTGACTTTTTTCCTGGAAATTTAGTAATCAACTGCCAATGAGATTGTTATAGTTCTATGTTAGTTTATTGCAGTGCCAGGGATTACTACAGTAGATGAAGAATTTATGTTCATGTTTCCACATACTCTAAACTACAAAGACAACTTTCATAGTGAATATTATTGAAATGCTTAAAATAACCTTGTGAAGTACGAGCAACATCATACTGATAAGTTTATTTTTCAAGTTGAGATTCCTAAGTAATCCACATATATACAAGAATAAGATTTATTTAATCAGAAAACCTTAAGGCACCTTCAAGGATTGGGGGCCATAGTAGTGTTGGGGGACCCTTGCACACAGTGAATGCAGGGGCCAGTGTTGCTATCCTGCTTCCAAATACTACATCAATATCTTGTGTAGTAATATTTTGTAACTGAAATCCAGTCACAAAACATTGATATTTTACCAACACCTCAAAAGAGGTGGTAACCCATTCACAAAAGGGAAGGTGCCTCTTTGGGACCTATTCCCCTTTGTGAATGTAAAATAAAAACTTTCTGTAAGAGGATGCAGAAGACCACTGCCAACTGCTAAAAAAGGTAAAACTTTTCTTTTTAAATGGAGTCATGTTTCCTTTTAGGAACAGAAGCTGCATTTAAAAAAATATGTTTGCTTTATTGAAAAGTAATCACAGACATGGTGGTCTTCTGACCCCAGCAAGCCACCAACCCAATGATATCCTCCAATCGTAGTGAGTTGCAATTTAGAGCCTACTTCATGAGGTAAGTCTGATTACTACCCTATATGATTCAGAATTTTAGGAACCAAACCATTTGTATGTAGCCCAACTTTTTCCAGCCTGCCCATGGATGAAACTTCGATTTATAAAATTGAATTATCTGCTCAGAAGGTAACAATAAAAACAGCAAGATTTTCTTCCCAAATGTACAAAAAACACCTGTGTTAAGGCTGCCTATGCCTTCTCGGAATGCAATGAGGTGTGGGTTGCTCATGTGTATTCCAATTGGCTTCAAGCTCCCAATAAAAATACAGGTAGGTATTCTGGTTAGTTGAAAGAGTTTCAAACAGTGAAGATCAGAATAAGGTCATGTGTTAGAACAAGACAGAGTAGCTGCTGGCAGCCAATCAGAACAGCACATGTGGGAACTTTGAGAGCTAAACGTGGGCCGGTAACTTTGCAGTTGTGTTTAGACCTTGACAACATTACTATCTGCAGTTTGCCTTCTTTGATCCTTCTTTTTAACTCAACATAGTCAGATCAGGATCTTGCAAAAATGGTGGATTTAGACTATTATTTGAATCCATGAACTAATAAAATATAATGATAACATATGCATTTGGCAATGTTTTCCTATATAACTTTCTCATTATGATTGGAATTATGACTGTGGGTTGACGGATAATGTTAGTGATTTAGGTGCAGGCACTTCTAACATTTGAAATGATTGATCAATTTAAACCACCTAGCTCTGCGCAAATCTGCTGCTAAATGATGCCATGAGTCAGACAACACAATATATTTCCAGAAACTAAACCATGCAATATAGAGAGTTTAATAATGAACTTGTGAGAATTGCACAAAACAACATTCATGGGCAAGTACACATCCTTCTTCTGTATGTGGGTCAAGGAAAGAAAGATGTATCTTTGGCTCTGCATTTTTCACCTCATAATTCTTTCTTCTCAAGAATCATGGCTGGAGCTCTGAGCCCTGGGCCACACATCACCAAACCATCGAGAGAAGCAGTGTCAAGGATCGCTTTGAGTCAATGCGGGAAGCCTGCTTTGTTTGTCAAGTTACAGTGATCCTTGATGCAGGGCACTGACAGGTGTGCTGATGGCACATTTTTCTAGACAGGATTTGCTAAAGCGGCTTAAGAAAAAGGAAGGTAGGACGCAAACAGAAACAATGCTTAGGATAAAAATGATTGACAAATGATGAGTTGTTTTTAACGTGATATAAGTGGCAGATAATAAAAAATGGAACGAATGCGTGAGAGCGAGGAATTGCAGTAACTCAAACATTAGCCTATTGTCATCTGTAATCTATGAGAGAAACATGTTGGAAAAATATCAGAAATACACAATTTTCATAAATTAGTGTCTTTTAGGAGATAAATAGATGAAAGAAAAAAGACTAAATGGAAAAAAAAAGTTGAGTTTATATAGTTGTTCAATTCCTTGTCCTTTCTGCCTGTACATTTTTCCCTGAGGCTTTTCCGGCTGTTCCTTCGACACCCACTTGACTTTCCCCTGCCTCGGTGACAGCCTACCATGTTGTTGAGACCCTTTGGCAGACATTAATCTCTTTGGGCCAGATTTATCAAAGCTTTGCACGGGTGCAGTGTCACAAAAAGTGACGCAAACCTACACAGAGGGGTCGATTCCGATTCGGGCCGGAAAAAGCACCGACCAACTCGGATCCGGAAAAAATACCGACCGACACGCACCCGTGGCGCCCGACACGCCAAGTACGATGCAAGGCGAGAAAAATCCGACCGACACGTAACGAAACCAAGCCGACCGACCGAGCCGCACGGAAAACAGCAATCCGGCCGGAAAAACACGCGAATCCAACCGACCGACACGCACCCGGAACAAATCCGACCGAAACGTACACGCTAACTCCAAACCGCTAAGTACGATGCAAGGCGCGAAACCACGAGCGAGTCGGACGGAGGACAAGCCGTACGACCGACACGCATACAAAACCGAGCCGAAGCAACACAATACACCGCGACCGACGCGTACGCAGCATAGAAAACTGCACAAACACAGCGTGAACGAAACGGAAAACACCGTACGAGACCAATGCAGGGTCCGACTCGGTCACAAGAACGTTTCCAACATACACAAACAGCACAAAGGAAAAATCACCCAAAAAAAGGCCAAACAAGCAATTACCAAGCCAATAAATACTGGGGGGGTGGGGACAGAGAACAAAGACACACCCACAACTCCACCTATATAAAGGACACAAATCACTACCATGAGCCTTTGCAAATGCCATTCCACTGCCAGCACCCAAGAGAAAGCAACCACACACCCACAGCTCATCCCTCACACAACCACACACCATCAGCACACCTACAAATACCTACCTCACATACACCCAGCAAAACACACACTCACACACCCTCACCTGCACACCAACACACACATCACTCACCATCACCACCCATCACCATGCCCCCAAGAAGAATCACAAGTTCCTAGATTGTGAATTGGAAGTCCTGGTAGACGAGATCCTCAGGGTAGAGCCACAGCTGTTTGGCACATTGGTCCAACAGACCCCCATGTCGCAGAAAACCAAGATGTGGGAGAGGATCATCAACAGGGTGAACGCCCAATCACCATGTCGGCGCACAAGGACCGACATCCAGAACAGGTGGTATGACGTGCGCAGGAGGGTACGGAAACTGCTGAAGCAAGACTACATCAACAGCCAACACACCGGCAGTGGCCCTCCTGCCAAGCCAATATACCTCAGGCCCTGGGAGGAGAAGGTGCGGGCCATCCTACCGCCAGTGAGCATATATGGACTAGAGGACATCCCAGAGCCTGGTGAGTACACAACAAATGTACACAATATACTGCCACAAAACACACACACATCAGAGTCAAACCATGCACTCATAGCAATCACACAGCAACCAGAACAGAATCATCCCAAAATGTGTATGTCAGTCAGAGAAACACAACACATGCCATCAAAAAAGTCACATCCAACCGTGCCAACACATGTACAAACACAACCACAACTACAGCTAGGCAGTGGCACAAATAGAACTAACAAACACATCCACACATGTAGCCACCACAACAACACCAACACACAGTGAAGACCACTCAAAGGAAGGAATTCTGTGTATGCTGGCCAAGTCAGTGTAGCCAATAGCATCATGGGAGTCGCAGTCACACATATTGCCCGCCCCAAAACTGTCCCATCAACACCACCATGAACCATGCGCACATCACAGGGAGTGGAGAAGGACTCACAAGATGGCTGACACTGGCTACTGCTGTGAGGAGCACAAGGCCCTGCTGCCAACTGTGCACCAACAAACAGCAGGACACCACTGACTGACATCCTGAGAGACAACTTACACTCCCTGCAATGCAAGCACGTTCCATGGTGGGATAACTGGCTGGCTGGCTGGGTGGGAAGGGGGACTTGCAGCACTGACTATAGTCACCAGCACCTCCCCTCACACCCCCCCAACACAAACTCCACAGTACCCACCTGGTAGAATGCAATGCCCTCCATCCCAACACAAGATCCCACAAAGCACCACCACCCTGGGTTATGTTGTGTGAAGCACAGGGACACTCTTGGGACTCTTAGCCAAACAACTGCCAGGACAACACTCCCAGCCATCCTGTCAGCACAGCCAGCCCACCCCACAGGGAAGCAGAGTCAAAAGGAAGGAAGCATGGGCATGCTGGGAAGGGTGGTGGAAGCAATAGCATGATGGGAGTTGTAGTCACAGCCCTACATCCCCCACCACATGGCCCAGCAAGCTCACACTCACGCATGCACATCCCACAGAGAGTGGAAAGGCCCATCAAAGATGTCTGACACTGTTGCTGTGTCGTGGGGAGCACAAGGGCATGCTGGGTACTGCACACCAACCAACAGCAGGACACCACTGTCAGCCATCTTGCCATTGCCCTCACACCCACACCCACTGAACTCCACACAAAAGCAAGTAAGTATGGGAATGCTGGCAAGTGGGGTGGAGGCAATGGCATGATGGGAGTCGTAGTCACAGACATAGCTCACCCTCACAACTGTCCCATCAACACCATCCTGAACCATGCTCACATCACAGGGAGTGGAGAAGGACTCACAAGATGGCTGACACTGGCTACTGCTGTGGGGAGCACAAGGCCCTGCTGGCAACTGTGCACCAACAAACAGCAGGACACCACTGACTGACATCCTGAGAGACAACTTACACTCCCTGCAATGCAAGCACAGTCCATGGTGGGATATCTGGCTGGCTGGGTGGGTGGGAAGGAGGACTTGCACCACTAACCATAGTCACAAGCACCTCCCCTCACACACCCCAACACAAACTCCACAGTACCCACCTGGTAGAATGCAATGCCCCCATCCTAACACAAGATCCCACAAAGCACCACCACCCTGGGTTATGTTGTGTGAAGCACAGGGACACTCTTGGGACTCTTAGCCAAACAACTGCCAGGACAACACTCCCAGCCATCCTGTCAGCACAGCCAGCCCACCCCACAGGGAAGCAGAGTCAAAGGGAAGGAAGCATGGGCATGCTGGGAAGGGTGGTGGAGGCAATAGCATGATGGGAGTTGTAGTCACAGCCCTACATCCCCCACCACATGGCCCAGCAAGCTCACACTCACGCATGCACATCCAACAGAGAGTGGAAAGGCCCATCAAAGATGTCTGACACTGTTGCTGTGTCGTGGGGAGCACAAGGGCATGCTGGGTACTGCACACCAACCAACAGCAGGACACCACTGTCAGCCATCTTGCCATTGCCCTCACACCCACACCCACTGAACTCCACACAAAAGCAAGTAAGTATGGGAATGCTGGCAAGTGGGGTGGAGGCAATGGCATGATGGGAGTCGTAGTCACAGACATAGCTCACCCCCACAACTGTCCCATCAACACCACCCTGAACCATGCTCACATCACAGGGAGTGGAGAAGGACTCACAAGATGGCTGACACTGGCTACTGCTGTGGGGAGCACAAGGCCCTGCTGACAACTGTGCACCAACAAACAGCAGGACACCACTGACTGACATCCTGAGAGACAACTTACACTCCCTGCAATGCAAGCACAGTCCATGGTGGGATATCTGGCTGGCTGGGTGGGTGGGAAGGAGGACTTGCAGCACTGACTATAGTCACCAGCACCTCCCCTCACACCCCCCCAACACAAACTCCACAGTACCCACCTGGTAGAATGCAATGCCCTCCATCCTAACACAAGATCCCACAAGCACCACCACCCTGGGTTATGTTGTGTGAAGCACAGGGACACTCTTGGGACTCTTAGCCAAACAACTGCCAGGACAACACTCCCAGCCATCCTGTCAGCACAGCCAGCCCACCCCACAGGGAAGCAGAGTCAAAAGGAAGGAAGCATGGGCATGCTGGGAAGGGGGTGGAGGCAATAGCATGATGGGAGTCGTAGTCACAGACATTGCTCAGCCTCACAACTGGCCCATCAACACCACCCTGAACCATGCTCACATCACAGGGAGTGGAGAAGGACTCACAAGATGGCTGACACTGGCTACTGCTGTGGGGAGCACAAGGCCCTGCTGCCAACTGTGCACCAACAAACAGCAGGACACCACTGACTGACATCCTGAGAGACAACTTACACTCCCTGCAACGCAAGCACGTTCCATGGTGGGATAACTGACTGGCTGGCTGGGTGGGAAGGAGGTCTGGCTGTCAACCAAACACAAGCAATGCAGACCATGTTCACACCCCAGAAAATACATAGAAATGCCCAAATAATGCAGGACAATGTGCCACACCAATATCAACCCCTGACTGTGACGACTTAGGACAATGCAATGTACAGGCCCGCACCCAGAGGCACAGTCACAACTGTCATGTGTGTCAACCACTGATGCCTGCAGAAACATGACATACATTGTTTGTGTCTCCCAAAAACAGGTGATGATGGGGACACAGCAGCAGACGCTGAGGAGTCCCAGTCCCAGGCTCAAGAGGATGCCGAGCTCACTGGCGTCGTACAGCCTCTGTCCTCCTCGGACGATGAAGAACAACCTGGCACATCCGGTGCAAGTCAACATGCAGCACCAGCAGGACCACCAGCTGCAGCACCAGCAGGACCACCAGCTGCACCCCCTGCACCCACCCCTACAACGACTGTCACCACGAATACCATCCCTGCCGACATGGACAGAATAAGGAGCAACACCAGCACAGTGACCCTGGACCAACCTGGGGCCATGGACACCACCACCACCACCAACCCCCAAGGTGGACCAGGGTTATCTGTGCGTGCCACTGCACACACTGCACATGTCAGCAGGGGTGGTGGGAGGGGTGGGAGACAGAGGTCGCTGCTTGCAGACGTTGCTGGTGTGCATGACGACCCACAACTGGTACGCATAGCTGATGCGTACCAGTCCAGCACCGGAGAGCTCAGCCAGGTAGTGGGGCTCCTCAGAGACATTAAACAGCAGCAGGCTGCCCATCATGCCCGCTTGGACTCCCACATGTCCCACGTGGAGTCACACATGTCCCGTGTGGACTCACACATGTCCCGCGTGGAGTCCAAGTGGGATGCACTGCATGAGATGACGGCGGTGCACAGGGACATTTTACAATGCCTCCGCCAGATGAACAGCAACCAGTCCACACCTCCCTGTGTGCCAACAACATCTGGTGCCGAACAAACTGCAACTGCCACAGGGAGGGAGGAGGACTCTGGCGGAGAGTCCCCTGCACCGCAGCAGCCTGCACTTGAGGGCCCCCCCCAAGAAGAGGGGTCGTCCGAGGAGGGAAAAGTGAGAGGCCGATGGCCAAGCGCAACTCCCAGGAAGCCTGAACCTGTTCTGGATGTTCGCCTTTGTGCACAGACTGTTCACCCTGTTGACGGCAACACTACTCCCACACATTGCATGGGGAGTACAAGTTGGACCAATGTGTCAGACAACTGTGGCCCCGATACTGGGGATCCTGTCTACCCGGACTTTCAATTCACCTAGGAACTTGGGATTGCAAGATTCATGTACCAGCACAACCCATCCTATGCACTATTAACACAAATGTATCACAATAAACACACTAATACACCATACTTGCCTCTGTCGTGATTCCAACGTGGGTGCTGTTATGGGGATGATGAACTGCAAAATTACACTGTGTATGCGAACTGCAACAGCAAGGACAACACAGGCATGTGAGTACAGGCAACGTGACACACATGAGGGAGACACACCACCAGGGCTACACGACACATACACACCTAGGCCATCTGACTCATTGCCTACACTGATGTTGCCAGGGAAGACGGTGCAATGCACAGACACCACACCCATTCCCAGTTGTAGTCAAGTAGCCCACAGGTGCAGTAAGCAAATGGCAGTCAAATGTGTGACCACAGACAACGCACATCACTAAGTGAAGCACAGGTTTATTACACAGTAGCAACATGCCGTAACCACTACAGATGCAAGGTAACCCCACCTGGTAGCGGGCACACAGTCAACAACTGTAGACGGAAGGAAGTCCATGGGTGTGGCGCACATCACCTGTAGGGACACAACAGCTACCAGCCTGGATGTGCAATCACGTCGTCGGTGGACACAGTTGACCAAACGAATCTGAAAGTACCCTGTGAAGGACAGAAATGACACACAGTCAAAAGCAATGGAGTACAGGACAGAACAGCAAAACTCATGCACAATACATGTTACAAGATACCCACCCAGAACCAAGTTAGCATGTCAACACTGTTGGGGAGTACAGCCCACCTGTAAGCACACATCGCAACACACATCCAGTCAAGTAGCCCATGGACACACTCCAACAGCACCAGAGCACCACCCACACATCATGCCAACTCACATCATTGACATGACACCTCAGGATACTCACATTCAGCTAAAGAAGTTGGTGATGAGCTGTGTGCGGACATCACCATCACCATCATCATCATCATCGTCACTGGCATCGTGGTCCAGGCCAGGATCCTCCACAGGTGGCGGATGTTGGTCATCGTCATCCTGGATGAGAGGCAACTCCTTCCGCACTGCCATGTTGTGGAGCATGCAGCAGACGATGATAATCTTGCACACTTTCGCAGGGGCATATGGGAGGGACCCTCCGGTCTTGTCCAGGCAGCGGAAGCGGCTCTTCAGGAGACCAAAGGTCCGCTCAATCACTCTCCTGGTCCGACCATGTGCCTCATTGTAGCGCATCTGGGCAGGTGTCACAGGGTTCCTGAGGGGTGTCAGCAACCACGGCATGTTGGGGTATCCCGAGTCACCTACGGACAGACAAGTGCACATTAGCTGACTTGGAAAAGTGGGCGGAATACTACAGATCAGATCACACACAATGGCACAAAGTCAGTACACACCGACAAGCCAGGCACGCTGGTTCTGCATCTGTGCCATCATCCTGGGGATGCGACTACTCCTCATCACAAAGGCATCGTGTGCTGAACCAGGGAAACAGGCACACACGTGTGTGATGGTCATGTCTGCAAGACACACCACCAGTGCATTGACCGAGTGGTAGTGCTTGCGGTTCCTGTAGGCCTGCTCCTGGGCCTGTGGTGGTACCAAAGCCACATGTGTCCCATCAATGGAGCCAATGACATGCGGCATCCTCCCCAGGGCATA